>CM061140.1:105987493-106219993 GCA_030789695.1 Scilla litardierei
ATTAGTTAAGGACAGCTAAAAGTGTTGGAACAACCAACTAAACTAACAAGTATCGTGCGAGGGAGTGTGGTGGAAAAACGGTCGAGCCAAACCCAAGATAGGTAGGGTGGAGACCAAAGTAGGGAGCTAGTCAAGCAATGAAAAGTGTGTGGAATATGACGCTATTAGGGTTGTGAATTGAGAATATAACCCTATAACTCAATGATGTCCCTTTTGAGGACGCACCATCGGAAAATACTCTGTTGGAGGTGAAAATAAGTGTGAAATGTGATTCAATTGTGGATCCCATTTGGGGTCATAATTGGAAGTGATAGCGGTCACGGGTTATGGGTCTTTATGACTCAATGGCATCCCTTTTGACGAAGCAACATCGGGGATATCCTTTTGGGAGTTAAAACGATGGGAAAAGGGTAGTGGCTTAAGATTTAGGTTTCATGAAAGTTAAGTTGATACTTCTTTTTGAGAAGATCAAACTCATCCTTTTGGGATGATCGACTCTCTAATAAAATCTTTTGGGTTCGTATAAGAGAGTTGATTTAGAAACTTAAATCTACGCCACATACAAATTAATTAAATCCAAATGAACCAATTCTAATCAATCTCACCAAACCCTAATTAATCCCAATACAACACACTATTGGCTCTAGGCCTTCATAGTGAATAGCAAGAAGATAAACATTGATGAGCATTCATTACAAGCCATTAATTGAATAACTATCAAAAGATTCTCACATTCAATCAACAATCATTCAAAAGTTCATACAAATCATTTGGAAACCAATAGCTACAAGAAATGGAGAGAAATCGCCAATAGAAACCCTAGAATCCCAAGCTCCTCCAAGCTTCCCTTGCTCCTCCTCCAAGCTTCCCTAGCCTCCAAGCCCTTGCCCTAGCTCTTGGGGAAGAAGAGGGGGTCTCAAACCCCCTAATGGAACAGTAAAACCGAGAGCAACTCCTCTGGAATTCGAATAGCCCCATAAATAACGCAACATGGTAATTAAATGGCTTGCGGGTCGGGCTAGATGCCGCCCGACCCGCACCAACTTCCGCTTACGCTGGGAAAGGGCGGAGCGGGTCGGGTTTGCTGGCGCCGGACCCGCTGGAAGCAAGAGCGCGCGCCTACTGTAATTCGAAGCGGGCCGGCCGCTGGGACGGCCCGCAAAACATTAGTTTGTTTTTTAATTTGGCCACAGCGGCCCGCCCCAAGAGTGGGCCGCTAGCTTCTGATTTGTTTTTATTTTTATCTTTTTAGACACAAAGCAGCGACGGCCCAGCAGATTCGAAAGCAGGAATCTTGGCACCACGTGGCGCCATCTGGTTGCGCCACGTGGCGCCCCGTTAAATTTCCATTTTATGAGTTTAAACCCCTATTTCTCCTCCAATTAATTCGCCAAAAATAACCAGAAATCTCAAAAAATCCCAGAAAATTCTGGAAAATCCCCAAGACTCCCAGGAGTACCTGAAAAATAGGAGAAGGAGAAATTAGTCCATTTGATGAGAACATTAATTTAATGACTATTATAAACACAATATTGACTTCTGATAATCATATAAAATAATCTATTGCTCAAATAATTCTCAAAAATGGCGATATGATCACAATAATAGCAGGAGCATATGAAAAATAGTAGGAAGCCAATAAGAACGAAAAAATCCGTATTTTGTGCCAAGAATGAGAGTAAGCCCTAAAATGACATGAAATGAAAATATACCCAAAAGGGGCAAATTTAAGTATAATCCTTAGCACAAAATGGGGGTAGTTAGAGGGTATAAATATACACTTTTCACTCCGAATCACACCCCCAACTAGCTTTTTGCTAGTCCTTAGAAAAATATGCGATAAATTCGGATTAAATGGAAAAACATGCACCAAATTTAAGATATCATCATGGCATCCCTCATACGTGACTTCCAATTGATTCCAAAGCTAATATACACAATGTATGAGAGTAAACAATAAATGATATTCTCCTCAATCCAATTCGAAAAAAAATAAGGAAATAAGTGCGTATTACATTCATTGGGACGATGCGCACATGGCAAAATTTTAATTTTTCATGGAAATGGCCAAAACCAAAAGAATTCCCTTCTAAGTTGTGGGCGATGGATTGCATCATTCATGAACCTTATTCTTTCATTTATTCATTCAATTTTTCATTTTCTTTTCATTTTCTCTCTTTATTGTATTCTCTTTTTTTTTATGTTTATGTTTTGCATTCACGCGATAACGCTATGAAATGCAAACACGACCACATTTGCATACACGCGATGACGCTATATATGCAAATGGATGTAATGATTCCCTAAATCTCATCTTTGACGTCCTCCCCAATGTTTCGTGGGGTACCGGCTACTCGATTTGATTAGAAAAACCATTCGCTTATATTAACTCTTTTTCTCATTCCAAACATGAATTATCAACTCATCCACCCACTCCTAAGAGGAAGACATAGCATGCACCATATGGCCAAACCCAATCCAATCAAAAACTACATCATTCATCCCATGAAATTACTTACACCAAACTTTCCCCAAATTGTTTCAAAGAGAGCATCACGACATATGAAAATAGTCTCATACATGGCATATTAGCATTTGACTCCAAAATGGAAAAGAAATAAAAACACGCCAATCCAACATCTATAAATTTGATACCAAAGTAGTAATCCGAAAAAATTGCCTAGCAGTAAGCATGTAGGGACTAAGCAAAAGAAATGTGATGGAAGCAAGGATGGAGGCATCAAAATGATATTATCAAAACGAATGAATGATGATGATTAATGAGAAAGAAAAAAAAATTATTAACATCGAAATTTTTCAAAACTACCCAAAACTAGCATCCAACTTCATAGTTCACTCCCCCCAACTAGAAATGAGCATTGTCCTCAATGGTTAAGGGTTTTTGGGGGAAGGCTATAAATAAGAGTTGTAGCCACAATTTGGGGAGGCCGGTTTTAGCCCCTTTCACTTATTTTCTGTCTTTGTGGATGATTTTCAGAGGTTAGGCTATGCAATAGGCCCCCTCTTGGATGATTATGTACCTGATCTTCATTAGTTAAGTATATTCTCCTTTGTAAATCTCTCTTATTATCTCTCTTATATGTTTTCATTGTTGAATCCTTTATTGCTTTCATTTTACTTGCTTGTGATGTTGATTCCAGTTGTTTCTATCTCTTGTGTAATAATTGAGTATATCTATTGCTACAATTAGGAAAGAACCCTAGGATTCTAGGGGTTGGATGATGGGTTAACCTTAGTTGGATGAATCTAGGGTTGCTCTACGGTAGTGTGGATAAGGGGTTTGGGGGGATTAGCCCTAGGATTGGAGGATCGCAAAAGCAACTCCGTATCTTATGGAGAATCTCTACGAATCCAATTTTGGGCATAGTGTCCGTTTCCAGGCCTTGCGTTCACGAGAGCGACTCGAGAGTTGGGGGTGACCACTAATCCCCAATTTGCTAGTCGGCGACTATGAGAGTAGTCCGATTGCCTGAACCAACCGTTGAGTGGTATCCTAGTCCGTAGATCATGAGAGTGAACACGGATTTGCGGTACGGGAACCAAGTGTTGAGTGTTATTCACGCGTCCCCGTGCAAAGCCAATTGCGAAAGCACGACTGCGCATGGGGAGGCATTAGACGAGCGTGACGACGAAATTCATGTGGTCGTTCCCATCTCCGGATGTGACACTCCTACCCACATTCTTGGTTCGACGAAGGGATTCTTGACCCGTTATCCAAACCCGAAATCCCTACCACGGATTTTCGACACCCTAGTGATATTTTTCCTCATTTGTTTTCTCTTTAATCTATTTTTTTCTCTTGTGTTTAGATGTGCCCCGCTGACGGTGACACCCTTGCGCTCCACATCCACCACCATTACGACGCTCCATAAACCATCTCTACCTAATAAAACATCGAAACCTAACCCGGCCTAGGATCGATAGGTAGTGTGAGAACCACCTCCCTGTGGATACGATACCCACTCGCCACTGTTTACACCATGCGCTTATAGTAGGAAGACATTCGTGCGTCCTGAGCGTCGTAATGGTGGTGGATGTGGAGCGCGAGGGTGTCACTGTCAGCGGGGCACATCCAAACACAAAAGAAAACAAATAGAATAAAGATAAAACAAATGAGGGGAAATATAACTAGGGTGTCGGGAATCACTGCTAGGTAGTGTGACAACCACCTCCCTGTGGATACGATACCCACTCGCCACTGTTTACACCGTGCGCTTATAGTAGGAAGACATTCGTGCGTCCTGAGCGTCGTAATGGTGGTGGATGTGGAGCACGAGGGTGTCACTGTCAGCGGGGCACATCCAAACACAAAAGAAAACAAATAGAATAAAGATAAAACAAATGAGGGGAAATATAACTAGGGTGTCGGGAATCCCTGCTAGGGCTTTCGGGTTTGGATAACGGGTCAAGGATCCCTTTGTCGAACAAAGAATGCAGGTAGGAGTGTCATATCTGGAGATGGGCACAAGCACTTGACTTTCATCATCACGCTCATCTAACACCTACCCATGCGTAGCTGTACTTTTGTAGTTGGCTTTGTATGGGGACGTGTGCATTACGCTCGGCACTTGCGTCCCGTACCGCAAATCCGTGTTCACTCTCATGATCTATGGACTGGGGTAATACTCTACGGTTGGTTCAGGCATTCGGGCTACTCTCATTGTCGCCGACTAGCGGATTGAGGATTAGTGGTCACCCCTGACTCTCGAGTCACTCTCGTAAATGCGAGCCCCAGAACGGCCACCACGCCCAAATGGGATTCGTGGAGATTCTCCTTAAGATACGGAGTTGCTTTCGAGATCCTCCAATCCTATGGCTAATCCCCCAAAACCCCTTATCCAAACTACCGTAGAGCAACCCTAAATTTATCCAACTAAGGTTAACCCATCATCCAACCCTTAGAATCCGAGGGTTCTTCCATATTCCTAGCAACAGATCTACTCAATCATTACACAAGAGATAGAAACAACAGGAATCAACATCACAAGCAAGTAAAATGAAAGCAATAAAGGATTCAACAATGAAAACAAATAAGAGAGATAATAAAAGATATTTACAAAGGTGAATATACTTAACTAATGAAGATCAGGTACATAATCATCCAAGAGGAGACCTATGGCTTAGCCTAACATCTGAAAATCATCCCCAAAGACAGAAAATAAGTGAAAGGGGCTAAAAATCGGCCTCCCCTAAATGGTGGCTACAACTCCTATTTATAACCTTCCCCCAAAACCATAAAAATGACCTAAAAGTGGTCTGCCGACATAGCGCTCAGTCGAGCGCACCCTAGCGCTCGACCGAGCGCACCCTTTGGCGCTTGGCGGTGGTGCTTGGAGAAGGGGTCGCTTGGTCGAGCGGGGTAGCTGCTCGACCGAGCACTCCCTTCGAGGAATCCATGTCGCTCGATTGAACATTTAGCTGCTCGGTCGAGCGATTAGCCGCTCGACCGAGCGATCGGTCACTAGACCGAGCGTAAGAATGCCATATTTTCCAGAGAGTTGCAAGGCTAATGTCACAGCTCTTTTGACTACTGTCTTGGTCGAGCGCTGGGGGTCGCTCGGTTGAGCGAGTTGGGTCGCTCGATCGAGCGACCCCTCGCTGCCTTGCTCCTCCATCATTATGTCACAGCTCGGTCGAGTGCATGGAGCACTCGACCGAGCGACCTGGAAGCTCACTCTTCTCTTCTCCTTTCCTTGCTCTCCTTCCTTTCTCCTTTTCTTGGCTCCTTTGCTTCTTCTTTCTTGCTCTTCCCTTGATCCCCAGTAGCTTTGAGTCATCGAATGCGACGCCGCTGGAGCTCCGGTGTCGATGTCAGTGCTCGCTTCTCCAGTATACTCCGAGTCCCTCTATATTCCCTGAAATGTAAAGTCAAATAGTTCCATTTATTAGCGTAAAAGTGTATAAAATCGGGATTTAAGCAATCATTTTGACGTGTAAACATATAGATGAAATGTGAAATATTATGACACATCAAAATCTCCCAAACTTACCTCTTACTCGTCCTCGAGGATGACTAGTAAGGAGTGAACCCGAGAGAGGAATACAATGGAGAGGTGAGGCGATGGCATGTGATGGAGACAATGGGCTCATTCTTAAACGCTGCAAAATATAAACCCAAGGAAAACAAGATTACATGAACACACATCAATATGTAAAAGAACGCACATACACACAAAATATTTAAGTCTCACTTAAATGATTACATTGTGGATTTCAATAAAATTGATGAACTCGATAAATGATAAAATGAGAGTAGAGCCACATCCTATCATAGTTTATCATGAAATATGCTAAGTTCACAGAAATGAATCCAATGTCCACAACTCATTCTCTAAGTAGTATAAATATGGCATGATCAAATATTTTTTAAGAATGCGTGGTGTTTTGTTAAGCTTCATGGAATGAGTTAGTGAATTCAATTAAGGTAAGGCGTCACTACACTATGCCCGTTTCATGACTCTTAGAACGTATCAACTTTGCCAAGTCTCTATTCTATATAAAAAGTGGGGGGTAAGGATATGGATTTTTCTTTTCACAATTGTTTTTGGCTATACAATTTTCTTTATATACATATTTTTCTTTCTTTATATACATGAGATAACTCAAGATATACAAAAGGCGGCCTATGCATCCCAGACCAGACGGTCTTAGGGTATCGGGCTACAAAGAACCCCTAGGGCTTTTATTTAGGATATTTGTTTGATTTTTGTATTATTGGGATTTTTGCAAACACACGTAAACGCGATGGAATGCAAAGCATGATCAAAGATAATTTATTTGGCTTTACAAAAAGGAAAAGGAAAAAGCATAGAATCTAGACATGGCTCGATTTCAGGAATTCTAATTATCACTACTTCGGCTATCGTGTGGTTATCTTATCTCTTTTGAATTACTAAACATCCATAAAGGAATAGAATTATCAATCAAATCATGCAAGAGTCAAATAATTTTCAGATTTTTGATTCATTCATTTTTAGCTTAATTTTTTCGAGAATGTGGTTGTGAAACTTTGGATTCTACAATGAAAAAGCATATTAACAATGATAATCTAATCACGGAATTAAACTCTAATCTAACAGATATCAGAGTTCATAAAAAATGCATGATATTCCATGAAAAATGAAGCATATGAGATATAAATAGAGATGTGAACATGGTTCATCTGAAATTTCAAAGTGTGTATCATGACGAAGCAAAGTGCGTGCACTGTGCACTCCCTCATGCTTAAACGTCACATTGTCTTCAATGTGTGTATGACATGGATAAAGGACAACGGCAAAATAGGGAGTTACACAACAAAGTAATATCTCTCCCCCAACTATCTCATATGGTGCCCGGTGTGGACAGATGGGCATAAAAATGGGTAGAGAGGCAAAGTAAGCACCATAAAATTAGGGTGGGCAATTAAACCATAGAATATGGTGAAGCGCAAAAGATAATTGAGCAACCAACATATGGGGTGGATTTATTAAACTAGGAAAGCATAAAAGTCCTATACGGTCCTCTCCCTATCGAAAGGATTCGTGATTATTCAGAGCATAAAGATCTACACTATATCTACACTACTGGATTGATATCACCTGTAGAAAAGGCAGATCCAGTATCTTTGACGGTGCATGTAGCCGCTCCAACTGCACCTTTCGTGGCTCCACCAGCCGCGTGTCTCCTCGGACTCCATCAGACTCCAGCAATGCGACTCCCAGCATCTCTCCAAGGACTCCACCTGTACCCTAAAAGAGGTAAGCCGCATCAATCTGATGTGGATTATTTTTCCCAAAAATAAATGTTTCGCAAAGAAGATCGTCAAAAAATATGTAAAATAAAAATAGGTTAACGATACTTCCCCAAATATATATCTCTGCTCTCGTGTACCACGACAGGCAATTCCTCATTGTTCATTTTGGGTTCTTCAGGCAACTCTGGCGTATGAGTGTGGGTCTCATCAGGCGACTCCTCGCTGTACTCCTCAGCATATTCCTCAAGTAGTGACACGTCCAAGCGTACCTCCAGTCCATAATCGTATGTATCCTACAAAAGGTACGACTTGTCAAAGATATCTGAATCAAAGTAAATATTGAATGGAATACAAGATTCAGAGATGGAATGGATAAAAATATCTCCCTGAGTCGGTGCAGTAAGCTCTGGTGGGCGGTCCTCTACCGTAATGCATGGTGGAAGTGGCTGCGGGAGCTCAACTGAAGGTGTGCAATATTCAGGCTTCATGTGAATATCCTTATCCTCATCTCGAATAGTGTCCTCCTCAACAATTTTCTTTGGCTCTGCTAGCACGGCCTCGGCCTCCTCCTCAGTAGGTGCAGGTGATATTATGGCCTCAGGCATCTCCTCCATGGTATACAAGTATATCATGTCACCCTCAACTTGAGCGTGGACACTATCATCATTGATACCTGAAGAAGAGATGTGATGAGTAATAAAATTGTGAAATTCATGCTCAGAAGGAACACATGCAACTAATGTCATTGGACCGGTGGACCGAACTTCGTCCACAATGCTACTCAATATGCCCAAAAATGTGTCATCGTCCTCTTCCTTGGGCTTATGAGATGGAGGAGTCCTGTTGATATCATCGACCACCTGTTGTAGTTGATCAAGGGTCTCCATCAGCTTGGCACAGGTTTCCTCATGTTGAAATTGAAGAGTCGCCCAGCTCTCCTCCATCTGTGCGAGTGCCAAATTGATGGGATGGTCCGGACTCAAGAGACAAACGCGACTTTCGTAAGACGTGTGTCCCTCTATGTCACAAGACTCGCAGTACGCATATCACTCTGAGTAGTGGTCATATCCATCCATATGATAGTATGGGTCCAGTGGATAATAACCGTATTCTTCCATTGGAGCCTCATACTGTGCCGAATAATATTCGCCTGAATAATCCCAAAATTGTTACTTTGTACTTGAATAGTCAACAAAAAACAACCTGGAAAAGATATCAGTGGTACAAGAAAAAGAGATAGTAATAAAGCTGTGGCGGGGAAAAATATATCTCTTTGTTTCTCTTTATAAATTTTCTTTTTATTCGAAGTCTAGCAATCTAATTGGGATAAATAGATAGTATGGCAGAACGCCTCCCCGGTAACGGCACCAAAAACATGTTCGTCATCCGGGCTTCCGCCTCGGGATGCGCGAATGTCATCTTACTGCAAGCGCACAGTGTAAATAGTGGCGAGCGGGTATCATATCCACAGGGAGACAGTTGTCACACTACCTATCGATCCTAGGCTTGGTTAAGCTTCGATGTTTTATTAGGTGGAGATGGGTTATGGAGCATCGTAATGGTGATGGATGTGGAGCGTGAGGGTGTCACTGTCAGTGGGGCACATCCAAACACAAAAGAAAACAAATAGAACAAAGAGAAAACGAATGAGGGAAAATATCACTAGGGTATCGGGAATCCCCGCTAGGGCTTTCGGGTTTGGATAACGGGTCAATGATCCCTTCGTCGAATGACGAATGAGGGTAGGAGTGTCACATCCAGAGATGGGAACGATCACTTGACTTTCGTCATCACTCTTGTCTAATGCCTCCCCATGTGCAGCTGTGCTTTTGCCGTTGTCTTTGCATGGGGACACGTGCATTACGCTCGACACTTCGTTCACGTAATGCAAATCCATGTTCACTCTCATGATCTACGGACTGGAGTACCACTCTACGATTGGTTCAGGCAGTCGGTCTACTCTCGTAGCCGCCGACTAGCAGATTGTGGATTAGTGGTCACCCCCAACTCTCGAGCACGCGAACCTCGAAAACGGCCACTAAGCCCAAATCAGATTCGTGGAGATTCTCCCTAAGATAAGGAGTTGCTTTCGCGATCCTCCAGTCCTAGGGCTAATCCCCCAAAACCCCTTATCCAAACTATCGTAGAGCAACCCTAGATTCATCCAGCTAAGGTTAACCCATCATCCAACCCCTAGAATCCTAGGGTTCTTCTCTAATCCTAGAAATAGATCTACTCAATTATTACACAAGAGATGGAAACAACAGGAATCAACATCACAAGCAAGTAAAATAAAAGCAATAAAGGCTTCAACAATGACAACATATAAGAGAGACAATAAAAGAGATTTACAAAGGAGAATATACTTAACTAATGAAGATCCGGTACATAATCATCCAAGAGGGGGCCTATGGCATAGCCTAATCTCTAAAAATTATCCCCAAAGACATAAAATAAGTGAAATGGGCTAAAACCCGGCCTCACCCAAATGGTGGCTACAACTCCTATTTATAGCCTTCCCCCAAAACCCCTAAAAATAACCTAAAAGTGGTCTGCTGACATAGCGCTCGGTCGGGCGTGCGCTCCCTTTGGCGCTTGGCGTCAGTGCTTGGAGAAGGGGCCGCTCGTTGAGCAGGGTAGCTACTCGATCGAGCGCTCCCTTCGAAGAGTCCATGTTGCTTGATTGAACATTAAGCCGCTCGGTCGAGCGATTGGCCGCTCGGTCGAGCGGTCGGCCGCTTGACTGAGTGTAAGAATTCCATATTTTCCAGAGAGTTGCAAGGCTAATGTCAGAGCTCTTCTGCCAACTAGCTCGGTCGAGCACTGGGGGGTCGCTCGGTCGAGCGAGTTGGGTCGCTCGGTCGTGCGAGTTGGGTCGCTCGACCGAGCGACCACTCACAGCCTTGCTCCTCCTTTATGATGTCACAGCTTGGTCGAGCACGTGGAGCGCTCGACCAAGCGACCTGGATGCTCACTCTTCTCTTCCCCTTTCCTTGCTCTCCTTCCTTTCTCTTTTTCTTGGCTCCTTTGCTTCTTCTTTCTTTCTCTTCCATTGCTTCCCAGTAGTTTTGAGTCATCGAATGCGGTGTCGCTGGAGCTTCGGTGTCATTGTATGTCCTCGCTTCTCCAGTATACTCTGAATCGCTCGATATTCCCTTAAATGCAAACAAACGCTCTTAAAGTCAAATAGTTTGAGTTATTAGCATAAAAGCATGTAAAATCCGGGTTTTAAGTAATCAATTTGACGTGTAAACATATAGATGAAATGTGGAATATTATGACACATCACTGCTAAGGCAGATCTGGGTCTATTTTGGTCTTTTGGACGGGCGTATATAAACGCCCCTTCATCCTCCTTCGAGATAAATCCATTTTATCTGTTTTTTTGTTATTTCTTGTGTTTTGGGCAGGTTTGTAAGAATTCTAAACTTCTTTATTGAATTGTTTTCATTATTCTAATTTTTTCTACTGGACAGTTCATTGTATAAAAGACGATGGACCAGGTATGACATCTTTCCTTACCTCAAATATTTAAACCCGCAGGAAGCATTTTATGTGATCCAAGAAATCCACGAGGCGGATTGCGGGAACCATCGCAGATGAAAAGCTATAGCCTTGAAAGCCCTAAGGCAAGGTTACTTCTGGCCGACCATGTTCAAGGAAGCAATCGAGTATGTGCGAAAGTGTCCGACTTTCCAGAATTTCTCGAGGTTCAGCTCAGCCCCTCCAACTGATCTGATCCCAATCATCAGTCCAGTGCCCTTTGATAAGTGGGGATTGGACATCCTTGGCCCGTTAAAGTAAGCAAGCAGACAGCGAAAATTCCTCATCGTGGCTATCGCCTTCTTCACTAAGTGGATCGAGGCAGAACCCCTTACCCGAATTACATGGAAGGAGGTCAGAAGCTTCGTATGGAAGTCCATTGTCCGTTGGTTTGTGACGTGCGTTTATATTTCATATATTCACGCACGTTTTCTTTTGTGTTTCTCCGTGTTTTCCGCCGTCTTTTATTTGTTTTCTCGTATTTTCTCTATTTCTTTCACTTTTCTTTGTTTCTCCATGTTTGCAGGAGATTGACCGCGTAGGGGACGTTTAACGACGATATCTCAAGTCCCCGGAGCAACGGGAGGAGTCACGCGTGATCCAGGGGGTCAAACGATGAAGAATACATCTTTCAGCCCCTCACCCGGTTGGTTGGTCATCTCCAACCGATCGGGTGATGCACGCATGCACCACCCGGTCTCAGCCGGAGCTCAAGTGGAAGTCACCCGACCGGTTCACAGGCCGGTTCAACTGGGGGCCAACTCTCTGTCTTCTCGAGCCAAATTCCAACCGATCGGGTGACTCTCACCCGATCGGTTCATCTGTAGCTGATGCTGAAGAGCCGAAGGCATGGGCACCCAACCGATCACTTCACCCGATGGCGCCAAGATCCAACCGGTCACTCCAAGAACTCAACCGATCGGTTCATATGACCGGGTGAAAGCTCGCCGTTTTCTGTTTACTATTTGTAACAGATCACCCGATTGGTTGACTTGTCAACCGATCGGGTGTCGCTTTTCCTGCGGGTTTGGACCCGAACCATTAGGGTTTCGAAGTGGGGGTATAAATACACGAGGCTGGCCGACTTGAGGGGGATCTCCTGGAGTTTTTAGGGCTTTTTGCCCCCCCCTTCTCTTGTGAGTTCTAGGTTAGTTTAGATTAGGTCTTTTGCTCAATAAGTCTTGTATTGGATTGACGATTCAACCCAAGATAAGTATTTTCCTCTCTTTTTCTCCATTGTTTGTATTGTGTTTATTTTGCTTGATGGTGAAAGTTTATATGTCTTTTGTGTTGTTCGTTTATATGTTATTCACCATTGAGTAGTTTTGATGAACCCTAATACGGGTTAGGGTAGGATTGTTGCTTGGAAATTTACATTAGACTTGGTTGCATGGCACGTGTTCGATGAAATGCGTCAATGGGGATTTCTAGCAATCTGGGTCCAATTCGTATGGCAACACACTAGATGTGTTG
Source organism: Scilla litardierei (assembly GCA_030789695.1). NCBI lineage: Eukaryota > Viridiplantae > Streptophyta > Magnoliopsida > Asparagales > Asparagaceae > Scilla > Scilla litardierei. Next base: position 106,000,266 of record CM061140.1, read on the forward strand.
GGGATTCGGGTCCGGTGCTTGTCCTGTCAAGATCTGCTTCGATGTATTGCTAGAAATCACATTTGACCTATTTGGCCACTAGGGTTACGCGGGGGTGTTTCATTGTCATTGGCGGGAGAAAGACCACCTCTGTCCGTCGGGTCAAGGGGGAATAAACTTGGCGGTTGACTCCCTAGCCACAGCTCACGCCCTGAGCATTGACATCGAGTCCTCGAGCGCGGGAGCGGCTTGGACGAAGTGTTGGGAGATATCATTGTGGCCTTAATGCTACCGGTTGCGGAAGGTGTTAATGGACATGAGAATGCCCACCGTCCGGAACCGGGTAGGCCTAGCGTGCTTGGCACCGACCGGAATATCGGGTCATAGACGCTAGGTACCACCTTTTGGGGCAATGTCTCACCCTGGATCAAGTCAAATGCCAAGTGTCATGAGTGCTCTAGCCCGTGTTAGCGGGGATTCATTTCTTGTCTTTTTCATTTCTTTCTTTTATTTCTACACTTCCACCCACATTGTCCGCGTAGCTAGCACACAACCTAGGTGAGGCTAGTAGCCATTCAAGCCATCCACCTCCCTTAGTTCGATAAACCCGCACCCTACACTAACCGTGCACTTGCGGTAAAACGACACCGCACCCAAACCGTAAACGGGGCGCCGGTCAAGTTTTTGGCGCCGTTGCCGGGGAGGCGTTCGGTTTGATATTAGCTTAGCTTGGGTTCGTTAGACTACGCATAAAAACACAAAAAAAATATTTTTAAAAAAAAATTTCAATAACCAAAAAATTTTTCCCCCACCATTATATTATCTTTTTGTTATTTTCTTGTACTATTGACGCTCCTCTCTAGTTTTCTTATTTTTGTTGTCCAGGTATATTTGGTGTAACCATGTGGAGATCAAATTTTAATGCTCAGATGGGAGGATACAATCCTTATTCGGTTATGGTTTGTGAGACTTGTGGGATGGCGGGGCATGTGTATTACGATTGCCCATTTACGCTTGAGAGCCTCCCCCCACTCCAAGGCCAAACATTTTCCCATAACCTTAGCCCAAACACCTCCCATCCATTTCCTCAACCTTATACCCCTCCACAAACACAAGAAGAATCAAGCCTCGTGTCTCTCCTTGAAAGTGCCATGTTTAACCAAGGCCAAATATTACAAAACTTATTGGTACCAATCATCAGCCGACACCGAGGAGAGGGGATGAAGGAGAGGATATACCCACTTTCATGGTTGAGACCACCATGCCATCGGCCACCATAGACACATCTCAAGCCGATACCCCATTTTTCCATCACTACCACTTGGATGAAGAAGCATTTTTTGATGATGATAGTGAGGATGGGGAGATTTATCTAGGATCTGTGGGAGAGATTTCTTGTCTTGATTTGGATACCCCACATGAGTCCTATGAGAGCACTGAGGAGTTGACAGAGATTATGCATACCGACGAGGAGGATGTGCGTGAGGACGAGGACACCACAACCACATACGAGGGGTCCGCTCCACATCCACCTCCACAGACATCTCTGTCACAGCTTCCTCCTTGGTCGGTGGTTAACCATGAGGATGTCATTCAGGACATCAGGCAGATGGAGGAGCATGAGCATATCGTCGAGGAGGATGTGCATGAGGGCTTGGATACGATCATCCACTTCTTGTAGCCCGAGCCACATCTACCTCTACCGTCACGCTCCACTTCTTCTGCGGCTGAGCAACTACTTGAGCATATTGCCCCTATTCAGGGAGATTTTCATACTCACTCTCACTCCACATTTGAGTCTCGCTTTTCACGTCCTATTTCTTTAGACTCATATATTTTTGACACGCCATATCTCTCGCAGGACACAAGATCTACTTCACTTGAGGTATGATGCGGTGCGTCACTACCTGGAGAGCCACTTCTCATGGAGAGCGAGGATTTGGTCATCGCTAGTACAGAGGATAGCGACCCATTCTCAGGGAGTATTCGTCACCCTTTTATTATTTTTCCATCTCATGTTGACGATTATCTCTGGGATACATTTATTTTTGGAAATAATTTCTTGCCATGGACTAATGCACCTCGTCCTTTGCAGGTCACAGGTGGACACCTACGAGGGAAGCTTGGAGGTGCATTGCTTGGGTCCATTCGCACACGTGGCACAGTGCTTCTGGCAGAGCCACAGAAGGAGCAGTTAGAGCAGCTACCTGCCCCACTTCAGATCTTGGATCCGCCTATGCTCAGGTGTATCCTAATCCAGTAGTGTAAAAATTTACCGATTTCTAGTTTAGATTTGAATAATCTCGTCTCCTCTCATTAGCGAGGGGAGCGTATCTAGGATTTGCTTTTGCATCATAACAACCCTTCATGTCGTGCCATTCTATCATTTCACCCTCATCCTCTTCCGAGGAGAATGAGCACACCGTCTCTCCTGCATTTTGATTTCTTTTTTTCTTTTCCGATCTTCCCCTTGCATATTTCTGCATCACATTGATCGTATCATTTTGCTAGCATTGTCATGTTCAGCTTGGGGGAAATCGACTTTTGTGTGCATGTTTTCGTGTGTCGTTGTCGTGTGTTTGTGTCTTTGAGTCCTTCGTTGCGTTTTATATCTTTTATTCTGTATGTTTCTTTTTCTTTATTTTCCAGTTTCGTTCGTGTGTTTTTCGTGTTTTTCATTTTTTTGTGTCGGTGTGTAACTTCCCCCCATTTTCATTGCCCTCCCGTATTCACTACTATTGCATTGAGGACAATGCAAGTTTCAGCTTGGGGGAGTCGCACTTCGTGCGTCTTTTGTGTCGTTTTTCTTCGTTTTTTAGTCGTTTTCCATTGTGTTTTTCTTTTTCTTCTCTTCTTTTGTTCTCTCTCTCCCAGAGATGACCCCATATGATGAATAGCCACAAAAATCACATGCACACCTTGCACGGCTTCGATAATCACATTCACTAACCCTAGGATATCGAGTCCTCTTGCATTTCATGCATCGCAGGTCCACTTAGCTTTTTGTGAGTCGTGCGTCGTGCCTAACTATTTGGTGTGCTTCTACTTTGTGATTTTACTTTATATACATGTCCAGGAATGACCCATAGATTATTATGCTTCGATTTGAATATGCGGTATTTATTTCTCCTGTCTGCTTCTGCATGCTATATATATATATCGTGTACTTCATTTCGCATGTGTCGGGATTCCATAATTAAGGACTAGGATAACCCATTTAGCCCATGCTCTATTTAGCGAGAATAGTTTCCTTTGCCCAAGTGTTTAGATTCCGATTTCTTTTTTGTTTTACTTGGTGCAAATCCCCTCGTCGTGTACCGTTCTACCACTTGGGAGAGTACACATGTGTATAGCCAATATCCCAAAAATCCAAAAAAAAGAGAAAAGAAAAGAAAAACCCAAAAAGAAAAGAAAAGAAAAATTTTGTATAGCCCAAAATCCAAAAAAAATATAAATACCCAAAACCCAAAAATTTCAAGTGTGAATATTTTTTCTATCTACCGAGAATAAAGGGAAGGCGAGAATTTGCACCGAGTGTTCTACTCCACATCATCTCAACCCCCATCGTTTTCGAAAACACTTGGCATAGGAGCCTTCTAGCGATTACCTAGGCTATAGTGTGGTGATTTCCTAGTCCCTAGCTGTGGAGTCCCTGATGCATGATACGCTTCTATTCTTATACTCTCCTCATGCATGCTTGAGCTAATATTCACCGCAATTTCAAATTGAATCGATATTTGGGTCTTTCTTTGGGTATGTGTATATGGAGCTTTATTGCACATCGTAGATAGTGACACCATCTGCTAGCACACGACCACACTCACTCGCGCTTCACTGCGTGGGCCCACGACACTTGTTTGGACTCACATTCCTTGGTTTAGTGTTGTGTATTTTCGTATGCTTGCTTCGTGTGGCGTGTTTGATTTTGTTGGCCCTTACGGGCAATCTAGGATATAGAGTTTTCTTTTTCTCTCTTTCTCTCTATTTTTCCCCTCCGAGCTCCTACTCTCGCTCATCTTCCTCGAGGACGAGGAAGAGTTCAGCTTGGGGGATTTTGACGTGCGTTTATATTTCATATATTCACGCACGTTTTCTTTTGTGTTTCTCCGTGTTTTCCGCCGTCTTTTATTCGTTTTCTCGTATTTTCTCGTTTTCTTTCACTTTTCTTTGTTTCTCCATGTTTGCAGGAGATTGACCGCGTAGGGGATGTTTAACGAAGATATTTCAAGTCCCCGGAGCAACGGGAGGAGTCACGCGTGATCCAGGGGGTCAAACGACGAAGAATACATCTTTCAGCCCCTCACCCGGTTGGTTGGTCATCTCAAACCGATCGGGTGATGCGTGCGTGCACCACCCGGTCTCAGCCAGAGCACAAGTGGAAGTCACCCGACCGGTTCACAGGCCAGTTCAACTGGGGGCCAACTCTCTGTCTTCTCGAGCCAAATTCCAACCGATCGGGTGACTCTCACCCGATCGGTTCATCTGTAGCTGATGCTGAAGAGCCGAAGACACGGGCACCCAACCGATCACTTCATACGATGGCGCCAAGATCCAACCGGTCACTCCAAGAACTCAACCGACCGGTTCATATGACCGGGTGAAAGTCCGCCGTTTTCTGTTTACTATTTGTAACAGATCACCCGATCGGTTGACTTGTCAACCGATCGGGTGGCGCTTTTCCTGCGAGTTTGGACCCGAACCATTAGGGTTTCAAAGTGGGGGTATAAATACACGAGGCTGGCCGACTTGAGGGGGATCTCCTGGAGTTTTTAGGGCTTTTTGCCCCCCTTCTCTTGTGAGTTCTAGGTTAGTTTAGATTAGGTCTTTTGCTCAATAAGTCTTGTATTGGATTGACGATTCAACCCAAGATAAGTATTTTTCTCTCTTTTTCTCTATTGTTTGTATTGTGTTTATTTTGCTTGATGGTGAAAGTTTATATGTCTTTTGTGTTGTTCGTTTATATGTTATTCACCATTGAGTAGTTTTGATGAACCCTAATACGGGTTAGGGTAGGATTGTTGCTTGGAAATTTACATTAGACTTGGTTGCATAGCACGTGTTCGATGAAATGCGTCAATGGGGATTTCTAGCAATCTGGGTCCAATTCGTATGGCAACACACTAGATGTGTTGGGGATTGGGGTCCGGTGCTTGTCCTGTCAAGATCCGCTTCGATGTATTGCTAGAAATCACATTTGACCTATTTGGCCATTAGGGTTACGCGGGGGTGTTTCATTGTCATTGGCGGGAGAAAGACCGCCTCTGACCGTCGGGCCAAGGGGGAATAAACTTGGCGGTTGACTCCCTAGCCACAGCTCACGCCCTGAGCGTTGACATCGAGTCCTCGAGCGCGGGAGCGGCTTGGACGAAGTGTTGGGAGATATCATTGTGGCCTTAATGCTCCCGGTTGCGGAAGGTGTTAATGGACATGGCAATGCCCACCGTCCGGAACCGGATAGGCATAGCGTGCTTGGCACCGACCGGAATATCGGGTCATGGACGCTAGGTACCACCTTTTGGGGCAATGTCTCACCCTGGATCAATTCAAATGCCAAGTGTCATGAGTGCTCTAGCCCGTGTTAGCGGGGATTCATTTCGTGTCTTTTTCATTTCTTTCTTTTATTTCTACACTTCCACCTACATTGTCCGCGTAGCTAGCACACAACTTAGGCGAGGCTAGTAGCCATTCAAGCCATCCACCTCCCTGAGTTCGATAAACCCGCACCCTACACTAACTGTGCACTTGCGGTAAAACGACACCGCGCCCAAACCGTAAACGGGGCGCCGGTCAGTTTGGTATCCCTCAGTCCATTATGACAGACAACGAGACGTAATTCGACAACACTGGCTTCAGGGATTTCTCTTCTGAGCTGAAGATCAAATTGCATTTCGTATATGTCGCCCATCCCCAATCCAACGGACTAGCAGAGGCTACTAATAAATGCATCCTCGGTCTCCTGCAGAAGAGGATAGCCGGGCTCGAGGGAACATAGCCAGAAGAAATCACTGCCATACTTTGATCGTACAGAACGACCCATAAAACCTCGACATGTGAAACACCATTCATGCTTGCCTATGGTTATGAAGCTGTTGTCCCAGTGGAGGTTAACGAGCATTTGCTTTTCCTCCAATTCTACGATAAGGAGAGAAACTCAAAGGGACTTGAGTTGAACCTACAATTGATCGACGAGGTTCACGAACGAGCCTTCTGACCGGCGCCCCGCGTGATATGCGGCGGCGCGGTGTCGTTTACCGCAAGTTTCACGGTTAGTGTAGGGTGCGGGAATATCGAACTCAGGGAGGCGAGGTTGTGCTTGGGTCAGGTAGGACCTAAATCACCCCGAGGGGCGAGCTAGCCCGAATCGGTGGATGGTTGTCACGAAAGGAAATAAGAGCGTAAGAACGAAAAGAAAGTAAACCCGGGACTTTGGTTTCCAACCCGACGTGAGACTCTCACCGACACGGCCTACGGGTATGGATAGCGATCGGGATTAGGGTCTAATGGTGGGACGTTGCCTCTGAAAGTGGTACCGGCGTCCCATGGGCCCGATATTCCGGTCGGTGCCCAGGATGATACACCGGACTTCCCGGATTCGATCAGTGGGCACTCCCGTGTCCATAAACACTGATCGATCCCGGGAGCACTAAGCCCGCAACGATAACTCCCAACATCTCGTCCTGCCGCTCCCGCGTGCTAGGATTCGACGTCAACGCTAAGGGTGTGAGCTATGGCTAGGGAGTCAACCGCCAAGTTTATTCCCCCTTGGCCCGACGGTCAAAGGCGGTCTTTTTCCCGCCGATGACAATGAAACACCCCGCGTAACCGTTAGATTCCTACTCCCTATCAATTTCCTAACCCTACGGACGCATCGGGAAGAGCCCCCGAAGGGGTTTCCACCAAAATCCCAGATTTGGGAACTACTCACAAAAATTCATGAAAAAGCGATCTAAATGAAATTTAACCGTTGGAATCATAATCAGACGATTGCAATGCAGAAGTAATAGAGTAATAAAGACAATACTAAAATTTTAGAAAGATCTGAAAACTTACAAAAGAGTAGCAATTACAGCCGTCACAAGGAAATAAAACAGTAGAAAAACAGCAACCCCCCGTTTCTGGAACCCTAGGGGTTCTATATATAGGCCGTCGCATCAACCGATCGGTTGACAAGTCAACAGATCGGTTGATCCGTTACAAATAGATATCAGAAAACGGCGAGTTTTCACCCGATCACATGAACCGGTCGGGTGAGTTCTTGAGTGACCGGTTGGATCTTGAAGCAGTCGGGTGAACCGATCGGTTGAACGCCCGTGTCTTCAGCTTATCTTCTTCAGCTACAGATGAACCGATCGGGTGAGAATCACCCGATCGGTTGGAATTCTGCTCGAGAAAACAGAGAACAGCCGCCCGCAGAACCGGTCTATGAACCGGTCGGGTGACTTCTTCATGAGCTGCGGCAGCGACCGGTTGGTGCACGCGTGCATCACCCGATCGGTTGGAGATGACCAACCGACCGGGTGAGGGGCTGAAAGATGAATACTTCACCGTTTGACCCCCTGGATCACGCGTGACTTCTCCCGTTGCTCCGGGGACTTGGGATATCATCATTAAATGTCCCCTACGTGGTCAATCTCCTGTAATCATGGAAAAACAAAGAAAAGTGAAAGAAAACGGGAAAATACACGAAAAAGAATAAGAGACGGCGGAAAAACACGGAGAAATACAAAGGAATACGTGCGTGAATATATGAAATATAAACGCACGTCAAAATCCCCCAAGCTGAACTCTTCCTCGTCCTCGAGGAAGACGAGTGAGAGTAGGAGCTCGGAAGGGAAAAATAGAGAGGAAGAGAGAAAGAAAACTCTAAGCCCTAGATCATCCATCAGAGCCATCAAAATCAAAAACGACACACCAAGCAAGCAAACGCCAAATCACACCACTAAACCTAGGAAAGCGAGTCCAAATAAGTGTCGTGGGTCCACGCAGTGAAGCGCGAGTGAGCGTGGTCGTGTGCTAGCAAATGGTGAAGCTTTCTACGATGTGCAATAATGCTCGATATACACATATCCAAGAAATGACCCAAAATATCGATCCGAATTGAATTAAGCGGCGAATATAAGTTCAAGCACGCATGAGAAGAGTGGGAAAAGAAGCGCATCATGCATCGGGGACTCCACAACTAGGGTCAAGGAAATCACGCCACTATAGCTTAGATACAAGCTAAATAGCTCCTAAGCCAAGCGTTTTCGATAACGACGGAGGTTGAGATGATGTGGAGAAGAACACTCGGTGCAAATTCTCGCCTTCCCTTTATTCTCGGCAAGTAGGAAAATATTCACACGGGAATTTTTTTTTTTGGGTTTTGGGTATTTGCTTATTTTTTTTGGCTTTTGGGCTATACAATCTTTTTCTTTTCTTTTCTCCTTTTTTTGGATTTTTTTGGGTTTTTGGCTATACACATGTGTACTCTCCCAAGTGGGAGAACGGTACACGACGAGGGGATTTGCACCAAGTAAAACAAAAAAGAAGTCGAAATCTAAACACTCGGGCAAAGGCGACTGTTCTTGCTAAATAGAGCTCAGGCTAAATGGGTTATCCTAGTCCTTAATTGTGGAATCCCGACGCATGTGAAATGAAGTATACGATATATATATAGCATGCATATAGAAGCAGACATTAGAAGCAAATACCGCATATTCAATATCGAAGCATGATAATCTAGGGGTCATTCCTGGACAGGTATATAAAGTAAAATCACAAAGCAGAAGCACACCAAATGCTAGTCATGACACATGACTCACAAAAAGCTAAGTGGACCCACGATGCATGAAATGCAAGAGGACTCGAAATCCTAGGGTTAGTGAGTGCGATTGTCGGTGCAGTGCTAGGTGTGTGTGTGACTTTGTGGAGATTCATCATAGGATTCATTTCTAGGAGAAAGTGCTAAAGAAAGAAGGAAAGAAAAAAGAAAAACACGATGGAAAACGACTCAAATAAACGAAAAGAAGGACTCAAACGACGCACACAGTGCGACTCCCCCAAGCTGAAGTTTGCATTGCCCTCAATGCAATATCAGTGAGTACGGGAGGGCAATGAAAATGGGGGGGGGATACGCACTGACACAAAAAGAAATGAAAACGAGGAAAACACATAGATGAAAATGAAAAAGAAAGAAAGATTGAGAACAAAATCAAACAATACGAAAAGAAAAGTAAAAATAAAATCACACGACACGACACTCAAAAAGTGAAAAACAAGCACACACACAAAAATGAGAAAAACAAACAAAACACGACAGCACACAAAACAGACGTCCCCCAAGCTAGACCAGAAAGTGCTAGCGAAATGATGTGATCCATGAAATCCAGATATAAGCAAGGGGGAGTCAAAAACAAAAGAGGGAAAATCAGAAAGCAGCAGAAGGTGAGTCCTCGTCCTCCTCGGAAGAGGGTGGGGATGTGTGGTCGGGGGAGGCTGGGGGTGTGCTGAGAAGTGGGGAATGAGGTGAAGGAATAGGGGCAGTGGTGGTGTGAATGATGGGAGGAGTGTCGGTGGTGGTGGGTGGTGGTGGTAGGAAGGCGATCAAGGCGGTGGTGAGAGGAATGGAAATAGAGGAAGTAGATGTGGTGGTGACGGTAGTGGGAGGTGGTGGGAGGGATCTGGAGCGTACCGGTATGGAGTGATGGAGGAAGAGGGAGGTAGCGTGGGTGCGGTGGAAGTGGTCGGGAGGGGTGAAGTGGATGCCGGGATGGGACGTGGAGGTGGAGGTGATGAGTGTGGAGAGGGGGGTGATGGATGTGGGGAAGTGTGGGTGGGTGGAGGAGAAGATCGCCGGGGTGGTGAAGGTGGGGGTGGTCCGTGGATATGAGTAAGAAGTCGGAGAATGGCGGCCACGTTCCTCTCAAGTGCGAGGAAACGTGGGTGAGTAAGAAAGGAGGATGGCGATGGGTCCGAGGAAGCAGAGGACATCGCGAGCTCACGAAGGGCAGCGACCTCCCTCTCAAGTACCAGACGGGCAGATACCTGACGGCGACCAAAAGATGTAGACCGACGCGAGGCAGAGGTGGTGCCGCCAGGTAAGGTCGAAGAGGTGCCAGCGGCAGTGGTCATGCCGGCACAGGAGACAAGGCCAGAAATGGCCGCAAAGAGGTGCTCAGACGTGATCGGTCCCGGAGCAGAAACAGGACGACTCAGGCCAGCCCCTAAATCTCCCACAGACGTAGGGATATCCTGCTCGCCTAAGTGGGCGGCAGGGGACGGTGATCTACGAGCGTCTGCGGGAAAGAAAGGAAGATTCAACTCAGCTAAGAAGTCGGGATCAGGAGGAAAAGTCCAATCTCCCACGAGGGCAAGGGTCATGCGAGCGGGGTTGGGCAGGATGGTGTAAGGGGCTGGGGGATGGCCATAATGAAATATGAAGCGGCCATCCGAGCAGGGCTTGATCATGTGGATGTGCCGCAGGACATCAATATCGAGATGTGAGGGTCCTGCGGCAGCTGGAAGATTGTTGGGGATGGTTATATTGAATTGGGCGTGAGAGCATATGATCGTGATGATGCCCCCACAACAGAACTTCCCCTTCCCGGCCCGGCTGATCTCGAGTAGCTTGTAAACAAGCCAATCGCTGCCATGGATGGGGACGGTAGGGGCCCTGAAGCTGACTCCATCATCATCCCGGACATAAGGAAAAGTCATGGCCCAAAGGATAAAGAGGTCAGGGATAGTCACAGTACCAGACTCGTCCCTAGGAAAGAATGCAGATGAAATGATCCTGTGGGCTAAACGAAACATGGGATGAATGATGGAGGAGGCCTTGGCCCTACCTCGGGGGTAATCACGGATCAAAGTGAGGCGGAACCAGAATTGATCGACATCAAACTCGGGCGTGTACCCGTAGTGTCGGATGGAATCATCCCCGAGATTGGGGAAACCAAATATATCGTTGATCGTGTTCAGATCCATGGTGACACTACGGTTACGCACCCTGAATTTAATGATCGACCCGGACTCCCAAGTAAGTGTGGAGAGGAACTCGAGTGTGAGTGCCGGGAAGGATATTGCATGAGCACTAAGAAAGGCCAACCATCCTAAGTTAGCAAAAAGAGATTCGACCTCGGTGAAGACACCGAGATCGACAAGTGTACGTGCGTGTGGAAACTTAGTGGAAAGATGCCCTCGAGCATCAAGCATACGGTAAAAATCTTTGTGCTCCTGGTTCCGAAAAATATACCCGTGTGGGCCCAACATTGGGTCCACAGGGGGGACAACAGGCGGAGGAGGGCCAAGCGTAAGTGCTCGTGTACGGGAAGGGGGGCGTGTTTGTTTTCGTCTCTTTCGAGACGGCTCCTCTTCCCGCATGATACCCTTCCCCTTATCCTTATCTTTAGCCATGTGTATGTGTGAGCAAGAATTAGTGCAAAAATCGTGGATGCACACTAACACAAGCAAACGAGCAAGCTCGACAAATAGGGCGAATATATAAATATAAGCTTAGGAGCGAGTTTACCCAAGCGGAATGGCGGAGCTTGCTCGTAGATGTCCCCACACTGTTCAGCGAGAGTAGCTTGGAGCCGCGGCGAACTCCTTCGGCAATAATTTTCGAAACGGGGGTGGTTTGGGGGAAAATTAGGTCAAAATCTCTGAATGGGAGGAGAGAGAGGGTGTAGATGATGGGGGGGTTGATGAAGGGGGTGGAGAGTGGGAGTAATGGAGGATTAGAGGGTGTGGGGGAGTGAAGATCGGTTGTTGGCGAAGAGGGGAAGGCGAAACGACGGCGGATTTTGGGGGTTTTTGCGATCGGGCGAGATGGAAACGAGCGGGTGTCGGGGGGGGGGGGGGTTTATATAGGGTTTTAAGTCGAACCGATCGGGTGACATGTCACCCGATCGGTTGACGGTTAGGTCGAAAATTTTTGCCGAAGAAATGCTACAGGCGAACCGATCGGTTGAGTTGTCAACCGATCGGTTGGCCGCTCCACACATTTTCCCGAGAACTTAGGGCTGCTCACCCGGTCTCGTCAACCGATGGCGCATGAACTCAACCGATCGGTTGATACTTCCCCAAAAATTTCCGAGAGCTCTCCCCAGCTCACCCGGTCTTCCACCCGGTCTCTTCATTACTCAACCGACCGGTTCATTCGGGGGCAGATCTCGGCATGTATCTGATACATCCCAACCGATCGGGTGAGTTATCACCCGATCGGTTGGGGCTCGTTTCCTGCAAAAACCAAGAAATCTGCTTAAGTCCCCGAACGGATGTTCTCACGGCTGATTTTATTTACAGGAATAGATAAAATAAAGAAAAAAAAATAACGCTAAAAAGTGGGAAAAAGTTTAGAACATGGGTTGCCTCCCATGAAGCGCACTTGTTTAACGTCGTTGGCTCGACGCCCGCAAGGGATGCTCATGGTGGCTGATACGGGTGATGCCCAAACTTAGGCATCTCTTCCTTGTTGGAGCTGAAGGCCCTCGGGGTAGTCAGCGGCTGGAAAAATACTTGCTCGACCACCCTCCCTTTGTTCTTGAGATCCGGGGGCTTTTCCTTGGTGTTGGCGCTTCCCGCCATCTTCTTCAGGATTCGGACCTCGTCTTTAGTGCGGTCCGTGAGCTCTTTCCCCGTTCTCCTCACAGGAGGAACCTTGGGGAACCCGGGAGGGGTCGTTCTCTCGCTGCACTCGGTCTTCCAGCAGCTTCTTTGTCTTCGGGGCCTTCTTCATCTTCAGAATTCCCCAAGTCATCGGGGGGGTTTCTCAGGAGAATCTCCCAGGAGCTCTCCTCTACAGCCTTTTCTTCTTCTATCTCAAGCAAATTACACCGGAGGTCATCAGGAGGGTCGGGGTGCTTCATGGATAGTCCCAGGTCAAACTCAACTTTCTCCCCGCTGACGTTCAAGGAGAGTTTTCCGTTCTTCACATCTATAAGAACGCCAGCAGTGGCCATGAAAGGCCGTCCCAGGATAATGGGGGTGTGTGCGTCTTCGGGCATGTCCATGACTACAAAGTCCACAGGCACATGCACCCCTCTCACAGTCACGGGGAGATCATCAACAATTCCCACTGGATATTTGACCGACCGGTCAGCTAGTTGTAGCGTCATCCCGGTGGGCTCCAAATCGCCCATTCCTATCCTTCTGTACATCGACAAGGGCATCAAGCTAACACTCGCTCCTAGATCGACGAGCGCACGATGAATCTTCACAGCCCCGATCGTGCAAGGAATAGAGAAGCTCCCCGGGTCCTTGAGCTTCGGCGGGTTATCCCGCGGAATAAGAGCGCTACATTCCGCCGTCAGCACCACTTTCTCTTTTCTTGACCCTTTGGTCACCAAATCTTTCAAGAATTTTGCATAGGAGGGGATTGTTTCGATTGCTTCCAAGAAGGGGATTTGGAGGCTTAGGTCCTTGACCATGGCGAAGAACTTCCCATATTTCTCATCAATTTTCGCCTGAGCCAACCGTTGTGGAAATGGCACAACGGGTTTATACACTCTTGGGCTCTCTTCCTCCTTCTTCTTCTCTTCTTCAGACACTCCCTCCGGAGTCATGGGATTTGATGACGAAGCACCGGTGTCACTTAATTTTTCGGTCGGTCTCTCAACGACCAATGGTGCTTCCGGGTTGCTAGGGGGCACTCTAGTAGGAATTTGTGTCCCGCTTCTCAGAACGATAGCGGACACATTCGCGTGCTCGTGCACGAGTGCCGATGTTTGTGTTGCTCCCCTCGGGTTCACCTCCGGTTGTGGCGGCAATTGGTTTTGTGACCTTGCAAGGTTCGCCACCTGTAACCCCAGCTGGGTTACTTGGTCCGTGAGGGTCCGCTGGCCCATTTCCAGCTTTTGGTTGATCCTCTCCTGGTTGGTAATATATTGAGTCAAGAGAGACTCAACCGGAGAGACGGCCCTCTGTTGGCCATACTGCTGCTGCTGGAACGGCTGCTGATTCCTGGGAGTGTACGTTTGTTGCTGAGGTTGCTGCTGAAACGGTTGCAGCTGACCCTGATTCTGCGGTGGTCTAGCCGGCTGATAAATTTGTTGCTGCGGCTGCTGAGGCGGCGAGGGCTGAAATGGTGGCCGCTAACTGAAATTCGGGTGGTTCCGGTTGTTGGGAGAGTAGGCTGGGTTGGAATTTGTCCTTGGCGGATATGGCACATTCCCCGTGGGGTTGTAAAATAGTGCGCTCGCCTGATCCAACGGTGGTGAGATGTCACCACCGTCAAATTCCCCAAGGAATTCGGACTCTACTGCAGAAACTTGCTGTGTACCGGCTCCACCGGCTCCTACCATCAGTGCGGAGATCTGGGTCGAAAGCAAGTCAAACATGCTTGAAAGTTTGTCGACGTCCTCGACTCTGTGTATACCCCCAGTTCTTGGTGTGGCTCTCTCGTCACACCACCGCTCATTGTTGGATGCCATGTTCTCCAGAATATTCCCGGCATCTTCCTCGCTTCTAGACATGAAGGAACCCCCAGCCGTGGCGTCCATAGAAGATTTAAGGTCATCCCTCAACCCATTGTAGAACAGATTGATAATCTGCCACTTCGGAAGCTCATGGTGAGGGCATCTTCTTTGCATCTCTTTATATCTCGTCCAAGCTTCATGCAAGGACTCGTGGCTGGCCTGGGAGAAGGAGGAGATCTCACTCCTCAACTTCATGGTCTTCCCCGGAGGAAAGAACTTCGTCAGAAAAGCATTGGAGAGCTTCTCCCAGGTGTTGAAAGTATTGGGGTCCTTCCCCCTTAACCACTGCTTGGCCTTGTCCCGCAAAGAGAAAGGGAACAGCTTCAGACGGATAGCCTCTGTAGTGACACCATTAATTCGGAAGGTGTCACACTTCTCCAAGAAGGAGTCCAGGTGCTCTATCGGGCTCTCCATGGGCGCACCCGCAAACTGGTCCTGCTGGATCCATGTCACTAGAGACGGCTTCAGCTCAAAGCTTTGGGCCGCAATAGCTGGAGATCGGATGGCAGAAGTCGACTCGATGGATGGCATCGAGTACTCCAGCAGAGACTTGTGAGGTGGGGTGTTCTCCTCCATGGATTCGGGATCTTCTCTTCTTCGCTTCTCGGCGGCCAAACGCCTAAGGGTGGCGTTAATCTCTGGATCGAGGGGAATCAAGTCGTCAAGACTCCTTGAACTCCTGCGCATGAAAAACAACAAACACCCGTGAAGCGACAAGTGGGAAAGAAACAGATAAAATAAGAAGTAAAAATAAGAAAAACAAAAAGAAAAAGAAAAAAGGAGAATGCGAAAATTATCGCGAGGTAGGGATGTGAGCTAGACACGAGGGTTCAAGAGATCCTAAAATATCAAGCACGTTGCCTCCCCGGCAACGGCACCATAAACTTGACCGGCGCCCCGCGTGATATGCGGCGGCACGGTGTCGTTTACCGCAAGTTTCACGGTTAGTGTAGGGTGCGGGAATATCGAACTCAGGGAGGCGAGGTTGTGCTTGGGTCAGGTAGGACCTAAATCACCCCGAGGGGCGAGCTAGCCCGAATCGGTGGATGGTTGTCACGAAAGGAAATAAGAGCGTAAGAACGAAAAGAAAGTAAACCCGGGACTTTGGTTTCCAACCCGACGTGAGACTCTCGCCGACGCAGCCTACGGGTATGGATAGCGATCGGGATTAGGGTCTAATGGTGGGATGTTGCCTCTGAAAGTGGTACCGGCGTCCCATGGGCCCGATATTCCGGTCGGTGCCCAGGATGATACACCGGACTTCCCGGATTCGATCAGTGGGCACTCCCGTGTCCATAAACACTGATCGATCCCGGGAGCACTAAGCTCGCAACGATAACTCCTAACATCTCGTCCTGCCGCTCCCGCGTGCTAGGATTCAACGCCAACGCTAAGGGTGTGAGCTATGGCTAGGGAGTCAACCGCCAAGTTTATTCCCCCTTGGCCCGACGGTCAAAGGCGGTCTTTTTCCCGCCGATGACAATGAAACACACCGCGTAACCGTTAGATTCCTACTCCCTATCAATTTCCTAACCCTACGGACGCATCGGGAAGAGCCCCCGAAGGGGTTTCCACCAAAATCCCAGATTTGGGAACTACTCACAAAAATTCATGAAAAAGCGATCTAAATGAAATTTAACCGTTGGAATCATAATCAGACGATTGCAATGCAGAAGTAATAGAGTAATAAAGACAATACTAAAATTTTAGAAAGATCTGAAAACTTACAAAAGAGTAGCAATTACAGCCGTCACAAGGAAATAAAACAGTAGAAAAACAGCAACCCCCCGTTTCTGGAACCCTAGGGGTTCTATATATAGGCCGTCGCATCAACCGATCGGTTGACAAGTCAACCGATCGGTTGATCCGTTACAAATAGATATCAGAAAACGGCGAGTTTTCACCCGATCACATGAACCGGTCGGGTGAGTTCTTGAGTGACCAGTTGGATCTTGAAGCAGTCGGGTGAACCGATCGGTTGAACGCCCGTGTCTTCAGCTTATCTTCTTCAGCTACAGATGAACCAATCGGGTGAGAATCACCCGATCGGTTGGAATTCTGCTCGAGAAAACAGAGAACAGCCGCCCGCAGAACCGGTCTGTGAACCGATCGGGTGACTTCTTCGTGAGCTGCGGCAGCGACCGGTTGGTGCACGCGTGCATCACCTGATCGGTTGGAGATGACCAACCGACCGGGTGAGGGGCTGAAAGATGAATACTTCGCCGTTTGACCCCCTGGATCATGTGTGACTTCTCCCGTTGCTCCGAGGACTTGGGATATCATCATTAAACGTCCCCTACGTGGTCAATCTCCTGTAATCATGGAAAAACAAAGAAAAGTGAAAGAAAACGGGAAAATACACGAAAACGAATAAGAGACGGTGGAAAAACACGGAGAAATACAAAGGAAAACGTGCGTGAATATATGAAATATAAACGCACGTCACCTTCGGGACCCTCATTGAACAAAAGGGACGCATGGCTCGATATTTCAACTCCAAAGTTTGAGGGCGCAGTTTCTGTATAGGCGAGCTGGTGTTACATAAGGCTACCTTCACTCCTGAGATCCTCAAACAAGGAAAGCTTGATGTGCAATGGGAGGGCCCCTACAAGGTGATCGATGTTCTCGGCCCGGCCACCTATCAACTCGCTACACAGGATGACAGTGAGCTTTCCCATCTTTGGAATGCTGAGCATTTACGGAAGTACTATCAATGATTGTACCAGCAATAGGAGATACATTGTGGTGATCGAAACTTACCGTTGTTTTTTTACTTTATGCCAACTTATGATAAATACAAAGGCGATCATTTCTCCTATCTACTTAAGTTTTTTAAAAAATTCGTCGTCAGCCATCAGTCGAAAGGGCCTCGCCCCTCGCTACCGAAAGACCTTCGTCGTCAGCCGTAAGTCAAGGGGCCATCCATTGCCACTGAACGACCCTCGACCGTCGTCGGTCAAGTCGAAGGGGCCTCGTCCTTCGCTATAGAATGACCCTCATCGTCAATCGTAAGCAGAGGGGCCATCCGTCGCCACTGAACGACCCTCGATCGTCGTCGGTCGTAAGTCAAAGGGTCCTCTCTCCTCGCTATTGAACGACCCTCGTCGTCGGGCGTAAACCGAGGGGCCATCCCTTGCCACTATACGACCCTCGACTGTCGTCAGTCGTAAGTCGAAGGGGCCTCCCGCCTCGCTACTGAACGACCCTCGTCGTTAGTCGTAAGCCGAGGGGCCACCTCATGCCATTGAATGATCCTCGACCATCGTTGGGTGTAAGTCGAAGGGTCCTCGCCCCTCTCTACCGAATGACCCTTGTCGTTAGGCCGGGGGCCATCCCTTGCCACTGAACGGCCTCGACCATCGTCGACCGTAAGTCGATGGGGCCTCGCCACTTACTACCGAACCGTCGTCAAAAAGGCTGTAAGTCGTCGTCAGTAGTAAGAGGAGGGACTAACCTTCGCCACTGAACGACCCTTCAACAGCCTGTCCCCCATGATCCATGATCTAAAGATCATATTTACCGGGTGAATATACCTGACGTATCAACGACCCAACTTACAATTGAATTTTGGAAAATTGAACATTATGTCATTGAGAGGCCATACACACACATTCACACACTCAAATGAAGCTTGAAGATAGAATAAACTCAAAAGTTCTTTTTATTCATTTCAATACAGTTACATGAAACCTGAGTCAAAATTCTACCAGCCTAAGAGGGTGGAGGACTCTTCGGCATAAAAACATTCTGGAAGGCTTCCATTGCCACGGTAAACCTCGCTGTAAGCTCCTCCTTATGAATCTTGGCTGCCTTCTCTGAATCTCGGCTGCCCTCTCTGATTATGTGAGAGAGAGAGAGAGAGTGTGTGTGTGTGTGTGTTTCAAGTGTGTCCAAAGAGGGGCTCTAGGTAGGCAGATGGACTTGACAAATCTCTGAACACCTGCTCACTTTTGAGACATGCTCCTAGTAGCATGTTGTTAGCTACTTGAAGAGAGAAATAAACATAGTTTTAGGAGCTTATCTTGATTGAAAGATCATATCTTTTGTGTGTTTATGTTGGATTTTGCTCCATGGTCAGATTTGTTCCTGGAGAATGCTTGAGCATTGGCTCCATGTCTTTAGGCCTCAATCACTGCAAATCCTAACATTTAGTTTGTTGTGCTACTATCAGATGTTGTTATGTTTGGCCTTCCAACAGCTTTTGGTTGTATCGAACTATATATATCTGATTGCAACTATGTTTCTTCAACTTATTATTAATAGAACGCAAGGGGAGGGTGTTACAAATGACTATTGCAACTATGTATCTTTAAATTATTCTGAATATGTGTTTATTTCATGATCAATTCATGTTATTTCATGATCACTTTGTTAAAAATTTCTATGACCAATATTTTTTGAGAAGCAATGGTGTTACAAATGTCAGTTTACTACATTATCGGTTTGCGTTATGGCCAAAAACTTCAATTTACTGGCATTTTGAAAGAGGTATCCGCAAGCTTCGGAAAAACATAACTAATCTCTGTATCACTTTAGAAAAACTGATATTTACGACCATATATCTAAGATAATTAATTTCTCCATGGTTTCATCTCATTTACCTCTTGAATTATTAGAATTTCTATTGTATTAATTTGTGACAGTGTGTGTGTGCGCACGCGCGTGCGCGTGCTCAAATGTGTGTTTGTTTGTGATAGTGTGTATTTGTGTTTGTGTGGGTGTGACTGTGTATGTGTGACTGTGTGTGTGACACATTGTGTGTTTGACAGTGTGTGTGTGTGTGTGTGTGTGTGTGTGTGTGTGTGTGTGTGACTGGGTGTGTGTGACTGTGTGTGTGTATGTGAATGTGTATGTGTGTGACAGTGTGTGTGTGACACACTGTGTATGAGACAGTATGTATGTGTGTGACAGTGTGTGTGTGACAGTGTGAATGTGAGAGAGAGAGAGAGAGAGAGAGAGAGAGAGAGAGACTATGTGTGTGTGTGTGATAGTGTGTGTGTGTGTGTGTGTTTGTGTGGTTGTGTGGTTGTGTGTGACAGTGTGTGTTTGTGAGAGTGTGTGTGTATGTGAGAGAGAGAGAGAGAGAGAGAGAGAGAGAGAGAGAGTGTGTGTGTGTGTGACACAGTGTGTGTGCGCGTGTGCGTGTGACGTGCCCCCGGTTTACGAGCCGTAAATGGCCGGGTGTAACGACCACTTTTCGTCGAACGTTGTTCGTGCACGTGCTTTTGGCCGTGCACGTGTTTGCTTTAGACTTTATTTGTTTGTGAACACTTTTGTGTGATATGCCGTTGCGAACGTCTCTGAGAGTATTAAATGGTGGCACTATATTGGAACGACGTTCTCGAGTCGTTTTTCCACAATTTGATCTTACCCGATGAGACGTGACGATTCTAACTCTTGACGGGAGACGTTTCTATTTTTAGTTCCGTCGTCCGACGTCGAAACTGAGATCCGTCTTCTTAGTTAGCTCACATTCGTCGCCACGATCACCCCGATATTTATTTTATAATTTTTGGAGTTTATTTGACCACTTTTATAATTTTTACAAGTTTTATATTATTTTTAATAATTTATTTTTAAATTAATTTCGGCCAAATAAAATTTATTTGAGTTTTAAACGTTTTAAAGAATTTTTGAGCCAATTTCCAGCTCATTTGGACCAGGTCAAATCCTAGAATGGGTTGGAGAAGTTTAAATTCAAATTTCAAATCTTTTTGAACTTCTAATCCTATTAGATTTAGCCCTAGACCAAGTCAACCCACCTATACTATATAAGCAACCCCTAGCAAGTCCTATTTTCCAAAGAAATTAGCCCTAGCCTCTTCCAAACTCATTTTGGACGTTGCGACGAATCGTCGCAACGTTGCGACGTTCAGCACCCCGCACGACCGAGGAAATCCACCGCATCCACCCGCTCTGACCGGCCGCCCCGCCCGCATTCTCGTCGCTCCGCACCGCAGCACCAACCCGCCCGCTCCCCCGCTTGACCGATAGGGCCTCTCGGTCAGACCGAGAGAACCGCACCGACCCGCTGCCGTGCCGCTCTGTCGCCCCGCTCCGCTCCGTGCCCGACCGAAGGCCCCGCCCGCTGTGACCGAGCGCCCGAGCGCTGCAGCGTTGCAACGCTGTCCCGCCCGCTTCCAAGCGAACGACCGAGGATCTCCATCGCTCTGACCGAAGGAAACGACCGCCCCCGCTGCTGCGACCGACCCCCAACGTTGCAACAGCGCCGCCCCCGTGTCTGACCGAGCCAAGCCCCCGCATTGGCTATGTACGACCGACGGCCACTTGTCGCAACCCCGCACCCGTCGCACCGCTTGCCTCCGTGGGCCCCCCAAGTTCTTCAGAGTTATTGTGGGTTCCCCAAAGGTCCCTAGGACTACTGTGGGCCCCACCTAGGTGCTTTCTCTTCAAGGATTCATCGCGTACGACGTCGTCGCACGTCGTAGCCCGTCGTCGCACGTGCGAGCTTTGGAATCTGGAACCGTCGCCCCGGTTGAAGCTCTGAATTTTCCAGCGAGGAATATATTTTGGAATCAGGACTTGGAGCGCGTTCTATTATTCCAACCCCCGGCGTCGCTACCCGACGCCGGTGTAGCTTTCGCGTCGTGTTGAGGTAACGATTTGCACCCCTAGGACCCCCAACCCAATTGCATGCTAATAAAGACTAAAAATCAGTATTTTAAAGTATTTTAAATGTTTTAGAAATCACTAATCAAGATTAATAAAACGGATGTAGGCCGGTGGACTTGTGCACGTAGGAATCGTGACTTTGGACTCGTTGGACGGTGTTTTCTTGACGTGATAATTGCAGGCAAGTGAAACTTGCCAACTCTTGTGTAGGGCCATGTTTTTAGGCCACTTCCTTGCTTTTAGCGTAAAAGAGACTAGTCAGTGAAATGATAGCTGGCTAGACGCCTATTTGATCTAGTTTGACAACGAAACTAGATCCGTCACCTAAATGATCTAGCTTGACAACGAAGCTAGATTCAACCCTTAAACTTGCCATTCATGCATGCTAAACTGTCACGTTTACTTTCCTTAAACTGTACGTATTTTTAACTGCCATGCATTGCATCTTACATGTCATCCAACTTGATTGTTGCATCGTAGCACACGCTACAAAATACTTGTACAAATCCGTGTTTCCGTGTTCCTGGCTAGGTGCACCCCTAGGCCATACTTGTTTACACACTTCCTGGCTCGTGGACCAGAAGCGGGCCTCATGTGTTGGCCAGAAACCAATGCCCGATACACGTGGAGGGGTAGGGATAAACGGTTACTTGAGCTTAGGAGTTGGCCCGTACAGCCACTCTAGCCAAAGGACGGAATCTCTATGCACGAGGTGCTTACTTTTCTTGTCTTGTACTTGTCTTGTGAATGCCATGCCATGCTCGTACTTTACTTTACTTTACTTTATCCGTTGCACTCATTACTTTAACTGCCATGTCATTGCATCATGCTAGAACTTTTAGGTTGCTCTTACTTGTACTTTCAGTTTCACTTGCACAAGTCTTCCAGACTTGCTGACATGTGCCCTTGCTCTTTTGGGTGTCACATGTTAGACCCTGAGCCAGAGACCGTTGCCGAGTACGTGATGTTTTGCTGATGCTGAGTCTGAGTCCATGATTGCACAGGAGGATTTTGGTGGACACCGGTGACCATTCTTTGAGTCCTTGTTGAGCTTTATTTTGCTTTAGGCTTTTTGTTAGTTGTTGGTGCGTAGCACCGTTGTTTTGTACTTTTGTTGGCCATGTTTGGGCCTTTAGACTTTTCTTTTAGCCTGGTGGCTTTTCTGCGATGTTGGAAACTTATTTTATGGATATTCTGAGATATTTCTTTTGTCTCATTTAATTATTATTATCTTTGTTTCGTTAGCGTTGCAAGGACCTGCAGATTTAAACTTGATCGACGCTTATCGGACTTGCAGCTTTGCAGCTTCAAGTCAGAAGCGGACCTTCTCACGCTTCGCCTCCATATTTTTGGGAAGCGGGGCGTGACAGGTTTTGTTGGTGGCCCATGCAGGTCCAGTCTTGCAATTACGAATTAACGGAACAACGATAATAACGGAATGTCCATTAAATAAATTGCAACATCCGAGTCATAAGCCCTGAGTCTAGTCGTTTTCTTAGGACACTAGGTGGTAAGAAGACTTAGTTAGACGTCCGTGCTTGTTAGTTAGAGGCCTCTGATTGATAGTTAGACCCCCTTCCGGCAATTGATTTGATCGTCGTAGGAGTTACCTTGGTGGTTATTGCCTAACCCTGACCATACTAGACCTCTAAAATTTCCTTTCGTCGTTCACCTGGGTTCAACGATTTCGGACCAAGTTGAACGCATTTCTTTACCGTCTAACCTTTAGAAGTCTTGGCGATTAGTTCCTAATCTTTAGTTGGTCGACCGTAGGAGTTTCCCGTAGCCTCTTCTGATTCATATCCTAGGCGTATGAATGCTGTGATCACCTGACCAATTTCCTTGCCTCGATTCACGAGATCGCCCCATGACGATCGTCGTCAATTTCGAACCTTTCCGTCACAATCTTGAATCTTCCAAAAGTATCTTTCGATTTCCCCTTTCCTAGGTTTAAATTTGTTCAACATTTTAATATACTTATACTTCATACTTCTTCATTGATTTAAATTTTAAAAAAAAACGTTTGTCGGATTTTTGAACCCTAGCTTATAATATTTTTCCCAGCCTATGTTTTCGTACTCATGTCGTCTTTTCATATATTAATTTTATTCTGAACCGTTTGTCCAATTCGATTTATAATTTTCCTTCTTATTTATGCCATTTGAATAATACATCGTGTTTACTTTTAATATACTTTTCAAGTCACATGGAATTTCAGATTTTAGCAAGTTGGTTTGCTCGTCGTTCTCACTATTTCAGATTTTTGCAAAATTACTATTTTCATAACCTCTTCCTGCTTTAGACCCTCCCTGATTTGATTTTAAAGATTTGCTATTCGATCTTGAAAATTCTTATGCTAAGTTACTACTATTTTCTTTCCGCTCACCATACACGTTTTAGAAAAATTTATAAACCAAATTGAATTTCAATTATTTTTATATCCGTGCTAGACTTATTGAGCTCGTATATTAAGAACCTTGTGCAAATCTGTTTCTCGTTGTTGGCAAACCCTGGTTCCCTAAAAGTAGTTTCAAATTGATTATCTTCAATTTTCCATAGCCCAAAGTTTTGAAAGCATTTAACATGAGTTTGAATCTTCCTGTTACTTGATTTCATTCTTGACTTTCCAAAACTTTTTGGACAACATTTTTAAATTACTGACGGAAAGAATTTTCTAAACCATGTCCTAAATATTCGCGTAAATGATTTTACTTCCTTTCAAAATGATTTTTTAAAACCAATAGGCCATTTTCTATTATTTTGAATATTCGACTCAGATTTATTTTGAACAACTCGCTTTATCGATCCCCAAACATTTCTTCTCAGATGAGGATTTTAAAGTACAACCGTTTTCAATTTTGCGTATTTTAGCTTATGCTATTCACCCTACTTGCTTTCTGTATCCTATTTAAGCATCCCCACATCTCCCTTTTTCCTCCACCTAAAACATCACCATTGAGTTAATGTTTCGCCCAACCAAGCTGCCTCCTTGTGTTCGTCCTATCTGACTTCGTGCTTATCGATCATTCCCTCGTCACGCTCTCGACCTCTCTTTATTGCTTAGGCCTTAGGGTCCTTCAATGTCTATGTCCACCCTAAGTTTTAGTAGGCCCTTGGACCCTGTGAAGTGTCGTAGTGCACGTGCCTAAGTTGTGTACGTGGGCTTGAATGAGCGTGCCCCATAGTATATTGGTGCTTGCTTATTGTGTGATATATTTATATATATGTACTCGGAGCCATTCGTGATGGTATGAAGTTGTTGTGTGACAGTAGTTATAGATGTTGTGGATAGCTATACTATACTAGGGATGCTTGTGTATATTTGGATTAGCGTTGGAATACCTAAGTTGTGTATGTAGTAAGAGATACTTATAATGGTTGAAATAAAATGATTGGTAAAGCTATGAATATGCTAGGTGTGATGATAATGTGTGAACTTATAGATAAGTAAGTAGGCCTATTGAGTGATCTATGTATTATTACGTGTGAGTATGTGCTCGTAGGTAGATATATATAGTGTTTAGACGTAAGTAGTTATGTTTTGTTGCCCGAGTATATATGTGATATACATATAGTATTAGGGTTATAATTTTGATTGGTATTGTTGCTTTTGCGGGATGTTGCATGCGTGCATACCGTGAGGTATACACGACTATTGCACATCTTAATTATGTACATGTGGATGTGTTAGAATACTAATTATAGGTAGTAGGCTATGGTGTGAATATATATGTTACATGTGTGAGGCTATACGATGAATACGTATACATGTATTAGGGAGCGTATTATAATTATACGTATGTTGATGTCTATATTATTATTATTATGGTGTATAAATTGATTGAACTACGTGAGTATTGCCTGACTAAATATTAAGTGTGATTGATCTAGGGAATGTATATGGTTGTATTGGTAGACGTATAAATATTGGAATTGGTATAGGTATGAATGCCGTGCTACGTATATAGAATATTCTGATATGTGTATTGAGTCTCACTCAAGCTTGAGTGAGTATACTCTAAGTTTATTGAATGTATGGTGTAGTTTGAATATAGCAATGCTTGATGTATGTATAGTGATAGGAGTGTTTGTGCCTGGTTGTGCTACGCACATGATTGTGGGTCGCTACGCCAGTATATAGTTATAGGTGTTGGTCTTGCGGTATAGTTATTTACTAAGGACTTGTCGTGTGAACGTATGTGTACTAGCTAAAACTAGGTGTGTATGTGTGCTAGTTATATAATGGTATGATTGGTGTATGTAAATGAAATGTTAGCGTGTATGGGTGTGCACCATGGACGTGTAAGTATGTGCTTAGTTATAGGTATTGATGACTATGATATATGTGGCGTGTCGTAAATACAGTTATAGGACCGTACGTGATGTGAACATATGGTGAACTATTTGCATGTATTAGAATGGCTATATATTATGAAACTATAGTAGTGGTATATATATATATATATATACATAGTGAAACTTGACTTAATTATAGCATGGTGTGACTACATGTGTTGATGTGTTTGGTGTTGGATGAATACTAGGGATTATTAGAGGGTAGTATACCCTTGATGTTTGTGCATAGGTAGCTACGTATAGGTAGAGCAATGATTGTATTGGCTAAGTGTGAGACTATCCTATATAAGTATCTGAACTATTGTTTGCGAGTAGCAGTTATATAAGGGATGTATGTTTATATACCTGATTGAAATACATGCATGAAGTTGACGGACTATAATAGGTATTAATGAATAACGTACGTGAATGTATATATATACGTGTTGGTAGTAATAATATTTGACTACCTAGTGCATATATGAGCATTTGTAATGACTATACTTGGTTTGAAATATAATGTGACTTGATTTGGGGTATTTACTAGAGCGACTAGCTATATTAGAAAGTCCGAGGACGGACTTTATTCCAAGGTGGGGAGGATGTAACGACCACTTTTCGTCGTACGTTGTTCGTGCACGTGCTTTTGGCCGTGCACATGTTTGCTTTAGACTTTATTAGTTTGTGAACACTTTTGTGTGATATGCCGTTGCGAACGTCTCTGAGAGTATTAAATGGTGGCACTATATTGGAACGACGTTCTCGAGTCGTTTTTCCACAATTTGATCTTACCCGATGAGACGTGACGATTCTCACTCTTGACGGGAGACGTTTCTATTTTTAGTTCCGTCGTCTGACGTCGAAACTGAGATCCGTCTTCTTAGTTAGCTCACATTCGTCGCCACGATCACCCCGATATTTATTTTATAATTTTTGGAGTTTATTTGACCACTTTTATAATTTTTACAAGTTTTATATTATTTTTAATAATTTATTTTTAAATTAATTTCGGCCAAATAAAATTTATTTGAGTTTTAAACGTTTTAAAGAATTTTTGAGCCAATTTCCAGCTCATTTGGACCAGGTCAAATCCTAGAATGGGTTGGAGAAGTTTAAATTCAAATTTCAAACCTTTTTGAACTTCTAATCCTATTAGATTTAGCCCTAGACCAAGTCAACCCACCTATACTATATAAGCAACCCCTAGCAAGTCCTATTTTCCAAAGAAATTAGCCCTAGCCTCTTCCAAACTCATTTTGGACGTTGCGACGAATCGTCGCAACGTTGCGACGTTCAGCACCCCGCACGACCGAGGAAATCCCCCGCATCCACCCGCTCTGACCGGCCGCCCCGCCCGCATTCTCGTCGCTCCGCACCGCAGCACCAACCCGCCCGCTCCCCCGCTTGACCGATAGGGCCTCTCGGTCAGACCGAGAGAACCGCACCGACCCGCTGCCGTGCCGCTCTGTCGCCCCGCTCCGCTCCGTGCCCGACCGAAGGCCCCGCCCGCTGTGACCGAGCGCCCGAGCGCTGCAGCGTTGCAACGCTGTCCCGCCCGCTTCCAAGCGAACGACCGAGGATCTCCATCGCTCTGACCGAAGGAAACGACCGCCCCCGCTGCTGCGACCGACCCCCAACGTTGCAACAGCGCCGCCCCCGTGTCTGACCGAGCCAAGCCCCCGCATTGGCTGTGTACGACCGACGGCCACTTGTCGCAACCCCGCACCCGTCGCACCGCTTGCCTCCGTGGGCCCCCCAAGTTCTTCAGAGTTATTGTGGGTTCCCCAAAGGTCCGTAGGACTACTGTGGGCCCCACCTAGGTGCTTTCTCTTCAAGGATTCATCGCGTACGACGTCGTCGCACGTCGTAGCCCGTCGTCGCACGTGCGAGCTTTGGAATCTGGAACCGTCGCCCCGGTTGAAGCTCTGAATTTTCCAGCGAGGAATATATTTTGGAATCAGGACTTGGAGCGCGTTCTATTATTCCAACCCCCGGCGTCGCTACCCGACGCCGGTGTAGCTTTCGCGTCGTGTTGAGGTAACGTTTTGCACCCCTAGGACCCCCAACCCAATTGCATGCTAATAAAGACTAAAAATCAGTATTTTAAAGTATTTTAAATGTTTTAGAAATCACTAATCAAGATTAATAAAACGGATGTAGGCCGGTGGACTTGTGCACGTAGGAATCGTGACTTTGGACACGTTGGACGGTGTTTTCTTGACGTGATAATTGCAGGCAAGTGAAACTTGCCAACTCTTGTGTAGGGCCATGTTTTTAGGCCACTTCCTTGCTTTTAGCGTAAAAGAGACTAGTCAGTGAAATGATAGCTGGCTAGACGCCTATTTGATCTAGTTTGACAACGAAACTAGATCCGTCACCTAAATGATCTAGCTTGACAACGAAGCTAGATTCAACCCTTAAACTTGCCATTCATGCATGCTAAACTGTCACGTTTACTTTCCTTAAACTGTACGTACTTTTAACTGCCATGCATTGCATCTTACATGTCATCCAACTTGATTGTTGCATCGTAGCACACGCTACAAAATACTTGTACAAATCCGTGTTTCCGTGTTCCTGGCTAGGTGCACCCCTAGGCCATACTTGTTTACACACTTCCTGGCTCGTGGACCAGAAGCGGGCCTCATGTGTTGGCCAGAAACCAATGCCCGATACACGTGGAGGGGTAGGGATAAACGGTTACTTGAGCTTAGGAGTTGGCCCGTACAGCCACTCTAGCCAAAGGACGGAATCTCTGTGCACGAGGTGCTTACTTTTCTTGTCTTGTACTTGTCTTGTGAATGCCATGCCATGCTCGTACTTTACTTTACTTTACTTTATCCGTTGCACTCATTACTTTAACTGCCATGTCATTGCATCATGCTAGAACTTTTAGGTTGCTCTTACTTGTACTTTCAGTTTCACTTGCACAAGTCTTCCAGACTTGCTGACATGTGCCCTTGCTCTTTTGGGTGTCACATGTTAGACCCTGAGCCAGAGACCGTTGCCGAGTACGTGATGTTTTGCTGACGCTGAGTCTGAGTCCATGATTGCACAGGAGGATTTTGGTGGACACCGGTGACCATTCTTTGAGTCCTTGTTGAGCTTTATTTTGCTTTAGGCTTTTTGTTAGTTGTTGGTGCGTAGCACCGTTGTTTTGTACTTTTGTTGGCCATGTTTGGGCCTTTAGACTTTTCTTTTAGCCTGGTGGCTTTTCTGCGATGTTGGAAACTTATTTTATGGATATTCTGAGATATTTCTTTTGTCTCATTTAATTATTATTATCTTTGTTTCGTTAGCGTTGCAAGGACCTGCAGATTTAAACTTGATCGACGCTTATCGGACTTGCAGCTTTGCAGCTTCAAGTCAGAAGCGGACCTTCTCACGCTTCGCCTCCATATTTTTGGGAAGCGGGGCGTGACACCGGGGGACCCACGTGAGGGTTTAGATATTTGTAACCGCAAGCGCACGGTGTTGTAGTGTGGCTTGGGGGTCGAACACAGGGAGGCTAGGATGTGCTTGTGTCAAGGAGGACCGAAATCACCCCGTGGGCGAGCTAGCCCGGATCGGTTGATGGGTTGTCACGGTAAAGGAATGCAAGGTATGAACAATAAGAAAATAAACCCGGGACTTTGGTTTCCACTCCAACGAGCGACTCTCGCCGATACGGCCTATGGGTAGGATGGCGATCGGAATTAGGGTCTAATGGTGAGACATTGCCCCTGAAAGTAGTACCGGCATCCCATGGGCCTGATATTCCGGTCAGTGCCCAGGATGATACACCGGACTTCCTGGGTTCGATCAGTGGGCACTCCCGTGTCCATTAACACTGATCGATTCCGGGATAACTAAGCTCGCAACGATAACTCCCAACGTCTCATCCTGCCGCTCCCGCGCACTAGGATTCGGCGTCTACGCTAAGGGCGTGAGCTATGGCTAGGGAGTCAACCGCCAAGTTTATTCCCCCTTGGCCCAACGGTCAAAGGCTGTCTTTTTCCCGCCGATGACAATAAAACACCCCGCGTAACCGTTAGATTCCTAATCCCTATCGATTTCCTAACCCTATGGATGCATCGGAAAGAGCCCCCGAAGGGGTTTCCGCCAAAATCCCAGATTTGGGAACTACTCACAAATATTCATTAAAAAGCGATCTAAACGAAAATGAACCGTTAAAATCATAATCTGACGATAGGAATGCGAAGGTAGTAGAGCAATTAAGATAATACTAAAGTTTAAGAAAGATCCGAAAACTTACCATAGAAAAGTAATTACAACCGTCACAAATAGGAGAAAACAGTAAAAACTAACAGCTCCCCCGTTTCTGGAACCCTAGGGGTCCTATTTATAGGATCTCGTATTACCCGATCGGTTGACAAGTCAACCGATCGGGTGATCCGTTACAAATAATAAACAGAAAACGACGGAGTTTCACCCGGTCATATGAACCGGTCGGTTGAGTTCTTGGGGTGACCGGTTGGATCTTAGCGCCATCGGGTGAAGGGGTCGGTTGGGTGCCCGTGTCTAGGCTCCTCAGCATCAGCTACAGATGAACCGATCGGGTGAGAGTCACCCGATCGGTTGGAATTTGGCTTGAAAAGACAGAGAATCGGCCCCGTTGAACCGGCCTGTGAACCGGTCGGGTGACATCCACTTGAGCTCCAGCTGAGACGGGGTGGTGCACGCGTGCATCACCCGATCGGTTGGAGATGACCAACCGACCGGGTGAGGGGCTGAAAGATGTAATCTTCGTCGTTTAACCCCCTGGATCACGCGTGACTCCTCCCGTTGCTCCGGGGACAGATGATATCATTGTTCTGCGTCCCACATGCCAGCAAACTCCTGCAAAACACGAAAAATACGGAAAAGTGAAAGAAAACAAGAAAACACAAGAAAACACGAGAAAAAGAATAAAAGACGGCGGTAAATACGGAAAAACATGGAAGAAAACGCGCGTAAATATATGAAATATAAACGCACGTCAAAATCCCCCAAGCTGAACTCTTCCTCGTCCTCGAGGAAGACGAGTGAGAGTAGGAGCTCGGAGGGGAAAAAATAGAGAGAAAGAGAGAAAAAGAAAACTCTATATCCTAGATCGTCCGTAAGAGCCAACAAAATCAAAAACGACACACCAAGCAAGCAAATGCCAAATCACATCACTAAACCTAGGAATATGAGTCCAAATAAGTGCCGTGGGCCCACGCGATGAAGCACGAGTGAGTGTGGTCATGCGCTAGCAGTCGGTGTCGCTATCTACGATGTGCAATAAAGCTCGATATACACAGACCCAGGAAACGACTCAAATACGGATTCGAATTTGAAATTGCGGTGAATATTAGTTCAAGCATGCATGAGAAGCGTATAAGAATAGAAGCGTATCATGCATCGGGGACTCCACAACTCGGGTTAAGGAAATTACACCACTATAGCCTAGATACTAGCTAAAAAGTTCCCAAGCCAAGTGTTTTCGAAAACGATAGGGGTTGAGATGATGTGGAGTAGAACACTCGGTGCAAATTCTCGCCTTCCCTTTATTCTCGGTAGGTAGGAAAAAATATTCACACGGGAATTTTTTTCTGTTTTGGGCATTTGTATTTTTTTTGACTTTTTGGCTATACAAAATTTTTCTTCTCTTTTCTTTGTGGGTTTTTCTTTTCTTTTCTCTCTTTTTTTTGGATTTTTGGGTTTTTGGCTATACACATGTGTACTCTCCCAAGTGGGAGAACGGTACACGACGAGGGGATTTGCACCAAGTAAAACAAAAAAAAGAAGTCGGAATCTAAACACTTGGGCAAAGGAAACTATTCTCGATAAATAGAGCATAGGCTAAATGGGTTATCCTAGTCCTTAATTATGGAATCCCGACACATGCGAAATGAAGTACACGATATATATATATAGCATGCAGAAGCAGACAGGGAAAATAAATACCGCATATTCAAATCGAAGCATGATAATCTAGGGGTCATTCGTGGACAGGTATATAAAGTAAAATCACAAAGTAGAAGCACACCAAACAGATAGGCACGACACACGACTCACAAAAACTAAGAGGACCCACGATGCGTGAAATGCAAGAGAACTCGAAATCCTAGGGTTAGTGAATGTGATTATCGATGCCATGCTAGGTGTGTGTGATTTTGTGGTGATTCATCATAGGGTTCATCTCTAGGAGAAAGAGATAAAAAGAAGAGAAGAGAAAAAAAAAGAAAAAATAAAAACACGATGAAAATGACACAAAAACGAAAAAGAAAGACTTAAATGGCGCACACAGTGCGACTCCCCCAAGCTGAAGCTTGCATTGCCCTCAATGCAATATGAGTGAGTACGGGAGGGCAATGAAGATGGGGGGAATACGCACCGACACAAAAAGAAATGAGAACGAGGAAAACACAGAGATGAAACTGAAAATAAAGAAAAATCAAAATCAAACCACACGACACGAAAATAGAAATAAAACCACACGACACGACACTCAAAAGGGGAAAGACAAGCACACACACAAAAATAAGAAAAAATAAAACACGACAACACACCAAAATAGACGTCCCCCAAGCTAGACATGACAGTGCTAGCAAATAAAATGTGATCGTGAAATGAAGAAATATGTAAGGAGGAGTCAAAAACAAACAAAGTGAAATCAAAAATCAGGAGAAGGTGAATCCTCGCCCTCCTCGAAAGACGGTGTGGCTGGGTGGTCGGGGGAGGCTGGGGGTGTGTGGAGAAGTGGGGAAAGAGGCGGAGGAATAGGTGCAGCGGTGGTGTGAACGATGGGAGGAGTGTCGGTGGAGGTGGGTGGTGGTGGTAGGACGACGATCAAGGCGGTGGTGAAAGGAATAGAAATGGGGGGAAAAGATGTGATGGTGACGGTAGTGGGTGGTGGGGGGGAGAGATTTGGAGCGCACCGGCAATTTCCTCCGACGCACATATGAAGTGATGGAGGAGGAGGGAGGAGGTAGTGTGGGTGGGATGGAAGTGGTCGGGAGGGGGGAAGTGGATATCGGGATGGGAATAGATGAGGGAGGAGAAGAATATGGTGGGGGAGGTGATGGATGTGGTGATGTGTGTGAGGGTGGAGGAGAAGATCGTCGATGTGGTGAAGGTGGAGGTGGACCGTGGATGTGAGTGAGAAGGTGAAGAATGGCAGCCACGTTCCTCTCAAGTGCGAGGAAACTTGGGTGAGTGAGAAAGGAGGACGGTGATGGGTCCGAGGAGGCAGAGGACATGGCGAGATCACCGAGGGCAGCGACCTCCCTTTCAAGACCAAGACGGGCAGAGACCTGGCAACGACCAAAGGATGTGGACAGACGTGAGGCAGATACGGTGCATTTCCTGTGGGGTTGTAAAATAGTGCACTCGCCTCATCCAGCGGCGGTGAAATGTCACCACCGTCGAAGTCTCCAGGGACTTCAGCTTCCACCGCTGCGACGTGTTGTGCACCGGCACCACCGGCTCCTACCATTAGTGCAGAGATCTGGATCGAAAGCAAGTCAAACTAGCTTGAAAGTTTGTCGATGTCCTCGACTCTGTGTATACCCCCAGACCTGGGTGTGGCTCTCTCGTTACACCACCGCTCATTGTTGGATGCCATATTTTCCAGAATATGTCCGACATCTTCCTCGCTCCTTGACATGAAGGAACCCCCAGCCGCGGCGTCCATAGAAGATTTTAGGTCATCCCTCAGCCCATTGTAGAACAGATTAATAATCTGCCACTTCGGAAGCTCATGGTGAGGGCATCTTCTTTGCATCTCCTTGTATCTCGTCCAAGCTTCATGCAAGGACTCATGGCTGGCCTGGGAGAAGGAGGAGATCTCACTCCTCAACTTCATGGTCTTCCCCGGAGGAAAGAACTTCGTCAGAAAAGCGTTGGAGAGCTTCTCCCAGGTATTGAAAGTGTTGGGGTCCTTCCCCCTAAGCCATTGCTTGGCTTTGTCTCGCAACGAGAAGGGGAACAGCTTCAGACGGATCGCCTCAGTCGTGACACCATTGATCCAGAAGGTGTCACATTTCTCCAAGAAGGAGTCTAGATGCTCGATCGGGCTCTCCATGGGTGCACCCGAAAACCAATCCTGCTGGATCCATGTCACCAAAGACGGCTTTAGCTCGAAGCTTTGGGCCGTAATAGCTGGAGGACGGATGGCGGAGGTGAACTCGATAGATGGCATCGAGTACTCCAACAGGGACTTGCGAGGCGGGGTGTTCTCCTCCATGGCTTCAGGATCCTCTCTTCTTTGCTTCTCGGCGGCCAAACGCCTAAGGGTGGTGTTAATCTCTGGATCAACAGGGATCAAGTCGTCGAGACTTCTTGAACTCCTGTGCATGAAAAACAACAAACACCCGTGAAGCGACAAGTGGGAGGGAGACAGATAAGATAAGAAATAAAAAGAAGAAAATAAAAAGGAAAAAGAAGAATACGAAAATTATAGCGAGGTAGGGATAAGAGCTAGACACTAGGGTTCAAGAGATCCTAAAATAACAAGCACGTTACCTCCCCGGCAACGGCGCCATAAACTTGACGTGCCCCTGGTTTGCGAGCCGCAAATGGCCGGGGGACCCGCGTGAGGGTTTAGATATTGGTAACCGTAAGCGCACGGTGTTGTAGTGTGGCTTGGGGGTCGAACACAGGGAGGCTAGGATGTGCTTGTGTCAAGGAGGACCGAAATCACCCCGTGGGCGAGCTAGCTCGGATCAGTTGAGGGGTTGTCACGGTAAAGGAATGCAAGGTATGAACAATAAGAAAATAAACCCGAGACTTTGGTTTCCACTCCAACGAGCGACTCTCGCCGATACGGCCTACGGGTAGGATGGCGATCGGAATTAGGGTCTAATGGTGAGACGTTGCCTCTAAAAGTGGTACCGGCATCCCATGGGCCCGATATTCCGGTCGGTGCCCAGGATGATACACCGGACTTCCTGGGTTCGATCAGTGGGCACTCCCGTGTCCATTAACACTGATCGATTCCGGGAGCACTAAGCTCGCAACGATAACTCCCAACGTCTCATCCTGCCGCTCCCGTACGCTATGATTCGGCGTCTACGCTAAGGGCGTGAGCTATGGCTAGGGAGTCAACCGCCAAGTTTATTCCCCCTTGGCCCAACGGTCAAAGGCGGTCTTTTTCCCACCGATAACAATAAAACACCCCGCGTAACCATTAGATTCCTAATCCCTATCGATTTCCTAACCCTATGGATGCATCGGGAAGAGCCCCCGAAGGGGTTTCTGCCAAAATCCCAGATTTGGGAACTACTCACAAATATTCATTAAAAAGCGATCTAAACAAAAATGAACCGTTAAAATCATAATCAGACGATAGGAATGCGAAGGTAGTAGAGCAATTAAGATAATACTAAAGTTTAAGAAAGATCTGAAAACTTACCATATAAAAGTAATTACAACCGTCACAAATAGGAGAAAACAGTAAAAACTAACAGCTCCCCTGTTTCTGGAACCCTAGGGGTCCTATTTATAGGATCTCGTATCACCCGATCGGTTGACAAGTCAACCGATCGGGTGATCCGTTACAAATAATAAACAGAAAACGGCGGAGTTTCACCCGGTCATATGAACCGGTCGGTTGAGTTCTTGGGGTGACCGGTTGGATCTTGGCGCCATCGGGTGAAGGGGTCGGTTGGGTGCCCGTGTCTCGGCTCCTCAGCATCAGCTACAGATGAACCGATCGGGTGAGAGTCACCCAATCGGTTGGAATTTGGCTTGAAAAGACAGAGAATCGGCCCCGTTGAACCGGCCTGTGAACCGGTCGGGTGACATCCACTTGAGCTCCAGCTGAGACCGGGTGGTGCACGCGTGCATCACCCGATCGGTAGGAGATGACCAACCGACCGGGTGAGGAGCTGAAAGATGTAATCTTCGTCGTTTGACCCCTGGATCACGCGTGACTCCTCCCGTTGCTTCGGGGACACATGATATCATCGTTTTGCGTCCCAAATGCCAGCAAACTCCTGCAAAACATGGAAAATACAGAAAATTGAAAGAAAACAAGAAAACACGAGAAAACGTATAAAAGACGGCGGTAAATACGGAAAACGTCGAAGAAAACACGCGTAAATATATGAAATATAAACGCACGTCAGTGTGTTTGTTTGTGACAAGGTGTGTGTGACTCTGTGTGTATGTGTGTGCCTGTGTGTGATAGTGTGTGGGTGTGGGTGTGGGTGTGGTTGTGGGTGACAGTGTGTGTGTGTGTGTGTGTGTGTGTGTGTGTGTGTGTGTGTGTGTGTGTGTGTGTGTGTGTGTGTGTGTCTGTGTGACATAGTGTGTGTGTGTATGACAGTGAATGCATATTGCCTAATTCAATATCTAATGGTATATTTCCTAATTTGGAGCAAAAGTTTATGTTCTTTATTTCTAGAACCTAGTTTGATTATCATCTATAAATTTTAAATGGAATTTTACTGAACATATTCATTCAAGAGCTCTCTATTAAGGTGATCTTGATTGATTTCCTTATATTCATATATGCACTTTTCATTTATTTCATTCGATTCTTAGTAAGCATAGCGCAATTATAAACGAGTTTTCGTCCAGTTTGACTGTGTTCATTATGCTCAAGCTATGAATAAAAATGCATGCTTGCATATTGTTTGCATTCAAGTATTCAGAATTAAAAACTTTCCTTTTTAAGTTTATGGAATTCTCAGTAATGAAAGCGTGGGTCATGAGAGAAGATAAAAGATTGATCATGCCTTCACCTTCTTCTTCTTTCATTATAAGTTGTCCTCCAGTTTGATCGGTAAATTTTAAATATGATTCCTTTATCGTGATTAACCGATTTTTGATAATCTCATATCATGACATGACAAAGATCAGACTACCATCTCCATCACTTGTGACCAAATAAGTACTACTTCTGTTGCTGATTAAAGACTGAACACAGTGTGTTTGTGGGTCAAGGTACTTTTGAAGCATCGAAACTCTTGCCTTATGGTTGCATTTGGCCTCGTGTATATCAGTCTCTTGGCAGTCGTATGACAACCTCTATGTGTGGAATTTGGATTGGGAATGGGAACTTTGCTTCTTTTTTGGTGTTTTTTCCAATAGCCCAATGATGAATGCACGAAAAAGTATAAATTATTTCTATATATTCCCAATTACTTAAAAGGCTGGCTTGATGGTTCCTGTCTTCCCCAATGGGATTGATTTCCAAAAAAAATTAACACCCCCAATAATGATTGTTATGAATGGTTATGAATTGGGGGACATGTTCCATGGCTACTAAATCTGTGTGTGTGTTTTACTTGGGTTGATAATAAAGGAACAACGGCCAGCAACCACTTTTGGAAAATGAAAAAAAACCTTTTTCCTGAGGGCTCTATATTTACAAATATGCTTTGTCTATGCTTTGGTTGGGTTTATGCTTTGTCTTTGTTACAGTGTTTCCTTTTATCTGTTACTTCTGATCGCTTCCAAATGATGTCATCATATGGGGGTGTTTTACCTTTTCGTAGGTACCCTTTTTAAACCAAATTTTCTCCATGGACATACCTTATCTCTTTAAATTATTATTCGTTACTTATGTTTATTTGTATGATTGTCTAGGTACACATGAGTTCAGGATCGAGCTCTTCTATTCGCTCCCGACCACGGGACGCGCCTCATTATGAGTTGACTTCAGATGTTGCTGACTGCAGGATGTGCCACTGTGGTCTAACAGTGCCCAGGCAGATTCATGGACTAGGAGAAACCCAGGCAGACGTTTTTGGAGTTGTCCAACTACAGTGAATAAATGCAAGTTCTTCGAATGGAAGGACCCACCTCACGGGGAGTGGTCCACATTTGTTTTCCATCATTTAATGGATGCGAATGAAAGATGGCCAAGAGTAGAAAGCTCTTCGAACTCGCTGTCTGAGAGGAGGTTGTTGAAGATAGTCGGTCGGTTGGAGACTAGTTATTAAGTTTGAGTGAATAAAGGAGAAAATGGATAGCATCCTTTTTGTTTTCAAATCAATTAAGTTTGTTTTGTTTTCTATCATTGTTGTACTGGTTATTATGTTAATGATGGTTTACAACAAGTTCGACTTATGTATGACGGAAACATTTTGTATAATTACTATGTTTTTATGTTGGCGTTGTATTTTGTATAACTACATTGTCCACATTTCATTTTGTATAGTTTTATCTCAATCTGGTCTATGTTGCATGCATGTTATGCCTTTTGATGCTTGATGTATTTGGATGTTAAGATGGAGCTTATTTGGTGGGAATTGGATTCTATACCCTAAAAACTTGTGTATATTAGTTTCATGTCTGTCTTACCGTTGATGCTTTCAGTTTTTATGATGTAGCTGAATTGGGGGGGCTTGTGTTCCATGGATACTGCTTTTGTATATCTGATTCATGTCTGTCTTGCCTTTACTGCTTCCCCGCTTTGGTTTTTATGATGGAGCTGACATAGGGGAGTTGCGACCATGGCTACTGATTTTTTTTCATTTTCATGTCGTCCTTGCCTTTGCTGCTTGTAGTCTATAGTTGTCATGATGGAGCTGACTTGGGGGTTTTGGGTCCATGACTACGGCATTTGTATATCCGTTTCATGCCCTGTATTGTCTTGGATGCTTGATCTATTTGGTTTTTTGATGGACCTGCAATTGTGGAAAAATAACCCAAAACAAAGTCAATTTATTTAGGGGGTAACCTTACATAGGTTCACCACACCTCACAATCCAACTTTCTTCAACCAAAAGAACATGCTGCGGGTCGAAATCCGCCTGACAATACTATTTGTTTAATGGGAAACCAAGGGCACAATGGTTACAAGTGAGGGGGTGATTGGGGTGGCTGTTAACAAGTGGTGAGGGGATGTAGAGGCCGAGCGCACTTTGGATGATGACCTCGGGATCAATCAAGCAAGGTCACCCCTTGTTCGCCGCTCTCCTGGAGTAGGTCGTCGGTTGCTCGTTGCTTGGAGGATCTTTCCTGCATAAAGAGCAGCTCGTAAGAAAGGCGGGGTTGGGTTCAACCCCTTATCCCCTCAGATGCTTAAGTCAGAATTAGGGCTTAGAAATGTGGGTCGGACACGTAGGCCGAGCTATAGGTAGGACGACCTTACGTGGCGAGCTTGAGTGGAGGAACAAATATGTGGATGATATTTGCTCTTGTATGTGAGTGAGGGTTATAATTCGATTAACCAACCCCTTTCTCGATGAAGTTGATGGGTATTTATAGGTGAGTAAGGCGATTGGGTTCGGCTGAGGTGGTGTGCTGAGCTGGCATGTCAAACTGCTGAAGGTTCAGCCGTGGATGTCAGATCTATCCATGTCAAGCGTGCTTTTGTCAGGGTGTCAGAGCCGAAAGCGTCAGTCACGCTTTTGTCAGACGGTCAGACGATGCAACAGCCAGGTGCTCTTTTGTCAGGATATCGGGCGGCAAAAGTGTCAGTGATGTTCTCGTACAAGGACATTTGTTGTGTTCGATAGGCTGAAGGGACACCTAGGTGCGTCCAAGGAGAGGGGCCGCTCATGGGTCGCTTTGTCGCTCCCCAAGGGTGCCGAGCTTGTTATCTAAGAGTGATGCCCCAGGGTCTCGATGGCCGCCCCTCGTGCCCCGGTTGGGGGGCAAACTCGGGGGATGATGAGCAATGTGGGTGCTCGACTGACGAGCTTGGAGGGGAACATGCGACCAATCGGTGCGGCTGTGGCGAAGTACGACCTTCATGTTCGACGAGGCGGCCTTCATGGATGACGAGCGAGCTTGGAGGGGAAGTTGAGGCATTCCGATCATTGGTCGTAATAGAACACACTACATGGAGTGGGTCCCCCAATCAACTTTCCAACTTTTGTCCATCCAACTTTTCACCAAAAGAACACAATACACCAACTTTCTCTCTCCCAAGTTCCACACCCTCCAACTTTCCCCATTTCCACATTCTAGGAAAAGAACATGCCCTAACACAACTCTTATGATATACTGTTCTTTTAACGTCATCGTGCATTTATTCGCATCTAGCCTTTCTATACAGTAAATAGATACGTTGGGTCCATTTGAATTAAAGGGCAAGACAAACGAAAGTTTATTTAATATTTTGATAATTCATAGAGTATGAGGTGGAGTCGGAAGCCCAGCCTAGTTTATTTAATATTTCTATACAATTATCCCCGTCATTCAAGCTTGAGGCGGAAGCCCGGCCTAGTTTGGATGACATACAATCTCTCCTTTTGTTTGAAAGGGGAGGGGGTGATCTTCGCTCCGAATATTTGGAAAGGGCGGTAATTAATTCGAAAATCCCACCCACCACTTCTCTGTCATCATTTTAATTCGAAAGGAGAGAAAAGGTCGAGGCTCCCTAGCCATCCCGGATGCGACACGTTGCTGACGGGACGGCGGGTGGCAGTCGAGGTGTCAGAGGGACTCAGATCCATGCCACGTGGCTAGGCTTCCATGAAAGAGATGAACCGATGCTCACTATAATTAGGAGAGGGGGAGATCCAGCAAGAGACTTCTTCTTCTTCCAAGCTTCTCCGAGTTTTCTTCTCCAAGTTTTCGACTACCACCGATGCCGTTGCCGGAGCTCTTATTCAATTTTTCGACTGTCGTCGGAGTTTTTTTAGGTATCATTCTTGTCTCTTAAATGGTTTCTCCTTCTTCTTCCCATTCCACAGCTTCTAGAGAGATATAAGGTTGGTATAGAGGTGGTGGAGCACCGGACAGCTCTGCCACGGACACGGAGGAGGGGGTGGAGGAGACTTCACCAGTCAGACAGGACCGTCCCGAGGGTAGGCCGGCCGTCGAACTTGCTGCTGCTTCGTCATCAGCAGACCCTAGGGACCCAAGAAAAGGGAAAGGGTCGGCCATAGTGAAGCCCAAATTGTCTGCTCGGGCCATCGTGACCATTGCCGAGGCTGAGGATGTCCCTGCTGAAATCTCCAGTATAGAATCTGTTGCATCGCCCTTCTTCATACCCTTGGCCCGCACGAAATACATAAGGCTGCCCTACACAGTATGTCTTACAACCTCCACCGAGTGGGTGTGCTTCCCCAAAGACTATGAGGTCAGAGTATACGTCGCTTGCTTCACCCAAGGACTCCACTTCCCTTTGCCTTCCTTGCTTCTCCACATTCTAAATTTTCTTGAACTTCCTCTTTTCTAACTGATGCCGAATTTCATCAGTTGTATCGTGGGTTTTCTCTTCCTCTGTATGGGAAGCA
The DNA here is from genome assembly GCA_030789695.1 of Scilla litardierei. Classification (NCBI taxonomy): domain Eukaryota; kingdom Viridiplantae; phylum Streptophyta; class Magnoliopsida; order Asparagales; family Asparagaceae; genus Scilla; species Scilla litardierei. The sequence continues at coordinate 106,040,827 of CM061140.1, forward strand.
GGATCAGTCCGACCCTGTCCCTGTTCTGATACTTCTTCGAAACTAAGAGGTTGGGGCCACACTTCTATCTTTCGGCAAGGCAATGTCGGCCTCTAGTCCTGGGCCTGTCGGGAAAGATCAAAGGTAGGAAGGAGAGATACGGGTTCGTCTCGATGCCCAAGGATCTAGCACTAAGGTTGAACTGGGGCATGCTGAATCCTGAGGCAAACATGGAGGTTCTCATTGAGGCAGACGACGAAGAGCGGGCCAAGATCTTGCAGGGAATCCCCAACAGGAGATTTGAGGATCTTGCCAAGGAAGAAATGATCATAGGTACATCTAGCCCGAAGGTAATCTGAGCTTTGTAATTTTTGTTCCTGATTTGCTTACCCTGATCTATTTCCTTCTTGCAGGTGAAACGATGAGTCTACCGATGAAGAGCTTGTGAGATTGGTCACGGAGCATTCGACCAAGCAAGCAGTGAAGACTGGCCCGAAGAGAGCTTGGGAGGGGCCGTCCACTGTGAAGGCAAAGAAGCTCGTGCAGACCAAGAAACATAAGGTGGTGGGAGCCACAACTTCTTTGGGTCCTTTGGAAATTACGACAGACTTGGGCCGTCCCACTGAGAACGTGGCTACCACGGCTATCACATTCCCATCGATGTCGATGTCGAGTAAGAGGCGTGGGCTGAGCAGGAGGTCCGTGGGTCACAAAGGGAGCAAAGACCTTCGATCCCAGTGGTCCCACTTTGGACGGTCGTGCCCCAGGGGTCTCCGGCCGACTCTGACTCCAGTAGGTGAACGACGACCGCAGATCGATGGCCTTACTGTTGCCCATCGTCCGGGCTTGGAAAGCCCGCTCACTCGAGCTGTGAGTCGGTGCTCGTGGTGTTCAAGTCAAAGAGAGACGAGCTCCTGGCTCTGTCGGCAATGGATTCTTTGGCGGTGTCGTATCCGGTTGGCGTCGCTGAATCGGTTTTTGACGAGGCAGGAGTGGCGGTGCGGCTGGCTGAAAATAGCATGTTGCCCAGAGACTGAGCATCTCTGATGAATGTGGACACGAAAAGGTTGTGCACCTCGGCCATCTGGTACAACATGCAGGTAGGCTGGCCTTCTCTTTTAAGATACAGCTCTTTGTTTGTATGCACGCTCTAATCTTCTCTCTATCTTTGGTGTGTAGGCGAATGCTATGATGGTCTCCCTTCGGTGCCATACCACTGGGATAAACAACGCCGAGGCCGCACTGGGGAGGAAAGCTACTGAACTTGAAGCGGTGAAGAAAGCGACCGAGGAGAGGGCGGCGAGGCACATGGCCCGACTAGGAAAGCTGTAGTAGTCACACACCATACAAATGGTGACAATCCAGAAACAAGAGGCGTGTTTGGAGGAATTCAAGAAGAAGGCTCAGACTGAAGAGGCCCGCAGGGTCGAGATAGAGGCTGCTCTCGAGCAGGAGAAGAAGAGGGCGGCGGAGCTGGAAGCACTAGTGGTGTCGGGGAAGGCCGAGCTCAAGGTGAAGCAGGTGGAAGCGGTCCGACACTATCAGACGACGGAGCTCATCCCTACAATGGCGGTGATGACAGAGAAGGGTTATTAGGAGGGCTGGGAGGTGTGCCTCTAGAGGATAAAGGAGAGGATGGGGAACCTTTATGCCTTTGTTGAGGTTGATTTCTCGAGACTGCAAGCCTCGGATGACGATGAAGAGGAGGAGGTAGCTACGTTGGCCGAGGAAGAAGTGGCGGCAATTGAGCAACAAGCTGAGGGCAGAGCACAGGGGGGAGGCAACCAAGACGAGGGCGACCAGGGCGAGGGTGGCCAAGGTGCCGCATGATGTTTTGGAGTGGGGGTTAAGGGCCGGTCTCAGGGCCTTGCTTTAGGACTTTTTTTCTGTTTTCTTTAGGTTTTGAGGTTTTGGGTTTTTTGTAGTGTCGGCCAATGTGTGGTCGGCCAAATGACCATTTTTGTAGGGTTGGCCTATGGAAATACTCGTATATGTTTTCGAACATTTTTTATCAATGAAAATACTTGTCTAAACTCCATTTTGTAGAGAGTTGTGATTTGGCATTGCCTCTTAGCCTTGCCCTTATGTCTGCCCCCGACATTCGGGGCGGACGAGAGCTGGGGGAATATCGTGCTGGATGTCGAGAGTATAGATCGATGCGAGCCTACCGAATCCTATCGAGGGCGAAGCTCGTAGGCTTGCCCCAGAATTTGAGGGAGGGGAGGGTACGAGCCCGTAGCTTGGCCCTAGCCCTCCAGAGCCTATCGAGTGCGAAGCTCGTTAGCTTGCCTCGGAATTTGAGGGAGGGGAGGGTAGGAGCTCGTAGCTCGGCCCTAGCCTTCCTGAGCCTATCGAGGGTGAAGCTCGTAAGCTTGTCCCAAAATTTGAGGGAGGGGAGGGTACGAGCCTGTAGCTTGGCCCTAGCCCTCCGTAGCCTATCGAGGGCGAAGCTCGTAAGCTTGCCCCAGAATTTGAGGGAGGGGTGTACGAGCCGTAGCTCGGCCCTATCCCTCCAGAGCCTATCGAGGGCAAAGCTCGTAAGCTTGCCCTGAAATTTGAGGGAGGGGAGGGTACGAGCCCGTAGCTCGGCCCTAGCCCTCTGGAGCCTATCGAGGGCGAAGCTTGTAAGCTTGTCCCGGAATTTGAGGGAGGGGAGGGTACGAGCCCGTAGCTCGGCCAGCCCTCCGGAGCCTATCGAGGACGAAGCTCGTAAGCTTGCCCGGGAATTTGAGGGAGTGGAGGGTACAAGCCCGTAGCTCAGTCCTAGCCCTTCGGAGCCTATCGAGGACAAAGCTCGTAAGCTTGCCCCGGAATTGGAGGGATGGGAGGGTACGAGCCCATAGCTCGGCCCTAGCCCTCCGGAGCCTATTGAGGGCAAAGCTCGTAAGCTTGCCTCGGAATTAGAGGGAGGGGAGGGTACGAGCCTGTAGCTCGGCCCTTGCCCTCCGGAGCCTATCGAGGGCAAAGCTCGTAAGCTTGCCCGGAATTTGAGGGAGGGGTGGGTACGAGCCTGTAGCTCGGCCCTAGCCCTCCAGAGCCTATCGAGGGCGAAGCTCGTAAGCTTGCCCCGAAATTTAAGGGAGGGGAGGGTACGAGCACGTAGCTCGGCCCTAGCCCTTCGGCCGTCTACCCTTGCTCCGTGACCTTACCTATCATGTCCATAGGAGCGTTCTAGGATATGGTCGACCTTTGAAAGGATGCTTTTGACCTCGGAGAGGAGTCGAAATTTCTTAAACGGAGATGACAATATCTGATAATATGCATAAAAAAGAAGATAACTACATTAACATTTACAGAGCTATTGATAGTATCTGAGCAAGTGCTCAGCATTCCATGAGTGGGCTAGCTCGCTGCCTTCCATGGTTGCAAAGATGTAAGTCACTGGCCCGATGATGTCAATAATTTCATATAGGCCCTCCCATTTTGCAGCGAGCTTCCCTCGACGAGCGATCTCTGGTTTGAAGGTCGCGTCCCTAAGGACTAGGTCATCGACTCTGAAGCTCTGTTTCTTTACTCGGGAGTTGTAGTGTCGAGCCATCCTCTGGCTATACTTGACGTCGTTGGTAAGGGTTAGGTCTCTTACTTCGTCGATGAGCTTGATGTTGAGGTCGAGGCCTTCCATGTTGATGTCTTCATCGAATTATCTGAGCCGAAGAGTCTCCTCTCCCACTTCTACTGGAATGACGGCCTCTGCCCCGAACGCAAGCATAAACAGACTCTCCCGGTCGACGATTTGTCGGTTGTGCGGTACGACCATGGGATGCCCAACAGCTCGTCCGGCCAGGACCCAAGCGCGTCATCGACCTTCTTCTTCAAGGGGGCCCAATATACATTTGTTCGTCGCTTCTACCATTCCATTACATTGAGGGTGTGCCACGGAGGCGAAATGGAGTTTGATTCCCCATCTGAATAGAAGTTTCTAAAATCCGCACAGTCGAACTGCCTTCCATTATCTGTCATTATGGAGCGAGGTATCCAAAAGCAGCATACAATGGATTTCTAGACGAAGCTCTTCATGTCCTTCCACATGATGTGCACCAGTGGTTCAGCCTCGATCCATTTGGTGAAGTAATCAACAGCGACGACGCGGAACTTCCTCCTTCCAAACTCCATCGGGAAGGGTCTGAGGATGTCGAGGCCCCACTCGGTAAATGAGATCGGGCTGAGAATGGAGACCAAGTCGACTGACGGTGCATCAGTGTGTTTGCAAAATTTCTGGCATTCTCTGCACTTCTTGACATATTGGAGAGCATCATGGAGATGGTCGGCCAGTAGTATCCTTGACGCACTGCTTTGTGGGCGATGGTGCGTCCACTGTAGTGGTTTCCACAGAAGCCTTTGTGCACCTCGTGGATGACCTGTTCAGCTTGGTCCAGACCTAGACACTTCAAATAAGGTAGGATGTCGTATCTTGCGCGGTGCTTCCGATAAACTACGACGTCGAAGATTACGAATGATAGGGCTCGCCTCTCGACCTTCTACGCTTCGAGCCGATCTTCGGGCAGGGCTCCTATCTCCAGGTAGGTCATGATCGGGGGCATCCAGGTTGTCGTTTGGCTGACACACATTAGCTCGCCCTCCTCAATGGTTGGTCGCAGTAGGTTCTCAACATAGATGGCTTTCCCGATCTCGGTCGGGGAAGAGGAGGCCAGCTTTGAGATATCATCGGCTTGGAGGTTGTTCGATCGAGGCAGATGTTGATCATCTACCTTCCTAAAGTTCTGAAGTTCAGCCAGGGCGCACATCAAGTAGCGCTTCATCAGCTCCTCCCTTACTTCGAAGCTCCCTTGAATTTCCTGGACGACGAGCCTCGAGTCACTTAGCAACAACACATTCGTCGCCCCCATTGCCCGGTATAGTTTCAACCCATTGATGGTGGCCTCGTACTCCGCCACGTTGTTTGTCATCGAGAAGTTGAAGCGGAGCACGTACTCAAGCAAGCTCCCGTCAGGGGTTTCTATGACGATGCTCGATCCACTTCCTAACCCTGCAGCCGACTCGTCGACATGGACAACCCATAGTTTGCCTTCTCCTTCTAAGGTTGACATCGTGGAATGGTCTGCTATAGCCAGTCTTTGCCATGTTACGGCCGATCGAGTGTCTGACAGGTCTTCGGTAAGTTCCTCGATGGTGTATTCCATCTCAAAGTCCGCCAGCGCTTGGCCTTTGATCGCCGTTCAGGCTCTGTAGTGAGGTCAAACTCGCTGAGTTCGACGCTCCAGTTCAGCGTTCGGCCCGATCTCTCTAATCTCTTCAAATTCTTCTCGAGGGGCAGATTGGTGTAGACAACGATGGTGTGAGCTCGGAAGTACGGCCGGAGCTTTCTCGCTGTGTGGATGAGGCAACATGCGACCTTCTCTACGGGGCTCTAACGGTCTTCGCATCTCAGAGCACCTGGCTCGCATAGTAGACCGGCCTCTATGTGCCCTTCTCTTCTTTAACGAGGACCGAACTAACAGCTTCTTCACTTGTGGAAAGATATAAGCCCAGCTTCTCTCGCTCCTCTGGCTTTGCAAGCAACGGCAGACTTTGTAAGTAGGCCCGCAGCTCCGCAAATGCTTGGGTGTAGTGTTGGATATGGACGACATGTATACACCCATGAGGGTTTGTATGAGGGTATACGGACCTCGGATGTCGCGTGCATGAAAGCATGTGCGAAGGGAACCATTTCATGTGTGAAAAGGACCACTCGATAAGTGGAAAAAGTCACTTTATAAGTGCAAAAAGGCACTTGATAAGTGAATAATGAAGAGGATAAGGAAATGTGCTAATATAGGCTAATAAGCTTATATATGGTTATTTCCTACAATAACTACCCCTTAGGCCTATAAATAGGACCCAAGGGTAAGGCTTTTAAGGCTAATCCTTAATGCCATAAGTTTTTGCATAAGGCAAACTTTTTCCTCTTCTCCCTTCCATTTTGTTCTTCTTCTAAATAGAGATTTAGACGGTGGAAACTCTGATTCGATCCTCTGTGACGAAGTATCGACCGTTGTGGCGAATCCGAGGGCAAAGTTCAGAGACTACGGCGCTGCGTACGCTAACGTAAGTTCTCTTTCGATCCTCCATCCTCGCGCGACGAGTTCCTACATTGGTATCAGAGCCATACGGGTTCGCTCCGTTCTCACCGATGAACGAGTCGTTGTCTTTTTCACGAATGAGTTTCTTACCATTATGGATATAGTAGGAGCGCATCGTGACAGAGAGAATCGCAGCAGTTGTTCTTTTCACGTTAGGGTCTTCTGTCATTACGGATATGGCAGGAACTCTCTGTGACGGGAAGAACTGACCGTTCATCTTGCCAAACTCGCACTCTTCATGGATGTTGAGTCTCCATTCAATAGAGAATGTGAACTCTCTTCATGTGGAGCATGAAGTTTGCGGTCGTGAAGGTATGTTATTTTTTTTGGCACACGGCCATTGAAACATAACTACTTTCTCGATGAACGGGTGTCTCATCGGAGAAGATAGTAGTTATTCTCAACAGAGAAGATGGCCTCTTTGGTGCATGATCGCCATGGCCATATGGGCCATGGAGGCTATGTATCCCCCCTCCCCATGTGGAGGGGGTTGGCTACGGCCAATAACAACCAAGACCCCCCCTCCGGGATGGGGGGTGTGTAAACCGGACCCCAAGGAAGGGGAGGCCGGCCATGGCCAAGGGGCTATGGCCGCTATGCACAAAGGCCGGCCTGGCCTGGACCAGGGCCATGGCCGGCCCTGGCAGAGGCTAGGGCCAGGCACCCTGGCCCCTGCCAGGGCCGGGGGCAGCCCTGGCCGAGGCCAGGGCCATGCCCTGGCTGGCCCTGGCCGGCCTCGGCCAGGGTAGAGGCCCTGGCCGGCCTCGGCCAGGGCAGAGGCCCTGGCCGGGGGGCCAGGGCCCCTGGCCGACCAGGGCAGAGGCCCTGGCCAACCAGCCAGGAACCCCTGTCCGGCCCTGGCTGGCCTCGGTAAGGGCAGAGGCCCTGGCCGAGGGGACATGGCCACTCTGAGGAGCCCTATGGTGCCGTCGGTATCGGCCCCGGCCACCTGCATGGCCGGCCCATATGGGACCGGCGGCAGTTGCATACGGCAAAACCCCATACTTGGGGGAATCCGGTCTTCGCACAGCCATGGCTCGACCCCGGCGATGGCCGGGGAAGACCATTACCTCCCGCTGCAAAATACGTTTGCATAATACGTTTGAAAAATACGTTTTCAAAATACGTTTTTCAAAAATTCTTTTCCGCTGCAAAGTACTTTAAGAGTACTGTTATTTGATAAAGTGATGGGGAAATATTGAAAATTGTTCTAGATGATGATTGGGATCGTAATACTTTTCCGATTCTAGAACAACATCTTCAATATTTTTCGAAAGTAACTTATCAAATATAATAATATCATTCCAAGTGGGATTTTTCAAGTGTGAGTGATATTAAACTAGTCTGAAGTTTCCACATTCGATTGATTCAGCGTCTCAATGGATCATGATTCGGCCAGTGGTCTTTTGGACTAGTTTGTGGGACACCTCGGTTTTGTCTGGGGGTAGTGAACCATGGACTAGCCATTCCCTTGGTCGGTCCGCTGGCCGAGACTGCTGAATTATGAAAATGTTTAAAATAATGACTATAAATATGAAATTTATGCAATGTTTTTGATCGAACCTTCGTTTTATGTCTTTTGCAGCATTTTAAAGCTAAAATGTCTTCTGCCGCTAAGAACATCGTCGCTGAGTTGAATAAAGGTGAAAAACTCAACAGCGATAATTACAAACTATAGTCCATAAAGATATAATATGTTCTAGAGGAGCAAGATGTGCTCGAAACTCTAAAGAACAAAATGATTGAACCTGAGTTGGGCAGTACGGCCCAACACAGAAGAGACAATGAAGCTTTCAATGCTTGGTCTCGAAAGAACAAGATTGCTCGCATTATGTTGCTATCAAGTATGGCAGACGACATAATGCGGATCTTCCGAGAGCATGACCTAGCCATGGACATATGGTCCAAGCTAGAGGAGAAGTTTGGTGGCACCTCGGTGTCCAAACTTCGTTCTTTAACTATAAGATTCGATTCGTACAAGAAACGTCCAGATCATCCCATAGGGAAGCATCTGCGACATATGGCGAATCTCATCTTAGAGTTAAAGGATGCAGGTCATGTGCTCACTGATGAGCAACAAATCCAAGCAGTCATACGTTCCCTACCAAATGGGTGGGACCAAATGAAGATGCATCTCACTCATAATAAGAGCATCAAGAACTTCAGCGATGTTTCTAAGCACCTCGAGTTAGAGGAAGAGCGGCTTGCGGCCGCCAAGCCAAGTGCAGAAGTGCACATGGTTGCTAGTTCCTCACACGGGGGAAAGAAACGGAAAAATCGTTCGAAGTTTACTAATGAACGTAATAAGCAACCAGAGTCTACCAAGAAACCCAAACATAAGGGTGGGCACAAGAAATGGCACAAGAAGAAGGACTTGAAGAAGATCAAGTGTTTCAAGTGCAACAAGTTAGGTCACTATGCTCGTTCATGTACGAGTGGATGTGACGAGGTAACTTGTAATAATACTAGTTACATATGTGTTTCTAGTTCAATATTTCTTGTAGAATCTAATCCTTTTTGGATAATTGATTCAGGTGCCACCGACCACATAGCAAGGGACAGACAGTCCTTCGTGGAGTATCACCGGATACCCCAAGGAACGAAGTGGATCTATGTAGGAAACAACACACGTGTTGAAGTGAAAGGCGTTGGGACTTGCAAGCTCGTCTTGGACAACGGCCACACTATCCTACTTCCTGATGTTCTCTTCGCTCCGGATATTTGAAGGAATATTATACTGTGGTCGTTTTAATGGGTCTTGGTTATAGTTGGTTTTTTCATAGTTGTAAAGTGGACTTGGCTTGTAATAATTCTTTAATTGGTTCTGGGTATGTTTTCAAAGGATTTGTTGTATTAAATACAATGTATGATTCCTCATTTTATAATGAAAATTTCCTTGTTGCAAATTCATCAAATTATGAGTCAGATGTAATTTGTTGGCATGCAAGGCTTGGTCACATTGGACCAACACGAATGGATAGACTTGCCAAACGTGGCCTTCTATCAAATGTTTCAAAGGTCGAAATGTCGACTTGCGAACATTGCCTTGTAGGAAAATCTTGTCGCAAGCCGTTTGGAACCGGCACAAGGGTCGAGGTTCCATTACAGCTCATCCATTCGGACATAGGTGGTCCAATGAATGTCAAGACAAGACACATGAAGTTTTATTTCATCACTTTTATTGATGACTTCACCCGATTCGGTCATATCTATTTGATATCCCACAAAAGTGAAGCATTAACCTGCTTCAAAAACTATATGAGTTTGGTGAAAACTCAATTAGATCGCAAGATTAAGGTCTTACGAACCGATAGAGGCGGTGAATACCAATCAACAAGTTTTAAGGAACTTTGTGATGAAAAAGGCATAGTTCATCAGGTAACTATGCCTTATACTCCGCAACAAAATGGTGTTGCAGAAAGGAGGAATAGGACTTTAATGGAAATGGTCCGTTCAATGATGGCACAAGCCAACTTGCCAATCTCTTTTTGGGGTGATGCATTATTGACGGCCGCTTTCATTTTAAACCGCGTACCCTCCAAATCAGTTAGCTCCAATTCTTGTGAGTTGTGGAACCAAAGGTCTACTGACATAAGCATTTTAAAACCTTGGGGATGTTCATCCTATGCACATATTTCCTCCCATAAGTATGGCAAACTTGGGCCAAGGGGGAGGAAATGTATCTTTATACGATACGTAGAAAACTCCAAAGGTTATGTTTTCATTGGTCAGGAAGACAATGGAGGGCTAATTGAATTTTAGTCGAGGGATGTCACTTTCTTGGAACACGAGTTTCCAAGACAAGGCGAGATAAGTCAGGACCTATCTCTATTTGATATTTATGATCAAGAAGGATTACCTCATTCGAGTGGGAGAATTCTTGGTGAAGACGAAAATACGTTTCAACCTTCACCAATGGATGATACGAATGATGCAAATCCTATTTCATACGGGAATAATGATCCAAGTGAGAGCATTTCTAATGACATTCCAAGTGGGAGTGATATTAGAATTGATCTAAATTCGAGTCAACAAGGACTTGAAGAATCTCAAATACGACGTAGTAGTCGTACAAGGTTAGCTCCTCTAAGATTTGAGGATGAATTTCCACAAACCTTTATGACTTTACTACAAGAAGATGACGAGCCTGCTACTTTCAAACAGGCCGTATCATGCCCTGCAAAAGACAAATGGATAGAAGTGATGAAGGAGGAATTAGAATCCATGAAAGTTAACCAAGTCTGGGACTTGGTTGACTTACCCAGAGGACGTATAGCTATTGGGAACAAATGGGTTCTCAAGATCATGCATAAGGCTGATGGCTCTATAGACAGATATAAAGCTCGCCTTGTCGCGAAAGGTTTTACGCAACAGGAAGGGATAGACTACGAAGAGACCTTCTCACCTGTTGTTCGTTTTACCTCGATTCGTTTGATTCTGGCTTTGGTAGCTTGCTTAGACCTCGAATTACATCAAATGGATGTAAAGACTGCTTTTCTCAATGGAAAATTGGACGAGGAGATCTATATGGAACAACCTACAGGGTTTGTAAAAGAAGGAAACAAACATAAGGTTTGTAAACTTCGTAAGTCCATATATGGTCTTAAACAATCCTCAAGGCAATGGTATATACGATTTCAAGAAGTTGTCTTATCAAATGGTTTTACCATGCTTGATGAAGATAACTGTGTATATATCAAGAGGATCAAAAGCAAGTATGTTATTATGTCTCTATATGTAGATGACAGTTTAATAGCCGGAAATGACAAGGGCTTTGTGATGGATATCAAGGCTTGGCTTTCATCAGTTTTTGAGATGAAAGACATGGGAGAAGCCGCATATATCCTTGGAGTTAAGATTTCAAGGAATCGTTCGAAGAAACTTCTCTCTCTTTCGCAAGAGACTTATATAAAGAAGGTTCTAGAACGTTTTAATATGCAGGACTGCAAGTCCATTGATACTCCTATAAGCAAATGCGATAATTTATGTCTGAAATCGTGTCCAAAGAACCAAAAGAAAAAGGAAATTATTGAAAAAGTTCCATATTCCAGTGCAGTTGATAGTCTTATGTACGCTATGATGTGTACAAGACCGGACATCTGTTTTGCCGTTGGAATGGTAAGTCGTTACCAATCCAATCCAGTGCAAGTACACTGGAAAGCGGTTAAGAGGATAATACGGTATCTTAAAGGAAATGCAGACTATGCTTTATGCTATCAAGGAGATACCTTGAGGCTCGAAGGCTACACTGATGCTGATTGGGCGGGTGATCTCGATGAGCGACGATCGACCTCAGGATATGTTTTTCTACTCGGATCTGATGCAATATCCTGGAGTAGCAAGAAACAATCCTGCATCGCACTTTCAACTATGGAAGCCGAGTTTGTAGCATTTAGTATGGCAGTCCAAGAAGTTGTTTGGCGTAGGAAGTTCTTAGACAGGCTAATTAATGCAAGTGACTCAGGTGCTGTACCAATACACAGTGACAGTCAAGCATCTATAGCCTATGTCAAAGATCCAAAATTCCATTGTAAGACCAAACACATTGATATCCGCTACAAATTTGCAAAAGACTATGATAGAAACAAGAAGGTAGATATTAGATACATATCTACGCATGTGATGATAGCGGATCCGCTTACGAAGGCGATCCCCAAAGATGTGTTTTACAAACACTTATCATCACAAGGGTTGCGTAAGAGCTGAGTTGTATCAATGTATTCCCATGTCTATGAAAGATCAAATTTAATAAAAGAATAAATTCTTTTTCGACATTGCATATGAGTTTCTTGAAAATGTTTATATACATTTCTTTTAATCTCAGCTGGTTTTTTGTATGTCGGACAGATTGAGGTTGGCTCTCTCACATGAGCAACCGGCTTTATTCTATTAGACGGATAAGATGAAGATGAGACCTGTTTAAAGTCAAAATCATCAGACGGATGATTTAGAGTCGTGTCTTAAACAAAATGGTCATATGAAAGATCTGCATCATATGGATGCTTACAAAAGATCTAAGAAGATTTTTTTAATCTTGTCTGTCTTATGCGGGATGTGGGTCCAGGAGATCAATGAGTAGTAAAAGGGACTCAAAGTCAGACATTGTGGTGTCTGACCATCATCCTTACAACATCATTAAGACATACGCTCCCTGGGAAAGGAGTGATGTTGTAATACGTATTCATACTACGTATGCATTTGACCATTGGGTTAGAATAGTAATTGTGTTTGCTATTATGTGAGACCCAAAGACCACATGGGTCTTAACTTCTTACCCTTATAGACTCTAATTGGTTCCTTTAGATTTGACTGGGTGATCGCTATCTTAGCATATTGCTTATGGACTATGGTAAATTCGGTCTGGCGGGGCTTGTTTGAAAAGCGAGTCAAGTCAAGATCAAAAGGATCGCAAGAAGATGAAGATTAATTTCATATTCACATTTGGACTTTAGAGATTCAAAGCTGGCCATCCAATTGTAATCCAGATGGGATTCAATTGTTGAATATAAAGTATAAGAAATGTGAAGAAATAATCTAGGGTAAAGCATGTGTTGATCTACTCAACTTTGCACCTCAAAGAGTGGTGTGTATCTCTAACAAGTGCACAACAACAGACTCTATGCGCATGACGGTCACACGGTCTATTTCTCGGTATGATAAATAGAAGAACTAAAGGAAAATATGTTTCGTTAAAATCCCCTCAAGTGTGAGTGGGAGATGTTGGATATGGACGACATGTATACACCAATGAGGGGATGTATGAGGGTATATGGACCTCGGATGTCACGTGCATGAAAGCATGTGCGAAGGGAACCTTTTCATGTGTGAAAAGGACCACTCGATAAGTGGAAAAAGTCACTTTATAAGTGCAAAAAGGCACTTGATAAGTGAATAATGAAGAGGATAAGGAAATGTGCTAATATAGGCTAATAAGCTTATATATGGTTATTTCCTACAATAACTACCCCTTAGGCCTATAAATAGGACCCAAGGGTAAGGCTTTTAAGGCTAATCCTTAATGCCATAAGTTTTTGCATAAGGCAAACTTTTTCCTCTTCTCCCTTCCATTTTGTTCTTCTTCTAAATAGAGATTTAGACGGTGGAAACTCTGCTTCGATCCTCTGTGACGAAGTATCGACCGTTGTGGCGAATCCGAGGGCAAAGTTCATAGACTACGGCGCTGCGTACGCTAACGTAAGTTCTCTTTCGATCCTCCATCCTCGCGCGATGAGTTCCTACATGCAGGAGTCGTCCCATTCAACCACCTTTCTTGTGCCTTTCTCCATAGCGAGAGCCTGTCGCAAGATTCTAAAGAACGGGAGCGATCACTCGACGGACTTTGATAGGAACCTTCCAAGTGCGGCGATCCTCCCGTTCAACCTCTGTAGGTCTCAAATTGCCCGAGGCTCGCTCGTGTTGACGAGGGCTAATATTTTGTCGGGGTTCACCTCGATCCCTCGCTTCATAATCATGAAGCCGAGGAACTTCCCTGATTGAATGCCAAATATGCACTTCGCCGAGTTGAGGCTTAAGTTGTAGGGGTGCACTTTCTGGAAGGTCTCCTGCAAAAACATGACTAGACCAAAATGTTGCCGTTATATTCCCGAGTATAGGAAGTCGGTCAAGTAGTAAACCTGGTGAGTCCAGGGTCGTATTCCTCAGAGATAAACTAATCTACATGTTTTACAATCTGAAACTTGCTTGGAAATGATTTAATGAAGTAGAACCACCCTTTGAAGGTGAATTTTTGGTTGGGTTTTTTATTTGAGGTAAAACGTTTACGAAAAATAATGTGAAAAAGTAATACGGTAAAATGTGTGTGTGTGTTGTGTTTTCGTTAGTGTTGTAGGGTATCATGGTAATCATTTTTCATGGATGACTCAACCCCTTATCCATGCCAAGGTATGGGGATCGGATGATTTAACTTTGAAAGAACGGTGATTTTTTAGCAAATTACATTAAAGTTGAATCGGTCATTTTTCTAAACAATAACGTATAAGTAGATGAACCTCACGGTTCATCACCCTTCTTGGGCCCCTCTACGGGTTTGTGCATGTAGACGATGCATCATAACATGTCATCCTAAGCGGATTCCTCTCGGATAGCGCGAAATTAATTAAAATAATGAAGAACGACATTTTCAACGTTTTCGATAAATATAAGTGCTATGAAGACATGAAACATGAAATCCATCAATACTAACTACTACACAACACACTCCCAAGATTTTTAGCTAGCCGTGGTAATAAAAACAGCAAATATTATTAATACAAATATCATTTTATTAAAACGCCAATATAAAACTAATAAAAACAAAGAAAAGTGGAGAGTTTTCACCCAAAACGAAGCCAAAACGAAGTCAAAACGATGCCAAAACTTCTCCAAACTTCTCCTATAGCTGCTTCAACTCTTCTAGAATTTGGAGGAGAAGCTCCCAAAACTTGTTTCACTCAAAACCGAGATTGGATGCCAAAGATATGAGCAAACGACCCCTTTTTATAGGAATTTAGGGCTTATTGGGCTTGCGGGTCTGCGGGTTGCAAAATCGCAGCCCATCACATCAGTCAAACAAGGTGGGCTCAGCCCGTGACTTAAATGCGGGAGGTGCCCGAGTTGTCTAGTGGGCGCTGCCCGACCGCCAATGCGGACCGGGGCGGGTCCAGGTCCGACCCGCCCCATTGGGCGGTAAATTTAACCGCCCGCATTGCCGGAGGCAATTTCCACCTGCAACGCAGGCCTACTGACACCAGCTTAAGCAGATTGCTGATGTCAGCTGGCATCAGCAGTAATTTTTTTTATTTTTTTTTAAAAAAACCCTCTTTTACACCTTTACTGGGCCTTTTTAATCCCCAAAAATTGCTCCGAATTTCGAAAAATATGGAAAATAGCCGTTGGATTCGGAATATTGCAAGCTTTACCTGAAAAATTAAATGAAGACAAAATTAGGCCAAAATGGTATTTTGCGTATAAGCAAGCGATAAAATCTAAATTTAAATGATCTTTCAATAATACACTTATTAGAGACCAAATAGATATTAAATATACGCAAAATACAATCAAATGAGGGGGTAATAAACGCAATATTCTTCCAGAATCACACCCCCAACTAGCTTTTTGCTAGTCTCTTAGCAAAATAAGCGAATATTCCAAAAATATGTCATACACCCCAAAGTATGAATTAAGAATAATATTACCCAACAAAGTTCAATAACTATCATGGGGATTTCATGGACTAATGCAAAAATTTACAATTTTATCTCAATCCACACATATTAAGTATCGCACAAATGCAATTGTTTAATCAAAAGGTAATCACGTGTCCTAGGATGCAAATTTCCTAGGATTAGGCCATCACAACATCCAATTCATAAGATCATGATCTTGAATCTACTCAAAATATCTCTTCTCTCTTTTTTTCTTTTTTGTTTTTTATAAATAATTTAGAGCAATCCATGTAACGAGCGTTAGGTCAATGACTCCCAAACCAGACGGTCTTAGGGCATTAGGTTTTGAAAAACCCCCTCAGACTTAATAACTCGGAATGTCTAAAGATTATTATGCACTTCCCCATACTTTATTTTTCTGCGTGAATCCCCATGCTTCCTGAGGCACGAGGACCCAGCTACTAAAAGAAGCTGGAAGAAGGTGCATTTTATTCACCCTTTTTTTGCTTTTCTTTGTCTCTTTTTTTAACATGAGACATGTTTGAGTAAAATTCTTCATCATCTACTAATCAGCAAGCTTGTGTATGTGGTTGGCCTTTATCCTGAGAATTTATAACCTTCTTCACATAGTTACCAATTCATAAACACATACATGGCATGTGGTTGCCTGACATGCGTTTATGTTTTATATATTCATGCACGTATTCTCCATCGTTTTCTGTGGATTTTCGTTATTTCGTATCCGATTCTTTTTATTTTTAGTTTCGTTTTACTTTCATTGAGTTTATGTGCATTTGCAGGACAATGCTAGTGCATGGGACATATATCTCGGAGCAACGGGAAGTGTCGCACGAGATCCCGAGAGCCATTAGTAAAAAATGACTATGTATCAACTCTCAACCGATCGGGTGGAACAGCCACCCGATCGGGTCATGCAGTCTGTGTCAATGCTGAAGAAGAGACCATTCCACCCGATCAGTTCAGTGATCGGGTGGATGTATGACAGAGTGCAGTTTTGAAGGCCAAAGCTCACCCGGTCAGTTGACTTGTTAACCGATCGGGTCATGTATTGTGACCCGATCGGGTCGACACTTTCCACCGATCGGGTCAGCTGTTGCTGCTTCCCAAGCTCAAGAAACCCAAGACTCACCCAATCGGTTCAGTGATCGGGTGAGATTTATCAGAATTGAATACATATTCTTCCATCGTTTCACCCGATCGGGTGAAATCTCAACCAATTGGGTGAGTGTCTGTTTTTGTCTTTTTGTGGGAATATTCCCTGGCATCTTGCCCACTTGTATAAATAGTGCTAGGGTTATCTAGAAATGCAGTCCCCACTTTTTAATCTATTTTAGGGATTTTTCAGCTCCTTCTATTAAACTCTTAGTGTAAGTTCTTTGATCGTTTTCATATTTCGATATTGTGTTTATGCTTCTATTTGCTATGGTGAACAATTGCTTGATTTCAATTCTTATAGCTATATCTTCTGTTTTTGCATTTGCTACCATGTTTAGTGAGTAGTTCTTCAATCTAGGACATTGGTGAAAGCTCTTTCGTGGGTTCTTCCTAAAACGGCCATAGGTCCAGGGATCCGATTGGATCTAGGGATTTTGATGGTTACTCGTGGGCGTTCCATTGTCATCGGCGGGAAAAAGACCACCTTTGACCATTGGGCCAAGAGGAAATAAAACGAAAGTTTGATTTTCTAGCCATAGCTCACCCCCTAGCGTTGACATTGAGTCCTTGCACGTGGGAACGGCTTAGACGAAATGTTGGTAGTGATCGTTGCGATCTTAGTGCTCCCGGAGTCGGATGGTGTTGGACATGGGAATACCCCCCGTCCAAAGCCGGGTAGACCTAACGTATCATCCTGGGCAGCAACCGGAATATCTGGCTCATGGGACGCCAGGTACCGCTTTTAGAGGCAACGTCTCACCGCTAAACCCTAGCATTCGGTCATATTCTTATCCTTCGACCGTAATAGTGAGAACCCATGATTAAGGCGGAAGCCAAAGTCCTAGGTTACTTTTTTAACTTTTACATCTTTTCTATTAGTTTACAATCATAACAACCAATCGAGAATAGGCTAGCTCATCCACTTAGTGATCCGGTTCCTGAATGTTTGTAAGTACAACACACGCCTCCCCGTAATCGACCCCCAAGCCACACTTTGACACCGTGCGCTTGCGGTTTATAAATTCTAATTCTAGTATCCCCGTCCCAGTTTGCGTGTCAAACGGGCGGCCGGTCAAGCTCTATGGCACCGTTGCCAGGGAGGCAACGTGCTTGTTACACTTAAGACCTTGTTATCCTTGAGACTAGCTCACATCCTCACCCCATGATCATTTTCACATTCTACACCTATTTAATTTTGCTTGGATATATTGTACTTATTCGTTATAGGGGGGTTGGTAGACTATGTCTCCATGCCGCCGTCGACATTCTTATTTCTCCATTCCTACAACTTGTGCTATTAACGTGTTCTCTATTGTTGTAGTTCTCTTTCTCTCCTTTTTCTTGCAGGTTTTCTACTCTAGTGCAATAATGTCGTGTGTCGTTTCAGATGATATCTGGGCATATGCATGCCACGCCAGCTATTTGGTCCAGTATCTCGCAGAATCTTTAAGCACCATGAGCATCCAATCTTTCCTGGCAGCTGCAGTGGACAATCAAAAGAGGAATCATGATATTCAACAGCATCCCGATACGACAGTCTTTTCCCCTTCTGATGATGCGGTGATTATTGACATGCCCAATACCGACTTCAGTGAGGGTGATCTAGACATTGATTGAGGGATTTGTCTGAAGGATTTTCTGGCAGGACTTGTTAAGTGCCGTCTGTAGGAATCTATCCTTTCCTTGCAGTCCTCTACAGGGCACCCTGGAGTTGAGGATCATGATGGAATTGGAGGTGGTGGTGGAGAGCTATCTACTATTGAGAATTGCTTTCATGTTGAAGCTTTTCTGCCCAATAGTTATCATACGCCTGAGATGGAACCAGAGCCTTCCTCCATGGTCTCCTACTCACTTTGCAAAGCTTCGCCCTGTGGAACGACAGTTAAAAGTGAAGTTCCGGATGTTATCATCCCGGAGACTCGGACAGAGGCTCTTTCATTGGAGGATACACAGTTTGAAAAATATGTATCGGGACCACCCAAAGTTGAGCTAAAGGAGCTACCCTGGGATTGAGGTATGAATATTTGAGGAAGGATTCGACGCATCCAATCAATGTGAACTCCTCGCTACCCGAAGACCAGATGGCCAAACTTCTTGATGTTCTGAAGAGATTTAAGAATGTTTTTGGGTATGTCATTGAGAACTTGAAGGGAGTAAGCTTGGGGCTTTGATCGCATAGGATATTGCTTGAAGATGAGCAAGCCACTTCCATTCAGCCACAACGAAGATTAAACCCCTTTATGATGGAATAGTTAAGGAGGATCTTGTTAGACTTCTCCGGTTCAGGATTATCTATCCTATTTTTGACAGTCGTTAGGTTAGCCCGATACATGTTATGCCCAAGAAGGGAGGAATGACAGTCATTCGTAACGAGAAAAATGAGCTTATGCCTACAAGGACCATCACCGGATATCGGATGTGCATCGATTACCGGAAATTAAACAAATCTACGAGGAAAGATCATTATCCTCTCCCTTTTATTGATCAAATGGTTGAAAGATTGGCCAAGCACAACTATTTTTGCTTCATGGATGGATACTCTGGCTTCCTGCAAATTTCCATCCACCATGATGACCAAGAGAAGACCACTTTTACATGTCCGTTTGGGACGTATGCTTATAGGATGATGCCGTTTGGGCTTTGCAATGCCTCGGCCACCTTTCAAAGATTGATGTCTGTAATTTTCTCCGATTTCTCCCAAGACATAATGGAGGTCTTCATGGATGATTTTTCCGTTTATAGAACGGATTTCGACTCGTGTCTGCATAACATAGCTAAAGTCCTGCAAAGAAGCCAAGATAAAGGGCTAGTTCTAAATTGGGAGAAGTGCCACTTTATGGTACAAGAAGGAGTCGTGTTGGGGCACATTATCTCTTCAAGAGGGATTGAGGTGGACAAGGCAAAGGTCGATGTCATTGAAAAGCTTCCGCCTCCACTTAACCTTCGGGAAGTCCATGGTTTCTTAGGACAAGCTGGATTCTACCGCAGGTTTATAAAGGATTTCTCTAAAATTTCTAGGCCCTTGACTCAGCTCCTCGTGAATGATACACCTTTCGTCTTCGATGACAAGTGTATGTAAGCCTTCCGCCTCTTGAAGCAAGCCCTTATTTCCGCACCTGTGATTCAACCTCCCGGCTGGAGTCTACCGTTCGAATTGATGTGCGACACTAGCAACTATGCAGTTAGGGCAGTCTTGGGGCAAAGTAAAGACAAAAATCTGCACGTCAGTTATTATACAAGCAAGACCCTCGACGAGGCTCAAAGGAACTATACGACAACAGAAAAGGAATTGCTAGCCGTCATCCACTCCATGAATAAGTTTCGGTCGTATCTTGTGGGCACTAAGGTTATCGTGCATACCGATCATGCCGCCCTAAAGTATCTTTTGAGCAAGAAGGAGGCCAAATGGTGCCTCATCAGGTGGATTCTTCTCCTCCAAGAATTTACTTGAAAATCAAAGACAAGAAAGGGGCGGAAAATGTCGTCGCCGACCATGTATCTAGATTATCTACCTTCGACCCAGATGCCACTCCTATTGATGACTCACTTCCTGATGAGCATCTTTTCTCTATTTCTTTTATTTGGACTCCGTGGTATGCCGACATCGCCAACTATCTCACATGCACCATTGTACCCCACAATGTTAGCTATCAGCAAAAGAAGAAGCTCTTTCACGAAGTTTGGAAATTCTATTGGGATGACCCTTATCTATAAAAGACTTGCAATGATGCAGTGATACAGAGGTGTATTCCTGAAACAGAGGTGACCTCCATTATTTCTCATTGCCATGATCAACAATGCGGAGTGTCACGCCCCGCTTCCCAAAAACACGGAGGCGAAGCGTGACGAAGGCCCGCTTAGGCCGGGGCTAAGAGCCCAGACCCAATAAGCGTCTGTAGTTTTCCATAGCGAAGGTACAGGTCCCTGCAAGTTAGTACGAAATAACAAAAGTACTGAAAAGAAACATTTCATTTTATTCCAAAATTTATCATCAAGGTACTGAGAGTCTAAAAATGACGTAAACGGCTACAACTGCTGAAAGGGAAACTAATGGTGCAAGCACCCAACCTAGACAAGAAAGTAAGAGTGCAACGCACCCAACTCAAACTGAAATGGTAAATCTCTGGAACAGCAACCGAAGATCTCTAACTCTAATAGTCCTCTGGATCGTACACCGGATCAGCGCCCTCCGGCTCCAAGTCAACTGGCAGGTCCGCCTCGTACTCGTACTCTGGCTCCACACCTGACGTACAGCACCAAAAGAAGGAAACTGTACGTCAGGCAAAGTCTACACAAACTGTCAGACTCTACTACAAGTGTATCAACTTTTAACAATGATTTACTGGTTGTTTTAACATGCTGGGGTAATAACTGAGAAACGAAAAGTAGCGTAGTAGGAAAAGTAAACGTAGCAAACAGTAGACGTAGCGTGTGCTACCGACTACGGGACTAACCTACAGGTGTCAAGACAAGACGGGACGTGACGGACAGGACAAGACAAGACGGGACAGGACAAGTAAGACACGAAAGGGTTCACGCCTTACGGTTCGAGGGGGATCAGACCCTCTTGCCGTGCGCACACTCAACCCAACCCCAAAACCCCAGAACTCAGGACAGGAAGCACGGAGATCACTTTCGCAAGGAAAGCACCTGAAACGCCCGTAGGATTTTTGTATCACGGAGATCACTTCCGCTCGGGAAGCATCTGAAACGCCCGAAGGCTTTTTGTAACACGGAGATCACTTCCGCTCGGGAAGCATCTGAAACGCCCGAAGGCTTTTTGTAACACGGAGACAAGACACGACCAGTGTACGGGAGAGTTATTCTAGGGTGTCCACACGCACGCACACACATGATAGTCCTACAGCATCAAAAGTTGTTGTTGTCAGGCTCAGACTTCGTCGTCAAGTCGGAGCCGTCACGGGTCGTCCCGGACGCTACCATTTCACGTCCGGTTCTCATCACGCACAATCTAACAGTTCTACAAACTAGAACTAAAGCACAGTAAAATCGCAAGTGGGTACACTTGCCTGAAATAGCGAGTGCGTCGTCTGTCCCGGGCGTCTCGTCCAGTCGTGGCGTCCGCAGTAGTCCGTCTGAAAAGAGATCACGGCGACGGTGTCAAGTCGCGATTTTCGTCAAATCCTATTTAGGTTCATTTCTAAGTTGAACGTGGCTACCCTAACCGTCATGAGTCAAGTTGTCCGATCAGCCTATCCGACGATTCTATCCTATGTGCACAGTCAAAAGTCCAAACGTCGGTCTACGGTTACACATCGATTTAAGAGAGCAGAAAATAAATTTACTGAGTTAAGTTGCCAGTTTTAGTTAGGTTCTCAGTTTTGCTACTGTGGGGGTTTTGCTACGAGATAGGGGAACCAACCTGTCCGGAGTCTGGGGTAGAGCGGATGTAGAGTCTGAACGGCGACTGATCTGATTGGCACGGCTACGGATCGTCTCCTAGCGGTGTCTCGGCTACGGGCAGCGTAGCCAAACACGTTCTGGCAGCGGACGGGACGCGTGAACAGCGAGCAGTGCGTCGGGTAGGCGTACTACGGCTTCCGGAGAACTTGCAATGGCAACCGATATGAACGGTTCGTCGTACCCAACGCCTACGACGTCAGGAGTCGTAGGAAGAGTTCAGGATGACGATGAATACTCCCAAAAGGTGTAGGAGGCTGTCGGAGGGCTCCAACAGCGAGGAGAGGCGGCGAGATCTCGGCGGCGCGTCGGTACGACGCCAAACACGCAAAACAGCGAGTAAACTCGCTGTTGCAGAGGGTTTCGCGGCCTGGGGTCGCTGCCAACAGCGAGAGGGGGAAGAGGGGGGTTCACGGCGACGTCGAGGCGGCTCCGGCGGCGGCGGCAGCGGCGGCGGCGGCCGTGGCAAGCTGCTGCGGCTGCTGTGCGCTGTTCCGACGGTTAACGGTGACGGGGGGCGATCTTCGGCGGTGCTTAGGTCGACGGCGAGAGAGGGGAGGTCGGGGAGCAGGTCGGCGGCGACGGCGGCCTCCGACGGGAGCTCAGGTGGAGGGGATAGGGGTTTTGCGTGGGTAGGGTGTTTTTTTCTTAGGGCCGGCGCTTGGTTGCTTGCGGCTGTGAAAAAAAAAGATAGGAGCTAGGGTTTTCTTTATAGAGTGGGGCCCACGTGACTAAGGGGAGGGGTTTACACGTGAGGGCTGCCTTCCAATTAGGTCTAGGGTTAAACTAGGGTTTAATAGGATTAATTAGATAGGGGTATTCACGTAATTAACGGGCTCTACTAGTGCACAAGAGTCAAACGGTGCCCAAAAATTATAAGAAAAATACCGGGGCGACCGGGGCGACGAGAGCAAGAAGTCGGAAGAGACAGATTACAATTTCGATGACGAGAAACGAAATTAAAAATAAAAACGCCTCAAGTCAGAAGTGCGTTACGCGACGTCTCCTCGGAAAAGGTCAAATCGTGGGCGAACGGCCCGTGAAATGATGTTGCAAGTCAACACTGCAAATGCAGTACCCTCAGAGAGAGTCACAACGACATATCACACGATAGGGTTCGGAAACAAACAAAGTCTAAAATAAATACGTGCATGGTCAAGCACACGTGCACGAAGAACTTACGATCGGAAACCGACCGTTACATCCTCCCCAACTTAGAAATGATTCCGTCCTCGGAATCAACATCAAGCATCGCTCGGGAAAAGATGCGGAAAGCGCTCCCTCATCTCATCTTCACGCTCCCAGGTGGACTCTCCAGGTGATCCGTGACGCCACATCACTCTCACCAGGTCGACTATCTTATTTCTCAACTGCTTCTGTCGACGGTCCAAAATCTGCACAGGCTGCTGGTCATATGTCAGATCCGGGCGAACTGTAATCTCTGAGAAGTCCACAGTGTGCGATGGATCACTGACGTGCCGACGTAACTGAGATACGTGGAATACGTCATGAACACCCTCCAAAGATGGTGGCAGAGCAAGGCGATAGGCCACTGCTCCCACACGCTCTAGCACATCAAACGGCCCAATATACCTCGGGCTCAGCTTTCCCTTCTTCCCGAAACGAATAACTCCGCAGTTCGGAGAAATCTTCAGGAAGACGTGATCACCAGGCTGAAACTCCAAAGGTCTCCTCTTGACATCTGCCCAATGCTTGAAGCGATCCTGTGCAACTCTAAGCTTCTCCCTGATGTCCCTCACGACATCCACAGCTTCCACTATCATCTCTGGACCCAACAGCTCCCGATCACCGATGTCATCCCAGCTCAGTGGCGAACGACATTTCCTTCCATATAGGGCAGCAAACGGCGCCATGCCAATGCTCGCCTGGTAGCTGTTGTTATATGAAAACTCCACCAAGTGAAGATGGTCCTCCCATGACCCCTTCAGATCGAGCGTACAAGCTCGCAGCAGATCCTCCAGGATCTGAATAGTCCTCTCGGACTGGCCATCAGTCTGTGGGTGGTACGCCGTGCTGAAACTCAGACTCGTACCCAAATTCTCCTGCAAACTTCTCCAGAACTGAGATGTGAACCTCGTGTCTAGGTCAGACACAATGCTCACAGGGACTCCATGTAAGCGTACAATCTCCTGCACGTACAAGGTCAACATCACGGCCATTTCAAAGAGAAAATCAAAGTGGAAGTAAAGGTAGAAACGAAATTTTACCTCCAGATATTTCCTCGCCAAAGCTTCCGTAGACTGGCCCACTCGGAAATGGATAAAATGCGCAGACTTGGTCAACCGATCCACCATCACCCAAACTGCGTCGTTCTGCCTCGAGGTCCGAGGTAAACCAGTCACGAAGTCCATCGTAATATGTTGCCACTTCCACTCCGGAATAGGAAGCGGTTGCAGCAACCCGGCAGTACGATGGTGCTCAGCCTTCACCTGTTGGCATATCAGGCACTTGGCAACGCTCCGCGCCACGCTCCTCTTCATGCCAATCCACCAATAATTCAGACGGAGGTCCTTATACATCTTGGTGCCTCCAGGATGTATAGAATAAGGCGAGCTATGGGCCTCGCTCAACAGCTCCTCGCGGACATCACCTGCAGGTACACAGAGTCTACTGCCGTACCGCAGTGAACCATCCTCATGAATCACGAATTCCGTCCGTAGTCCAGCTTCAACCTGTCTCCTGATCCTCTGCAGCTTCGGATCCCCTGCCTGAGCTGCCTTGATCCGATCCACGATTGTGGACGGAATCTGCAGATTCATGAATGAATGAACTACACCAGGTAGGACAACCTCCAATTCCATCTCCCTCATCTCCTGCTGAATCCTCCAATCGGCAGTATGCATCATCGCGGCAGGGAGTCTACTCAAGGCATCCGGCACTACATTCACCTTCCCCGGATGATACTGCAAATCAATCTCGTAGTCAGCCATGAGCTCTAACCATCGCCTCTGACGCATGTTGAGCTCCTTCTGCGTAAAGATGTACTTCAAGCTCTTGTGATCGGTGAAAATCTTCACACTCTCACCTAGCAAGAAGTGCCTCCAAATCTTCAGTGCGAAAATCACTGCTGCCAACTCCAGATCGTGCGTCGGGTGATTCTTCTCATGAGTCCTCAACTGACGAGAAGCGTACGCGACCACGTGGCCATGCTGATGCAAGACACATCCTAGGCCCTTCCCTGATGCATCACAATAAACTTCGAAGCCTCCGCTTCGATCCGGTACTGCCAACACCGGTGCCGTGGTTAATCTCGCCTTCAAGATACTGAAGGCATCCTCACAAGCATCTGACCAAATAAACTCCTCGTCCTTCCTCGTCAGCTTCGTCATCGGCTCCGCAATCTTCGAGAAATCCTTGATGAACCGTCGATAATAGCCTGCTAAACCCAGGAAACTCCTGATGTCTGATGCTGACTGCGGAGTCGGCCAATCTCTGACTGCTCTAACCTTCTCCGGATCCACAGATATGCCATCACCGGACACCACGTGTCCCAGGAATGCGACTCTGTCCAGCCAGAACTCGCACTTGCTATACTTGGCATAAAGCTTATGTCTCCTCAGCGTCTCCAGCACGGTCCTCAGATGACAGCTGTGCTCCTCCTCAGACTTCGAATAAATAAGAATGTCATCAATGAAGATGACAACAAACTTGTCCAGGAAGTCGTAGAATATTAAATTCATCAAATTCATGAACACAGCCAGAGCATTGGTCACGCCAAACGGCATGACCACGAACTCATAATGTCCGTATTTTGTCCGGAAAGCCGTCTTCTGAACATCGTCCTTCTTCACCCTCAGTTGGTGGTATCCACTCCTCAAGTCCAACTTCGAGAAGACTCTCGAACCTCCAAGCTGGTCAAAGATGTCGTCGATGCGCGGCAGCGGATACTTATTCTTCACGGTGACAGCATTCAATCCTCGATAGTCCACGCACATCCTGCGGGACCCATCCTTCTTCTTCACGAGTAGAACTGGTGCGCCCCATGGCGACACACTAGGGTGGATGAAACCCTTCTGCAACAACTCATCCAACTGCTTCCGCAGCTCCTCGAGCTCAGCGGGAGCCATACGGTACGGCGCCTTCGATATCGGTTGCGCTCCCGGCATAAGATCAATTCCAAACTCTAAAGCTCTGTCGGGTGGCAAACCTGAGATATCCTCAGGGAAGACGTCGTCGAAGTCTCTGACGACAGCTGGTCGCTCGATCTCCATCTCCATCGACATAGCTGCAACAATCGGCACCTCTCGCTTGGCCCGAAATCTGATGGGCCCAAGCGACTCATCCCTGCTGCAAAACTCAAACTCCGGATGACCTGGAATCCGGAACACCACCCTCTTGCTGTGACAGTCGATCGAGGCGTGGAAATCTCCCAACCAATCGATGCCAAGAACGACATCGAAATGAGGCAGATCGTGGACAATGAAATCTGCAAAGAGCTCGTGTCCACTGATCACTAAAGAAATCGATCGACATCCCAAATTTACCGTCACCACTCCGTTCCCTGTGGTAATGTCCCAACACTTGGGAAGTGTATGGGTGGGGATAGAGTGCTTTGTTGCAAACCTCCGGGATATGATGCACATAGATGCACCGGAGTCGAACAAAGCCAAGGCTGGGTGAGAGGACACTAGAATGGTGCCTAAGATATAAGGGAACTACGGTCAAATCAACTACTCTAACAACAAGTCAACCAAGCAACACAAATAAAAGATCTAACTATGAAATGAAAAACTAGGATCAATAGTTACCTGCTATAACTCCATCCAGCTCCTCAGTCTCAACAGCAGTCATGGTATACGCCGGCCTCTGGGGATGTGCTGCTCTCTGGTACATCTGCCTCTGTGGCGGTAAAGGTGGTCCACGAGCAGCAGGTCCTCTCTGAACTGGAGCAGGTGCTCTCATCTGCAACGGGGCTGGCGCTCCAACTGCGGCATGACGAGCTCTCGGGCAGTCCTTCGCAGCATGCGAGGCATCTCCACAAACTAAACACAGTCACAGCTTCCTCCTACAATCCTTCTGAACATGTACTGTCTTCCCGCAGTAATGGCATGGTCCCTTACTCTGAATCTGAACTGGTGCTCCAGGCCTCTTGAATGGTACTGTCTGAACTGGCCTCATCGCCGGCCTAGCAGGTGGCCGGTACTGCTCCATAGGACGCTTCCCCTTATCAGCTGGAGGGTCAGGTAGAAGCGAAATAAGCTCATGATTCTTCGCAGCATCCAGCACCTCCCTCATAGTCGTGAAATTCGCCAAAGACATCGAAGCCTGAATCTTCGGACGCAGTCCCTGACGGAAACGATCAGCACGCTTCTCCTCCTTCTTCACCATATGCGGAGCAAAGCGACTCAGCATCTCAAACTCCGCCTCATACTCCTCGACGGTCATGTTCTCCTGCTTCAGATCTATAAACCTGCTCAGCAGCTCCCTCCTAGTAGTCTTGGTGAAGTACTTCGTCCTGAACATAGACCTGAAAATCTTCCAATCCACTGGCTTCTCCAGACGCCTCTCCTCAAGGCACCACCAGTTCCTCGCATTCTCTGTCAGCTGCATCTTCGCTATCTCCACTCGGGTATCGTCTGGAATCTTCGCAGCAATTAACTTCTCCTCCGTGCTCTGGATCCACTCGTCAGCAGCTAGGGGTCCCTCCTTCCCTGAAAATGTCTTCGGCTGGAGCTCGTTGAACTGCTTCACTCCTGGAGCAGCTCGAGGGGCAGGTGGAGGTGGCGGCGGTGCAACTGGAGCAGCCTGGGCAGCACGCTGGGACTGCTGAACCAACTGATGCTGCACCTCCAGCATCTCTCTCATCACTCCCAGAACCTGATGGAAGTCTCCGCTTTGGTCTTCCTGTATCCCATCTCCAGAGCTCCCCGATCGGGTAACACGTCGTCCTGCCATCCTATTGACAGAAAGACACAGATTAGACTCGTACAATTTCCGGATGATAATAATAAAATGAAATTTAATACTTCAATTATTTCGTACTCGCAGAAGAGGGGACCTGCATGGGCCACCACAAAAACCTGTCACGCCCCGCTTCATAAAAACACGGAGGCGAAGCGTGACGAAGGCCCGCTTAGGCCGGGGCTAAGAGCCCAGACCCAATAAGCGTCTGTAGTTTTCCATAGCGAATGTACAGGTCCCTGCAAGTTAGTACGAAATAACAAAAGTACTGAAAAGAAACATTTCATTTTATTCCAAAATTTATCATCAAGGTACTGAGAGTCTAAAAATGCCGTAAACGGCTACAACTGCTGAAAGGGAAACTAATGGTGCAAGCACCCAACCTAGACAAGAAAGTAAGAGTGCAACGCACCCAACTCAAACTGAAATGGTAAATCTCTGGAACTGCAACCGAAGATCTCTAACTCTGATCGTCCTCTGGATCGTACACTGGATCAGCGCCCTCCGGCTCCAAGTCAACTGGCAGGTCCGCCTCGTACTCGTACTCTGGCTCCACACCTGACATACATCACCAAAAGAAGGAAACTGTACGTCAGGCAAAGTCTACACAAACTGTCAGACTCTACTACAAGTGTATCAACGTTTAACAATGATTTACTGGTTGTTTTAACATGCTGGGGTTATAACTGAGAAACGAAAAAGTAGCGTAGCAGGAAAAGTAAACGTAGCAAACAATAGACGTAGCGTGTGCTACCGACTACGGGACTAACCTACAGGTGTCAACACAAGACGGGACGTGACGGACAGGACAAGACAAGACGGGACAGGACAAGTAAGACATGAAAGGGTTCACGCCTTACGGTTCGAGGGGGATCAGACCCTCTTACCGTGCGCACGCTCAACCCAACCCCAAAACCCCAGAACTCAGGACAGGAAGCACGGAGATCACTTTCGCAAGGAAAGCACCTGAAACGCCCGTAGGCTTTTTGTATCACGGAGATCACTTCCGCTCGGGAAGCATCTGAAACGCCCGAAGGCTTTTTGTAACACGGAGATCACTTCCGCTCGGGAAGCATCTGAAACGCCCGAAGGCTTTTTGTAACACGGAGATCACTTCCGCTCGGGAAGCATCTGAAACGCCCGAAGGCTTTTTGTAACACGGAGACAAGACACGACCAGTGTACGGGAGAGTTATTCTAGGGTGTCCATACGCACGCACACACATGATAGTCCTACAGCATCAAAAGTTGTTGTTGTCAGGCTCAGACTTCGTCGTCAAGTCGGAGCCGTCACGGGTCGTCCCGGACGCTATCATTTCACGTCCGGTTCTCATCACGCACAATCTAACAGTTCTACAAACTAGAACTAAAGCATAGTCAAATCGCAAGTGGGTACACTTGCCTGAAATAGCGAGTGCGTCGTCTGTCCGGGGCGTCTTGTCCAGTCGTCGCGTCCGCGGTAGTCCGTCTGAAAAGAGATCACGGCGACGGTGTCAAGTCGCGATTTTCGTCAAATCCTATTTAGGTTCATTTCTAAGTTGAACGTGGCTACCCTAACCGTCACGAGTCAAGTTGTCCGATCAGCCTATCCGACGATTCTATCATATGTGCACAGTCAAAAGTCCAAACGTCGGTCTACGGTTACACATCGATTTAAGAGAGCAGAAAATAAATTTACTGAGTTAAGTTGCCAGTTTTAGTTAGGTTCTCAGTTTTGCTACTGTGGGGGTTTTGCTACGAGATAGGGGAACCAACCTGTCTGGAGTCTGGGGTAGAGCGGACGTAGAGTCTGAACGGCGACTGATCTGATTGGCACGGCTACGGATCGTCTCCTAGCGGTGTCTCGGCTACGGGCAGCATAGCCAGACATGTTCCGGCAGCGGACGGGACGCGTGAACAGCGAGCAGTGTGTCGGGTAGGCGTACTACGGCTTCCGGAGAACTTGCAACGGCAACTGATATGAACGGTTCGTCGTACCCAACGCCTACGACGTCGGGAGTCGTAGGAAGAGTTCGGGATGACGATGAATACTCCCAGAAGGTGTAGGAGGCTGTCGAAGGGCTCCAACAGCGAGGAGAGGCGGCGAGATCTCGGCGGCACGTCGGTATGACGCCAAACACGCAAAACAGCGAGTAAACTCGCTGTTGCAGAGGGTTTCGCGGCCTGGGGTCGCTGCCAACAGCGAGATGGGGAAGAGGGGGGTTCACGGCGACGTCGAGGCGGCTCTGGCGGCGGCGGCTCCGGCGGCGGTGGCCGTGGCAAGCTGCTGCGGCTGCTGTGCGCTGTTCCGGCGGTTAACGGCGACGGGGGGCGATCTCCGGCGGCGCTCAGGTCGACGGCGAGATAGGGGAGGTCGGGGAGCAGGTCGGCGGCGACGGCAGCCTCCGGCGGGGGCTCAGGTGGAGGGGATAGGGGTTTTGCGTGGGTAGGGTGTTTTTTTCTTAGGGCCGGCGCTTGGTTGCTTGCGGCTGTGAAAAAAAAAGATAGGAGCTAGGGTTTTCTTTATAGAGTGGGGCCCACGTGACTAAGGGGAGGGGTTTACACGTGAGGGCTGCCTTCCAATTAGGTCTAGGGTTAAACTAGGGTTTAATAGGATTAATTAGATAGGGGTATTCTCGTAATTAACGGGCTCTACTAGTGCACAAGAGTCAAACGGTGCCCAAAAATTATAAGAAAAATACCGGGGCGACCGGGGCGACGAGAGCAAGAAGTCGGAAGAGACGGATTACAATTTCGATGACGAGAAACGAAATTAAAAATAAAAACGCCTCAAGTCAGAAGTGCGTTACGCGACGTCTCCTCGGAAAAGGTCAAATCGTGGGCGAACGGCCCGTGAAATGATGTTGCAAGTCAACACGGAAAATGCAGTACCCTCAGAGAGAGTCACAACGACATATCACACGATAGGGTTCGGAAACAAACAAAGTCTAAAATAAATACGTGCACGGTCAAGCACACGTGCACGAAGAACTTACGATCGGAAACCGACCGTTACACGGAGGCCACGCAAGTTCTTATAAGACCACGACGAAGATTCTCCATAGTGGATTCTATTGGCCGACTTTTTTCAAGGACGTTTATGCATATGTCTAGGCCTACGACAAGTGCCAAAGGACGGAAAACATATCCAAGAGAAACGAAATGCCACAGCATTACATCCTGGAAGCTGAGATCTTCGATGTTTGGGGGGGATCGACTTCATGGGGCTGTTTCCCTCCTCCTCTGGTAACTGGTACATCTTGGTGGTCGTGTACTACGTGTCCAAGTGGGTAGAGGCAATAGCTAGCCCCACCAATGATTCCCGGGTGGTGACCAAATTCTTGAAGAACAACATCTTCTCGAGATTCGGTGTGCTTCGAGTTCTAATTAGTGATGGAGGGAGCCACTTCATAGAGAAAAATTTGAAGCTCTTTTGAAGAAGTACGGAGTGCAGCACCGAATTGGACGGGCCTATCATCCACAAACTTGCGGCCAGGTGGAAGTCTTGAACCGGGAGATAAAGAGCATCCAAGAGAAGACAGCTAGCAGGATGGATTGGTCATCCAAGCTTTCAGATGCGCTCTGGGCCACCCGAACTGCATTTAAGACTCCGATCGGCATGACCTCTTATCGACTTGTCTACGGGAAGGCATGTCATTGCCTGTGGAATTGGAGCATAAGGCATTTTGGACAGTCAGGAATCTGAACTTCAACGCCAAAGAGGTGAGAAGCCACCGTCAACTCCTGCTAAATGAACTTGATGAGATCTGACTCAACCCATACGAAAATGCCCGGATCTACAAAGAGAAATTGAAGCGGTAGCACGATAGGCGTATCTTGAAGAGAGAATTCAAGGAAGGAGACTTAGTTCTCCTATTTAATTCAAGACTGAGGCTTTTTCCCGGAAAGCTCAGGTCTAGGTGGTCGGGACCTTTCCGAGTCACATGGAGCCATTGAGATCATGGGAAGAGAAGAACCCTTCAAGGTCAATGGGCAGTGCTTAAAGCACTATATGATCAGCAAGCATGCAATCTCTCCGGTCGGAAACTCAACGACCGATAGCTCCGCTACAAATCCCCCGGATCCGCATTGAACACAAATTAAGGAGTCACGCTATTGACTATAACCAAGCGCTTCATGGGAGGCAACCCATGTTCTAACATTTTACTATCTTTCAATAAGATTGACTGGTATATAGGAGTCGCGCTATTGACTATAACCAAGCGCTTCATAGGAGGCAACCCATGTTCTAACATTTTACTATCTTTTAATAAGATTGATTTGTATATATTAGTATAAATTTACAACTTGGGGGGTTCTTGTTTCGAAACTTAGAGAATTTTGAAATTTTGTGCAGGAACAGCCTCACCCGACTGGGTCATACACCACCCGATCGGGTGAATATTACAGTAACTTGCTTTGGTTCTGTTGAAGAATCACCCGATCAGGTAACACAGTCGGTGATCGGGTGGTTGATCGGGTCATATTTTCGAATAACCAGGTGAACTTTCTGAGAGTTGGTGACCCGATCAGATGAAACCTCAACCTATCGGGTGACCTGTAGCTTCATTTCTCAATTGGATCACACCCGACGCAATGACCCGACCGGATGGACTCCACCCGATCAGCTTGCTGCATCCCAATAAAGCCAACCATCTTCCCTACACGACCCATTTCAAAAAAAGGGGAACCCAAACGCAAACACCAAATTTGCCTTCCACCAGCAATTTCTTGAAACCAAATCAACCCACAACCATTACCCAACACCATGAACACCATCTACTCCCCCATCTCCTACTATTAAGCCCTACATCCAAATTCCCCAAAACCCTAACCCTACCAACCCATATTTCCCCAAACCCAAAAACCAAACCATTCCATCTGAGAAATGTGGCGGCGGGCTCTCCGCACTTCACCAAGGCATCTACAGGGGTGCATCTAGCTCGGAGTCACATCATTGCTCGGTAACTTCTCTCCAAGCTTTATATTTCTCTTCTCATCTGCGATGTCTTGATTTTGTGTCTGTCTCCTATATCTGCATTATCATCATCATAGACACCATCCCCTGCATTATTGTTCCTCTCCTACATAATTTCCATGTCAAGGAAAGGAAATGAACCCGCATCATCGTCACACTGACACCACCTACACTGTCCTTTTCCCCCTTCATTCCTTCGCATTAATCCATCATCGAGGCACAATCTGCACGTCTGCACGCCTTTCGTCCTCGCCCCATGCGACCTACCCTTTTCGTTGATTGCCCCACGCTCGAATCTTTAGGACTTTTGAGGGGCGTCAATAAACTTTTCGACTGCATTGGGTGTGATTTCCTACTTCGTGCTCATTCTCCAACCCATCGGAAACTCACCCTCGAGGTCCTTTCTTCACTCGAAGTGTACGATTGGGGATTCGCTTTTCGTGCCTTTAATGCCGACTTTACCATGACATTTGCCGAGCTAAATAATTCACTGAATTTCCCTCACCCCGATCATTATGCTGAATGTTCCACTCATGATCGGTCTGATATCTTTTCCTACTTCAGGGATGATGGCGTTTGGCAATGATTCACCTGCTATCCCACCTTTCCAACGGAGGCACTCGCCTCCTACATTATACACTCGTGTTACCGATCCACCCACTGTCTCTTTGCCAACACCATCTTTTCCCGTATGGATACGTCCATGGTGTCTAGGGACGAGCTTTTCTTTCTATATGCCATGTCTCACGACAGGATCCGTGGACATGAACCATTACCCATCAACACCGCCCATTGGATAATCCATGAGCTTTTATCTGTTAGCCGAGCAACCTCCGGATCTATTTGTTGTGGTGGGATTATCACTCTCATTGTCAGTCATGTTTTGAGGCTACCATCTGACCTCCCAATTTTACCGGGCCGGACCTGCATCGATCATGACTACTTGATCGATATTGGAATGCTCACTCATTTTGGCCGCGAGCGTGCAGTTTACCTTTATGGGCCTGACAATATTCCTTTTGCCATCCTCCCACCATCATCTCTTGGGCGAATCCCCATTCGCACTTCCCATTTACCATGGGAATTCTATCACGATCCATGGTATACTACCCTAGTAAATCTTCCATCCATGGGTCCTCCCGATTGGCACTCATATGCCGGTTCACCTGGTACCATCTCAATCCACCACGATCAATCGATCAATCTTGATCCACCCGTGATCCAGCCTGTTGCCCTTCCTTCTCCCGTTGGCACACCGTCTCCATCGTCCTCCCAATTATCTTTCGTCCATTATTCACCTCCCACTTCACCATCTCTCTACCATTCCTTCGATAGCAGCTTGGACTGATCTTGATGTTTGTTGTCGTGGTGTGTGTGCTTGTGTGCTTGTGTGTGTCTTTTGTCTAGTCCGTGTCGGTCTTTATTTTCTTTATTTTTTATGTCTCGTTTTCTGTGTTTTTCATGTTTTTCTGTTTCTTTGTCTGTGCATACTTCCCTCCCGTCGTTCGTTGCCCTCCCGCACTTCATCATATTGCATTGAGGGCAATGCAATGTTCAGCTTGGGGGGGTCGCACTATATGCGTGATTCATGTCTTTTTTGCCGTTTTGAGTCGTTTTCGTCGTGTTTTTCTCTTTTTTCCATCCTTTTATTCTCCCTCTCCTAGAGATGACCCTGCATGATGAAATTGCCACTAAACCACACACACACACACACACACACACACACACACACACACACACACACACATACACACACACATAGCTAAGCAACGATAACTATCTTCATTAACCCTAGGAAGCTGAGTTCTGTTGCATTTTATGCTCCGTGGGTTCACTTTGCCTTTTGTGTTGAGTTGTGTGTTGTGACTAACTAGTTGGCGTGCTTCTTGGTCGTGATTTTGCTTTATATGCATATCCATGGATGACCCCTAGACTATCATGCTTCAATTTCGAATATGCGGTATATTGCTTCTACTTTCTGCTTCATTATGCATGAATCATACTATATATATACGCTTCAAATCATATGTGTCGGGACTCTACCAATAGGGCTAGGATAACCCATGTAGCTTATGCTCTCATCCGCGAAAAAATGCCTTTTGCCAAGTGTTTAGAATTCGAATTCTTTTTTGTTTTGCTTAGTGCAAATTCTCTCATCGTGTACTTCACTTCCACTTGGGAGAGTACACAATTTTGACACTTACTAGAGAATCATTCTCCCGTTTTTGGAGAATGTGCATTTTCCTACTTCTACCAAAAACCCAAAAAAAGGGGAGAAAAGAAAGAATATGTATAGCCAAAATCCAAAAAAAACCAAAAATCCAAAACCCAAAAAAGATTCTGTTGTAAATATCACTCCTCTCGCCGTGATTAAAGGGAAGGCGAGATTTTGTACGAAGTACTCTCCTCCAAACCTACTCAACCCCTTTCGTTTTCGAACACACTTGGCATATGAGCTTTCTAGCAATCATCTCGGTAATCGTGCGGCGATTTCCTAGTTTCTAGCAGTAGAGTCCCGAACATATGACATGTTTCTATTCTTACTCTATTCTCTTGCATGCTTGAACTATTATTCACCGCAAACTCGAATTGATTAGATATTTGGGTCATTCCATGGATATGTGTATATGGAGATTCATCGCATGATTTAGATAGTTACATCGTTGGCTATCTCATAACCGCACTCACCCGCACTTCACTGCGTGAACCTACTACACTAGTAGGAACTCGTATTCCTGGGCTTAGTGTTATGCTTCTCGTGTGCTTGCTTAGTTTGTTGTGTTTGTTTCCGTTGGCTTTGACGGGTAATCTAGGATTTCTTTTTATTTTTCTGTTTCTCTCTTTCTATTTTCTCCCGTTGTGCTTCTATTCTCACTCGTCTTCCTCGAGGACAAGGAAGAGTTCAGCTTGGGGGATTTTGACGTGC
The DNA here is from genome assembly GCA_030789695.1 of Scilla litardierei. Taxonomy (NCBI): domain Eukaryota; kingdom Viridiplantae; phylum Streptophyta; class Magnoliopsida; order Asparagales; family Asparagaceae; genus Scilla; species Scilla litardierei. Next base: position 106,076,451 of record CM061140.1, read on the forward strand.
GTTTATATTTTATATATATTCACACACGTCTTCTCCGTCGTTTTCCGTCTATTTTCGTCGATTTTCATTATTTCGTATCCGTTTCTTTATGATTTTAGTTTGTTTTTACTTTCGTTGAGTTTATGTGCATTTGAAGGACAGTGCTAGCGCAGGGGACATATATGGCCAACATCATGAGTCCCCGGAACAACGGTAAGTGTCACACGAGATCCTGAGAGCCATTCGTCAAAGATGACTATGTATCAGCTCTCAACCGATCGGGTGGAACAGCCACCCGATCGGGTCATGCAGTATGTGTCAGTGCTAAGGAAGAGACTGTTCCATCCGATCGTTCGGTGATTGGGTGGATGTATGACAGAGTGCGGTTTTGAAGGCCAAAGCTCACTCGATTGATTGACTTGTCAACCAATTGGGTCATGTATTGTGACCCGATCGACTTGGCACTTTCAACCGATCGGGTCAGCTTCTTCTTCTTCCCAAGCTCAAGGAACCCAAGACTCACCCGATCGGCTCAGTAATCAGGTGAGATTTATCATAGCTGAAGACATATTCTTCCATCGTTTCACCCGATCGGGTGAAGTCTCAACCGATCGGGTGAGTGTCTGTTTATTTTCTTTTTGTGGGAATATTCCCTGGCATCTGGCCCACATGTATAAATAGTGCTAGGTTTTCCCAGAAACGCAGTCCCCACTTTTTAAGCTGTTTTTAGGGATTTTTCAGCTGCTTCAATTAAAATCTTAGTGTAAGTTCTTTGATCGTTTTCATATTTTATTATTGTGTTTATGCTTCTATTTGCTACGGTGAACAATTTCTTAATTACAATTCTTATGGCTATATCTTCTATTGTTGCATTTGCTACCATGTTTAGTGAGTAGTTCTTCAATCTAGGATATTGGTGGAAGCCCCTTCGTGGGTTCTTCCTAGAACGGCCATAGGTCTAGGGATCCGATTGGATCTAGGGATTTTAATGGTTACGCGGTGGCGTTTCATTGTCATCGGCAGGAAAAAGACCGCCTTTGACCATTGGGCCAAGAGGAAATAAAACAGGAGTTTGATTCTCTAGCAATAGCTCACCCTCTAGCATTGACATCGAGTCCTTACACGTGGGAACGGCTTGGACGAAATGTTGCAAGCGATCGTTGCGATCTTAGAGCTCCTGGAGTCGGATGGTGTTCGACATGGGAATGCCCATAGTCCAAAGCCGGGTAGACCTAGCGTATCATCCTAGGCATCGACCGGAATATCGGGCCCATGGGATGCTAGGTACCACTTTTAGAGGCAACGTCTCACCGCCAAACCATAGCATTCGGTCATATTCCTATCCTTCGACCGTAATAGTGAGACCCCATGATTAAGGCAGAAGCCAAAGTCCTAGGTTACCTTTTTACCTTTTACATCTTTTCTATTAGTTTACAATCATGACAACCAATTGAGAATAGGCTAGCTTATCAACCGGGTGATCCGGTTCCTGAATGTTTGCAAGTACAACACATGCCTCCCCGTGATCGACCCCCAAGCCACACTTCGACACGGTGCGCTTGCGGTTTATAAATTCTAATTCTAGTATCCCCGTCCCGGTTTGCGTGTCAAACAGGCGGCTGGTCATTGCCTAAACTAAACAATAGTTTCATGAGATTGCAATTGCGGATACTTGCACTAATTTACATGAAAGTCATGATAATTTAAAACTCTACGCAAGGGTAAAATATTCTTAATCTGGTTTATAATAATGAATCTGGGTGTTCAATTAAAGACGATGGAATTTCCACTTCAAAAGGGGCAGATATATGGTTTGGGTGAAAAACACAATTCTTTTTTATTATACAAACATATGAAAACTTGTTTTTTTAACTTGTAAACTTGTAAATGCAAACAACATTTTTTATGCAAATTATATATATTGTTTATGCAAAACATATATGATCTATTGTTTACTACTTCCTCCCCCCAACTAAAAATGAACATTGTCCTCAATGTTAAAAGGGTGGTAGAATAAAATATGGAGATCAAAACATGCAACGCATAAACAAATAGCTTTCCTTTCAAATATATATAACGTCATAAAAGGTTAAAAAGGGAAGAGATCACCGTAGCCTCCCAAATGGAGGATCACAGATATCTATCGGTGGAGGAATTTTTTCCAGAAGCTCCTTGCGTATATCCTCCGTCAGTGCTCTGTTGGATATGGAAGACGTTAGTACACCCTTGTAGGGGATGTACGAGGGAATACGGACCTCGAACGTCGCATACACGAAGTCGTGTGCAAAGGGAATATGTTCCCTTGCGGAGAGGATCTCTAGATTGATGGGAAAGTCGCATTATATGTGCATAAGTGCATGCGACATATGGCTAATAAAGGGGTAATATCTTAAGCTTATATTGTACCATGCATATGGTACAACTTAAGCTTATAATATGCCATGTACGATGGTACACCTTAGTTAAATTGTTCCAAAGGAACAATTACTCCTAAAATAACTACCTTGGTGGCTATAAATAAGACCCAAGGGTTAGCCATTTCCTTACACTTTTGCATGGCATTCTTGCATGCACTTTCATTCTAGCGAAGCTCTGCCGAAATACTTCCTCTCCCTCTATCCAAGTTCTTAATCTAAAAGTAGAGATTTAGATTGTGGATTTAGTAGCCTTACTCCGTTCGTGAGAAGACTCGATCCGTCGCGGCGAATCCGAAGGCGAAGTTCGTAGACTACCGTGCCGCATACGCAAGCGTAAGTCTCAACTTCATTTATCGATCCTAACTCTGTTTTGGCAGGATCCAACATTGGTATCAGAGCCATACGGATTCGCTCTGGTCAGACCGTCGCCCCGTCAAAACTATGAACGAGTCGTTGTCTTTTTCACGAATGGGTATCCTACCATTATGGATATGGTGGGAACGCTTCGTGACGGAGAGAACGCAGCGGTTGTTCTTTTCACGTTAGGGTCTCCTATCATTACGGATAAGGTAGGAACTCTCCGTGACGGGAAGAACCGACCGTTCATATCGTCAAGCTCGCTCTCTTCATGGATGCTGAGTCTCCATTCATAGGGAATGGGCGCTCTCTTCATGTGGAGCGCGTAGTTTACGAATTTTTGAAGTGGGTTAATTTTTTTGGCATACGGCCATTGGAGGCTAACTACTTCCTCGACGAACGGGTGCTTCACCGGAGAAGAAGATGGTGGTTATTCCCATCGGGGAAGATGAATTTTAATGCATGTGCACCATGGCCAAATGGGCTATGAACGCCATGCACCCCCTCCCCATGCGGAGGGGGTTGGCTACGGCCAATAACCACCACGGCCAACCCTCCGACGGGGTGTGCGGCAACCCCATGAAGGGGGGAGACCGGCCATGGCCAAAGGGCCATGGCCGGTCAAGGCCAATAAGCCATGGCCGGGCCATGGCCGGCCGGCCCTGGCCGGCCACTGCCAGGGCCAGAGAGCCCTGGCCGCGGCCTGGCCAGGGCCTGGCCTCCCTGACCGAGGCCAGGGCAGGGGCCCTGGCCCCGGCCAGGGCCTGGCCGCCCTGGCAGAGGCCAGGGCAGTGCCCTGGCCTCAGGCCAGGGCCTGGCCACCCTGGCCGAGGCCAGGGCCTGGCCACCCTGGCCGAGGCCAGGGCAGGGGCCCGAGGCCAGGGCAGGGGCCCTGGCCCCGGCCAGGGGCCTCTGGCCTAGGCCATGCCAGGCAGAGGCCAGGCCGGCCTCTGGCCGAGGCCAGGCCAGTGGACAGGCCGGCCCTGGCAGTGGCCAGGGCTGCCGCGGGCCGTCCCTGGCCGGCCAGGGCAGGGGCCCTGGCCGGGAGTGAAGAAGACCAAATTTTGGTCGACCAATTTGGGTGTTTTGGTCGACCAATTCGGTAAAAGGCCTTGGTTGAACATGAACGTGCCGACTAGCCCATACGGGGCCAAACGATCGTCGTCTGCATCAAAATTCTCTCATACGGGGGGAAACGCCTGGATCCATACGGGAGCCGGCGACGATAGTTTGCAGAAAAATCCCCAAAAGGGGGATCCGACCTTGGCACGGCTACGGCTCATTTCCGACAAATGATCAGGAAGTGCCGAATATTTCACTAGTATTATAAGGGTACTAAGTTGAAATATACATTTTTTTTTGAAAAATACGTTTTCATACGTTTTGAAAAATACGTTTTCAAAAACGCTTTTCCGCTGTAAAGTACTACAAGAGTACTAACATTTGATAAAGTGAGGGAGAAATATTGAAAGTTACTCTAGATGGTGATTGGAAACATAGTGACCTTTCCGATTCTAGAGTAACATCTTCAATATTTTTCGAAAGTAACTTATCAAATTATAAATATCATTCCAAGTGGGAGTTGATTTTAGAACTATCCATATGGGATATTCTATTATCATTTCAAATGGGAATTATATCTGAAAAATACGTTTTCAAACTCGTTTTCGCTGCTAGTACTATAAGAGTACTATTGTTTGATAAGTGATGGGGGAATATTGAAGGTTGTTCTAGATGGTGATTGGAATCGTAGAGACCTTTTCGATTCTAGAACAACATCTTCAATATTTTTCGAAAGTAACTTATCAAATATAATATAATTCCAAGTGGGATTTGAATTTTTAGAACTATCCAAATGGGATAATCTATTATCATTTCAAGTGGGAGTTATATTTTAAGAATTTTTATGCAATATTTTGATCAAAACTTCGGTTTTGTGTCTTTTGCAGCATTTTAAAAGTAAAATGTCTTCCGCTTCAAAGAATATCGTCGCTGAGTTAAACAAAGGTGAAAAACTCAACGACGATAATTACAAACTTTGGTCCATTAAGATACAATACGTTTTAGAGGAGCAAGAAGTGCTCGAAACTCTAAAGAACGTAATGATTGAACCCGAGTTGGGCACTACGGCCCAACACAGACGAGACAAGGAAGCTTTTGATGCTTGGTCTCAGAAGAATATGATAGCGCGCATTACGTTATTAAGCAGTATGGCTGATGACATAATGCGCATCTTCCGGGAGCATGACTTAGCCATGGACATATGGTCCAAGCTTGAGGAGAAGTTTGGTGGCACATCGGTGTCCAAACTTCGAGCCTTGACTATAAGATTCGATTCATATAAGAAACGTCCAGATCATTCCATAGGGAAACATCTGCGACATATGACGAATCTAATCTCAGAGTTAAAGGATGCAGGTCATGTGCTCACAGATGAGCAACAAATCCAAGCAGTCATACGTTCCCTACCAAATGGGTGGGATCAGATGAAGATGCATCTCACTCATAATGAGAGCATCAAGACCTTCAACGATGATTTCAAGCACCTCGAATTAGAGGAAGAGCGGCTTGCGGCTGCCAAGCCAAGTGCAGAAGTGCACATGGTAGCTAGTTCCTCACACGGGGGAAAGAAACGTAAAGATCGTTCGAAGTCTTCTAATGAACGTAATAAGCAACCTGAGTCTACCATGGAACCCAAACATAAAGGTGGGCACAAGAAATGGCACAAGAAGAAAGACTTGAAAAGGATCAAGTGCTTCAAGTGCAACAAGCTCGGTCACTATGCTCGTTCGTGTACGAGTGGAAGTGACGAGGTAACTTGTAATACTAGTTACATATGTGTTTCTAGTTCAATATTTCTTGTGGAATCTAATCCATTTTGGGATAATTGATTCAGGTGCCACCGACCACATAACAAGGGACAGACGGTCCTTCGTGGAGTATCACCGGATACCCCAAGGAATGAAGTGGATCAATGTAGGAAACAACACACGTGTTGAAGTGAAAGGCGTTGGGATTCGCAAGCTAGTCTTGGACAACGGCCGCACTCTCCTACTTCATGATGTTCTCATCATTCCATATATTCAAAGGAATATTAAAACTGTGGTCAATTTAATGGATCTTGGTTATAGTTGGTTCCTTCATGATTGTAATATGGACCTATTTTTGTAATAATTCCTTTATTGGTACTGGGTTTGTATTTCAAAGGATTTATTGTAATAAGTACAATGTATGGTTCCTCATGTAATGAAAATTTCCTTGTGACAAATTCTTTGACTAATGAGTCTAATATAATTTGTTGGCACACAAGGCTTGGTCATATTGGACCAACGCGTATGGATAGATTTGCCAAACGTGGCCTTCTATCCAATGTTTCAAAGGTTGAAATGTCGACCTGCGAACATTACCTTGTGGGGAAATCTTGTCGCAAGCCGTTTGGAACCGGCACAAGGGCCGAGGTTCCATTACGGCTTATCAATTCAGATATATGTGGTCCGATGAATGTCAAGACATGACGCGAAAAGTCCTATTTTATCACTTTTATTGATGATTTCACCCGATTCGGACATATCTATTTGATATCCCACAAAAGTGAAGCTTTGGCTTGCTTTAAAAACTATATGAGTTTAGTGGAGAATCAATTAGATCGCAAGATTAAGGTCTTGCGAACCGATAGGGGCGGTAAATATCAATCAACAAGTTTTAAGGAACTTTGTGATGAAAAAAGGCATGGTACATCAGGTAACTATGCCTTATACTCCTCAACAAAACGGTGTTGCAGAAAGGAGAAATAGGAATTTAATGGAAATGGTCCGTTCAATGATGGCACAAGCTAACTTGCCAATCACATTTTGGGGTGATGCATTATTGACGGCCGTTTTCATTTTAAACCGCGTACCCTCGAAATCAGTTAGCTCCACTCCTTATGAGTTGTGGAACCAAAGGTCTCCTGACTTAAACATTTTGAAACCTTGGGGTTGTGCATTCTACGCACATATTTCCTCCCATAAATATGGCAAACTTGGGCCAAGGGGAAGGAAATGTATCTTTAAACGATACGCAGAAAACTCCAAAGGTTATGTTTTTGTTAGTCAGGAAGACAATGGTGGGCTAATTGAGTTTGAGTCGAGGGATGTCACTTTCTTGGCAAACGAGTTTCCAAGACAGGACGAGATAAGTCAGGACTTATCTCTATTTGAGATTTATGATCAAGAAGGATTATCTCATTCGAGTGGGAGAATTCTTGGTGAAAACGAAAATACGTTTCAACCTTCACCAATGGATTATACGAATGACGATTATCCTATTCCATACGGGAATAATGATCCAAGTGGGAGCAATTCTAACAACATTTCAAGTGGGAGTGATATTAGAATTGATCTAAATTCGAGTCAACAAGGACTTGAAGAATCTCAAATACGACGTAGTAGTCATACAAGGTTGGCTCCTCTAAGATTTGAGGTTGAAATTTCCGCAAACCTTTATGACTTTACTACAAGAAGATGACGAGCCTGCTACTTTCAAACAGGCCGTATTTTGCCCTGCAAAAGACAAATGGATGGAATGGATGAAGGAGGAATTGAAATCCATGAAAGTTAACCAAGTCTGGGACTTAGTTAACTTACCCAGAGGACATAGAGCAATTGGGAACAAATGGGTTCTCAAGATTAAGCATAAGGCTGATGGCTCTATAGATAGATATAAAGCTCGCCTTGTCGCGAAAGGTTTTACGCAACAGGAAGGGATAGACTACGAAGAGACCTTCTCACCTGTTATGCGTTTTACCTCGATTCGCCTGATTCTGGCAATGGTAGCTTGCTTAAACCTCGAATTACATCAGATGGATGTAAAGACTGCCTTTCTCAATGGAGAATTGGACGAGGAGATCTATATGGAATAACCAACAGGGTTTGTAAAAGAAGGAAACGAACATAAGGTTTGTAAACTTCGTAAGTCCATATATGGTCTTAAATAATCCTCGAGGCAATCGTATATACGATTTAAAGAAGTTTTCTTATCAAATGGATTTTCCATGCTTGATGGAGATAACTGCGTATATATCAAGAAGATTAAAAGCAAGCATGTTATTATGTCTCTATATGAAGATGACATTTTAATAACCAGAAATGACAAGGGCTTTGTGATGGATATCAAGGCTTGACTTTCATCAGTTTTGAGATGAAAGACATGGGGAAGTCACATATGTCCTTGGAATTAAGATTTCAAGGAATCGTTCAAAGAAACTTCTTTCTCTTTCACAAGAGACTTATATAAAGAAGGTTCTAGAACGGTTTAATATGTAGGACTGCAAGTCCAATTGATACTCTTATAAGCAGATGCGATAATTTATATCTGAAATCATGTCCAAAGAACCAAAAGGAAAAGGAAATTATGGAAAAAGTTCCATATTTCAGTACAGTTGATAGTCTTATGTACGTTATGATGCATACAAGACCGGACATCTGTTTTGCCGTTGGAATGGTAAGTCGTTACCAATCCAACCCAGGGAAAGAACACTGGAAAGCGGTTAAGAGGATAATGCTGTATCTTAAAGGAACTGCATATTTGCAAAAGACTATGATAAAACCAAGAAGGTAGACATAAGGTACATATCTACGCATGAGATGATAGAGGATCAGCTTACGAAAGCGATCCCCAGAAATGTGTTTTATAAACACTTATCATCCCAATGATTGCGTAAGAGCTGAGTTGTACCAATATATATTCCCATGTCTGAGAAAGATCAAATTTAATAAAAGAATAAGTTCTTTTTCAAACATTGCATATGAATTTCTTAAGAAATGTTTGTGTACATTTTTGAAATCTCAGCTGAATTTTAGTATGTCGGACAGATTGAGGTTGGCTCTCTCACATGAGCAACCGCCTTATTCTATCAGACGGATGGAATAGAGATGAGACCTGTTTGAAGTCAAAATCATCAGACGGATGATTTAAGAGTCATGACTTAAACAAAATGGTCGCATGAAAGATCTGCATCATATGGATGCTTACAAAAGATCTAAGAGGATTTTTTGGAAATCCTATCTGTCTAAATGCGGAATGTGAGTCCAAAGGACTATTTGAGTAGAATAAGGGACTCAAAGTCAGACATTGTGGTGTCTGATCATCATCCTTACAACATCATTGAGACATACACTCCCTGGGAAAGGAGCGATGTTGTAATACGTGTTCATACCACGTATGCATTTCGACCACTGAGTTAGTAGCAATAGTGTTTGCTATTATGTGAGACTCAAAGGCCATATGGGCCTTAACTCTTACCCTCAAGGACTCCAATTGGTTTCTTTAGATTTGACGAGATGATCGCTATCTTAGCGTGTTACTTATGGGCTATGATAATTCGGCTTGGCGGGGCACGTTAGAAAAGCGAGTCTAGTCAAGATCAGAAGGTTCGCAAGAAGAGGAAGATTGATTTCATATTCACATTTGGACTTTAATGATTCAAAGCTGGCCAGCCAATTGTGATCCAGATGGGATTCAATTGTTGAATATAAAGTATAAGAAATATCAAGAAATAATCTAGGGTAAAGCATGCGTTGAACTACTCAACTTTTCACCTTCGAGGTCGTTGTGTATCTCTAACAAGTGCACAAAAACAGACTCTACGTGCATGACGGTCGCACGGTCTATTTCTCGGTATGATAGATGAAAGAACTAAGAGAAAGACGTTCTCTTACAATCCCCTCAAGTGTGAGTGGGAGATGTTGGATATGGAAGACGTTAGTACACCCTTGTAGGGGATGTACGAGGGAATACGGACCTCGAACGTCGCGTACACGAAGTCGTGTGCAAAGGGAATATGTTCCCTTATGGAGAGGATCTCTAGATTGATGGGAAAGTCGCATTATATGTGCATAAGTGCATGCGACATATGGCTAATAAAGGGGTAATATCTTAAGATTATATTGTACCATGCATATGGTACAACTTAAGCTTATAATATGCCATGTACGATGGTACACCTTAGTTAAATTGTTCCAAAGGAACAATTACTCCTAAAATAACTACCTTGGTGGCTATAAATAAGACCCAAGGGTTAGCCATTTCCTTACACTTTTGCATGGCATTCTTGCATGCACTTTCATTCTAGCGAAGCTCTGCCGAAATACTTCCTCTCCCTCTATCCAAGTTCTTAATCTAAAAGTAGAGATTTAGATTGTGGATTTAGTAGCCTTACTCCGTTCGTGAGAAGACTCGATCCGTCGTGGCGAATCCGAAGGCGAAGTTCGTAGACTACCGTGCCGCATACGCAAGCATAAGTCTCAACTTCATTTATCGATCCTAACTCTGTTTTGGCAGGATCCAACATGCTCGAGATGGCAATGCCAAAGGTAAATGTGCAAAAGTAGACATCCAATAAGTGCTAAGCGTCGCGTATGGTGAAGGTACTGTCTCCATCACAAAAGGAGGATCCCGAATCTCTAGCAGAGGTGGCATCTGCACGATCATATCCGTGTGCTCCTCAGCCAGCTGCTGCGAAGTTAGGCCTCCACCGGCCTTCTTGGATTCCAGCAATGCAACTCTAGACGAGCTGCATCAATCCAAGCGTTGTCCTTATGCCCTGTAACAAAAGTGTTCCAAAATGGGTCGTCAAAAAAATTAACTAAAGAGTTTAAATTCAATTGACGACATTTTGAATCAAAAGTATATGGAATTGAATTTTTTGATTCAATAATATATGGCATGAAACTGTGGGAACTCCCCCTGTGTGTGTTGCTACGCTCGATTTGATACTCTGCCTCAGGAGGAGGAAGTGTCTGTGGAAGTGGATCTGGAGGGTAAAACAGTGTTGGCTCAATGTAGATCATCCAGCAATCTCCTCCTGCGGTGAAGGAAGTGGGAACTGTTGTACTGAAGTAGGAAAATGGTAAGGCTCGGGCGCCATCTTGGTCTGTAAGCTCGCTCCCTCGCACATATCCTCATCGTCATCATCAAAGTAGATTCCCTCATGGTCAACACGCACCACATCATCCATATCCTCTTGCTCCTCAAGTGGTTGTCGTTCATCCTCTTTCTTTTGGCTCCAATGTCCCCCATCAATATGTTCTTCTAGTCTTTCCAGAGGGTCGTACTGGAATGAGTCCTTTGGCGGAACCTCAGGCTGACTGTGGACATGTTGGAGTGCAAACTCATACTCAGCAAGATCATTCAAGTACCAACATGCTTCCTCGGTCGAATAAGCAAAGAATTCCCCAATGCAGCTTGTTTGCACGAAATCCCGCACAGAAGGTAGTAACCCTGTGTAGAAGATCTGTAGGAGATGATCATCGTGGAAGCTTTGGTATGGACATGCAAGCATCAAATCATTGAACCTCTGCCAAGCTTGATAGTATGCCTCTTCGTCAGTTTGAGCAAAACTCGCTATTTGGTGCTTCGTGACATGTCGCTCCTGCACCTGCGCAAAGAAGATAGGAAAAAATACTCAAAGAAATTCAGCCTGAAACGACAACCAAGTAAAATCTAAGTAAAGAGTCAATGTTTCAAACCAATGCATAGCAAAATCTCTCAAAGAATATGGGAAGTATCTAAGGAATAAGTTATCAATGCATGTACTCCCAATAAATAAAGTGCGGCATATCGTTTCAAATTTTTGTAAATGTAAATGTGGTTTCTCCTCCTCTGTACCATGGAAAACTGGTAGGATTTGAATCAACCCGGTAATAAATTCGAAAACGATATCATCACTGGCAATACCATAATCCATCTTTTTTTATAAAAAAATTTATAAAGTTTTAAAAAAATTTCGGATTATATAAAGAAAAGTAAAAATTTAAAGAAAAGTAAAAAAAGGAAAAATATAAAGAAAACAAAATGACGTAAAAGTGTAAAATAAAGAAATTTTAAATCCCATACTAAAGATCGAATACTCTAAACAAACATCCAAAACCAAAGAAAACTAGTAATAGAAAACGTAAAAAAATGAATAACCAAAGGAAAAAAAATTGAAAATACGGATATACAAAGAATATATACACAAAAAGTGGACAATTCTCACCAAAAGTTCCAAGCTATTTAGAAATCGTAAGAAAATATAGACCGTTGTCCCCGGCAACGACGCCAAAAACTTGACTGGACCAAAATGTTGCAGTTATATTCCCAAGTATAGAAAGTCGATCAAGTAGTAAACCTGGTGAGTCCAGGGTTGTATTCCTCAGGAACAAACTAATCTACAAGGTTTACAATCTGAAACTTGCTTGGAAATGATTTAGTGAAGTATGAACCACCCTTTGAAGGTGAATTTTTGGTTGGGTTTTTGATTTGAGGTAAAACGTGTACGAAAAATAACGTGAAAAGGTAATACGGTAAAAATGTGTGTGTGTGTTGTGTTTTCGTTAGTGTTGTAGGGTATCACGGTAATCATTCTTAATGGTTGACTCAATCCCTCATCCATGCCAAGGTATGGGGATCGGATGATTTAACTTTGAAAGAACGGTGATTTTTTAGCAAATTGCATTAACATTGAATCGGTCATTTTTCTAAACAATAACGTTTAAGTAGATGAACCTCGAGGTTCATCACAGGTCTTGGGCCACTCTACGGGTTTGTGCATGTAGACAATACCTCAAGGCATATCATCCTAAGCAGATTCCTCTAGAATAGCATGAAATTAATTAAAATAGCGAAAAGCGACATTTTCAACGTTTTCGATTAATACAAGTGATATGAAGACATGAAACATGAAACCCATCAATACAGAGGGTTGAAAATGGCTTCGAAATCGCCTTCTGCCTTGATTTTTGCTCAGACCGAGTAGCTTTCTACTCGGTCCGAGTGCCTTTTGCACTCAATAAGTGCATTTTGCGCTCGATAAACTGCTAATTCGTCAGCTCCATCTTCCTCTCGTTATACCTACTCGGACTGAGTTGGCTATACACTCGGTCCGAGTGCTCTGGAAATGCTGATGGAGGTGGGCAGCTCCCATTCTTCTCATTCTCCTATCCTTCTCCCATCTTCTTCTCCTCGAATCTCCTTCTCCATCATGTCATGCACCTAGCAAGCCATGTCATTGATGCTCCGGCTATCTCGGATGTGTCTATAGCTCCGTTTTTCTCCAAATCGCCTCGAAACTCTTGAAAATGAAATAAAAGCTCCAAAAATCATATAATCCAATAAATGATTGATAAAGCGATAAAAACGAGTTTCGAGCGACCAAAATGATATGAAATGATGCGATAAAAGTATAGAAAACACTCGAGATCACATTGGAAGTTCTTTTTATCAAGTGAACACAAATATATTGTAAATGACATTAGAAACAAAGACAAAAGTGTGGTGAAAGAATTTGTGCACAGGTAAAGTGATTTTCAAGCTTAATTCATCATAGCGAATTCACTTCTAGCAAAGAAACTAAAAGAAATAAGGATAAAGTAAATACTAACTATATACACATGCAAGCACTCCAAAAGTAAAGAAAATATGATGCATGGTAAAAAAGGAAATAAAAAGCGAAAAAGATGTGAAAATAAGTGAAAAATAAAGAAAAAAATAAAAATAAAAGTGCATGAATACACTCACTCCCCCACGCTAAACATCACATTGTCCTCAATATGCAAAGTGTGGCACAAGGACATATAAGATTTGTGTGGGTGTGTGTGTGTGTGGATGCTAAAAGGATGCAAATTAAAAGAAAAATAATAATAATAAAATCCTAATGCATCTATATGATAACTAATAACTAACTGCCAGTCAGGCATACAAAATGATGGTGTTGAGTATTTGACTTCTCCATACTTGGTGTTAATGATGAGCAAACATAAATACTTGTGACTAATACCATATTTGCAGTTAATCCATTTCCTAAGCGTATCATGAAGATCTATTAGCAATGGATGGCATACATAGATGAATGGAAGCAATAAAAATGGATTGGATGATCAAAGATGGTGATTGAAGCTCCTAGAAGGCTTCAAGCTCATACTTTGGAAAGAAGAGTTAGTTCTACATTGTAATCTTCTTTTTACCTTCTAGTTTGTAGCTTAGAAGTGGAACTTTGATGGAGCACACACACTCATCTTCATTTCTGTCATAGGAAATCATTAGATCAATTATCCTTTGACTCCAACTCGCTTCTTCTCTAGATTGTGCAACGTTTGATCTCAACAGACAACTGCTGAACGTTTTACAGTCGCCTGTCTCGAAACAGTCGACTGTGTTTTGATCTACAGTCACCTGTTATGCACATATCTAAACAGTTGATTTTTGGGCTTCTATGCTTTAAACTCTTTCAGGCGACTGCTGTACGTTTCACAGGCGCATGTCCAAGAGACAGTCGACTGTGATCTGAAAATCAGTCGCTTGTCTATCTTCTGCCCCATGATCAGTTCTTTTGTTCTGGCCAGTCGACTGATGGTGTATTTATAGTCGTCTATCCAAGGACCAGTCGACTGTATGTGCTTCAACAGTCGCATGTCCATGATTCTTCTGCAGGAGTTGCTCTCTGGAATATTTCTGATTCTTGTGCCAGTCGACTGATGATGGTTCTACAATCGACTGTCCAATGGCACAGTCGACTGTCGACGCTTCAACAGTCGTCTGTCTATGGGCGTCTCTGTAGACTCAGCTCTCTAGAAAATGTTAGGGTTTGTGACAGTTGCCTGTAGAAGGAATTACAGTCGCCTGTTGGATTTACAGTCGACTGTCTTAACTTCATCAGTCACATATCCTATATTACCAGACCTTTCTCAGATCTCCTCTACTTACCCGGCTTACGACAAGTCGTATGTAGTAGGATTTACAGTCTACTGTTGGTTTAATAGTCGACTGTCTACGCCTCATCAGTCGATTGTCCACGTGGTAAGTTACCGTTATGAATTCTCACCAACCCTCTGTCACTGTGTAGCAGTCGACTGCGAGTTGTTCAACAGTCGACTGTTGCAGGCACAAAATCTATCCGTTGAGTTTTTCTTCACTGATTTCAAAGGGGTTTTTGGGGATTCAGCTTGAAGGGTTTGAGAAACTTATAAAAGAAGCCTCTACTGTTCCATTGAGAGGTTGACTCATTTGATTCTCTTTTGCTCAAACATTCAAGCTTTCATTTGTTAAAGATTAAAGCTCTCAAAATCCAAAAGCCCTAGAATTCCTTTCTTTCATATCTTGCTCTCCAACCTAAAAGCAAAGAGAAATCTTCTAGGCATTTGGTGCAGTCAAGAGAAAGGGCTTTCCTCTCATCCAAGAGAGTCTTTCAACACACAACACACTTCTCCTTCAAGTTCTACTTCAAGGCATAGGTGATTGTAAGTGTTGCTTAATTTCATATTTCATAACTTTCGTTATTTGATTTACTCTCGAGTTGTGAGAGTTGTTTGCTTGCTCCCAAGTTGTGAGAGTCAAGGTCAATCGAGTGTACTTCGATTTCACTTGTAGGGTTGCTACAAGTAGGTTTTTAATGAAACCTCAAGTTAGGGTTCTAACTTGAGTATACTGATGGTTACCAGGTGGAAGGGACGTAAGATTACTGGGAACAAGTCGGGAAGTGACTTGGGTAATCCAAACCCTTGAAACATCCTTGCATTTGCATTGTTTCATTTTGGGGTTTACACTTATTCCGCATTATTTGTTGGTTAGGAATTTAATTTGGTGTAACTATCTTTTTAAATTACATAAACACTATTCAACCCCTTCTAATGTTTTCCTCATAGCCAGGGACCTTACAGATGGTGTATATACAAAAATGGTCAAAAGATACTCTCCCCCAAGCTGGAATATATGGTGCCCTGATAAGGTGAAGACGGTGGGGCATACAAAAATATGGGAAGAGAAGGGAGCAAAATACATCATGCATCAGACTCAGAACCATCACCTTCCAGTGTGGGGGGGTGGTGCGTGCTGATGCTGCCGCTGCTATAATTGGCCGAAGATTAGGTTCAACTTCTATTGAATACCAGGAATGACAGCAATATGGGGCTGCATGGAAGCAACAGTCTGGACAAAGGATCGAAAATATCCTCTAATCCCAGCTACTACGGACTCGAATGTGCGTAAGTGCAAAGAAGTGTCATCAGTAGTTGAAGAAGAGGGACGTGCACGGACAGAACTCCCATGGCCTCTAAAAATTTGTGGAGCAACGATAGGGTGTGTGGAATGAGCAGGACTCACAGGAGGATGCTCAGCCTCCAGATGAGGCTGAGACACATGTATTCTATCAGACACAGGTGCGGCAGATGAAATGACAGGAGTCTCGACAGAAGCAGATGTGGGTACAGATGTCGTGGCAACAGATGTGGTGACAGACAAAATGACACTCTCAGAGAATACGGTTGCAGTGGAGATAGGAACATCGATGGGTGGGATGGATGTTAATGCAGAAGGTAGGATCACACCTGACGTCGGACTCTCAAGAGATGCATGAATCTCAATGGACAAAGGAATGGATGGCTCAGCACTCTCAGGAATAGCATGAATGGCACCAGACATAGAACTCTCAGTAATAGCAGTAGATGTGGAACTCTCAGGGACAGCAGTAGATGTGGAACTTTTAGCACAAACAAATGTGGAGGCAGATGTGTTGTGTTCATACAAAGGATTAGAAACAAGCTAAACTATAGGAATCTCAGCTGGGTATGGCTCGACGGGAGGCTACTGATCGTTATCAAGCTTTAGCACGGAAACAGGTGGAATGTAGAGTTCCATAAGGAACCTCCACTCGGCACCTGCTGGTCCTACGTGAGTCTGATCAGGGTTCGAAAGCATGATATAATCAGCATGGAATGGACCATGGAGCTAAACCCAATGGTGCTTGCTATATGATCGGATAATATGCATATGGGACACGACGTGGTTGGTAAGTGATGTATGTCCTGTAGAAAGGCTAACTCAGCAGGCAACTGGATATCGAAAATGGGTGTAAGAAGGGTGACCAGACCGCCACAACATATCGCCTTGGTGGAGGCGATCGAGGTAAGAATGCGGTCGAAGAACCAACTATCAATATAGATGGACATGGCAGGAACTAGGACGTCCCTGCCAACCTCGAACGCTTGCTCCCGTGTCATAGCCGACAAGATGAACGGCTCAAGCATGGAGATAGTCCATCCTCTAGCCTACCAAATAAATTAGTCGCCAAAAGGCACTGTGCAAGGGCATCAAATCCTCCACTATGGGCATCAAACCGAAACCCCAATGGGTCATTGGTGATTAAGATTGTGTAGCTTTTTAGAGGGACAGTAGAATTAAGCTCTCATCCAACCATATTCCTAGACTATAATCTCATTTGGATCGATATTTGGGGCGATCCATCATGCTCATTACTTATAATAAGGCTCTTCATGGCCTTAGCTAGGGGGACTACTCACTAATCATGGAGCTAATAAATGAAATCAATACAAAAGCATGCATGATGAACTAGCAATGAAATGAGTTGAAAATAGAAATCCAAACTATCAAAGTAGAAATAGGAATTAAAACTAATGCAATTAATTAAAGGAATGATTAAAAAGATTCTTACAATTATCCCATAAAGAACATCCAGAAAAAGCTCCAGAAAAAGCTCCAGAAAAACCCCAGAAAATTGCCCAAGAAGGAAATAGTTCGAATAAAGCTTGTTTTTAACGTTTACAACTTGTCCTTATATAGAATTACCTAGCGCATGGCCGTGCCGAAAAGCAGCACGACCGTGTTAAACCTAATGAATTAGGTTTACACTGTGTCGCTATCATCTGCATGGCCGTGCCGACCGATCGGTACGGCCATGTCAGTCGGTTCTCTGTGACTTAGCAGCTTTCACGGTTCCAGACACATGGCCATGTAACACGGCCGTGTTTTCAGTCGTCATTCTGTCGTAAAATCCAGCACTACCGTGTAGCACGACCGTGGCGCTAAGTTGCGATCTGCCTCCTCAGTGGTACTTTTGACATGGTTGTGCATTAACATGGTCGTGTTGCATTTCTTTCTCCTCCTCTTAGCCTCCATGCTCGACCATGCCTCTTTCCTCTCCACTTATCCTCCTTCAGTCTCAATTTTACCAAGAATGCATCGTTTTGGGTGCAATTACCTAAAACATGGAGAAAACATACCACAAGCATCAAAGTGGACAAAATACGGTAAAAACGACAAAAAAGTGTAACGCCGGCACAAAATTAAGGGAAAATACAGGGGAAAAGGGCAAAAAAACATATATAAAATATACTCAACAAATTCCCCCAAACTAAACTATTGCTCGTCCCCGAGTAAGATATGAAATGGAGGACATGGAGAAATTTGCTGAGAAAATTCGATAATCACCCTCTCAAACCACCCACACGCATGCAATTGTGTATATGATGGAGTCAATGGTCATTTCAAGCTTATATACGATATCAACCTAGCAGATGACTTGAACACTACTCTCATCATGACGTCAAGTCTAACACACACGCACACACGCACGCACGCACGCACACACACACACACACATACACACACACACACACACACACACACACACACACACACACACACACACACACACACACACACACACCGTGAGAAGTGCTAGACCCGAGAACCTCTCCGATAGGACTAGGTTAGCAGAATTCAACTCTCATTCTACACGCGTAAAGGCAAACATCCGGGTGGCATATCGTAGGATCCTAATCTCTTGAAGGCCGGCCATGTCAAGATAGCTCCTCCTAAACCATGGTGACAGACATGTTTTTATGAATATTATGTGCATATACATATGTATTATTCCTTTCTTTCTCTTTTTAGGGCCTAGACGATCCATGTAGTGAGTTTTTGGCATATGACTCCTGACCCAGACGAGTCTAGGGAATTGGCTAAGACGGACCCCTCGGGCCTACTATCTTGAATTACCTAAAAACCCATTATTCTCATGCACTCCCCCCAAATCTTGTCTTTCGACGTGAATCTCCAATGCTTCCTGAGGCACGGAGACCTGGCTACTCGGCAAGATAGGGAGAATAGTGCACTTACTCTATATCTTTTCTCTCTTTTTTTGAATCATGTTATTGCACCATGCTAAAGGGGAAGACTAAGCTATATACATGGTTAAACCCTACTGAGCTTAGGCCTACTCTATGTGCCTAGAAAAACCTAAATTTGTGTATTCGGGGAGTCGAATAACATAACCTAACCTATGAGAGGCAAAAATGGTGGCTAACCCTAACTCATGGATGAGTGTTAAAAATGAAATAGTGAAGGAAGGAGTTTGGAAATCAAACCAGCCAGAAGGTATCTTGGGTATATGCAGGAAAAATGATCATAACTAAGCATGTACACGACAAGTGCAAAAGCACGGTCTTCCTAGAGGGGTTCTATCATCGAAATATGCAAAAGGTGGAAAATGAAGGAAAAAGAGGTGGGGGAGGACAAAAGAAAAAGGAAATAAAGAGAAAAACGAAATAAAAGAAAACGGGAGGAATGGTCGCATGTGTAATGCCCTACAAGCTACTGCACAAGTACTAGAGGGGGGTTGAATAGTACTTTAAAAATAACGAGGAGTATAATTCCTAATTATCGTGCAAACAACTACCAAATCAATTTGCGGAAGCTTAAATTGAAGACAACAACAAAATTAACAATGCTAACAATAGATGTTACTGGGTTCGGATCCACCCAAGTTTCCCCGACTTGTTCCCGGTGATCCTACGTCCCAACCACCCGGATCCCCTCCGGATACTTAGGTTAGAAACCCTAACCCAAGATTTCCACTATGATATCTTGTGAAAAACCTTCACAAGATCAAATCATACATGCAATGGCAATAGTGAATCCCACAACCCGGGATCACAACCTTCTCTCACAATCGAGAGAATCAATAAGCAATATAAATGAGTTTATAATGAAATAAACAACCTTACCACAAAATCCTATACCTTGAGTTTTCTTACCAAATAGGTGCAAGGAGTGATTTGTGGAAGAGGAAGTCACCAAGACCTAGCACCACTGAAATGAGCAGCATTGGGTGCCTAGGAGTGATTTGGCGACTTGAATCAAGCAAGAGCTTGAAGGGCTCACCAAGAACAAATTTCTCTGAAGATGGATTCTAGATCTAGAAAGTGAGAGAATGGATTTCTTGTGAGGAAGAGAGCTTTGGAAATGAGTGAGAATCTCTATCTCTTTCAATCTCAATGAATCTCTTAATGGCAGCTCTAACCTAGAGAGAAATGACCAAGGTTCGTATTTATAGGGTCCCATAAAAACGAGTTAGGTCAAATCCCAACGGTTAGAAATCTGAAGCAACTAGTCGGTCAAAGAACAACCACTGACCGACTAGTTCATCAACTAGTCGGTCAGTCAAACAACATGGACCGACTAAGTGAAGAATAGTGAAGAGATTGAATTTCAGACCTAGAAATCTAGTCGGTCCAAGAAGATTTTTTGACCGACTAGTTTCACAACTAGTCGATCGGTCAGTGAACTTCGACCGACTAAGAGTCAAAAACAAATAGTCTGAATACAAATTGACTTAGTCGGTCCAAGAACAAATGTTGACCGACTAGATTATCAACTAGTCGGTCACCAAACGTTCTTAGAACGACTAACGATAAATAGTAGCTTAGGAGAAAATTGGCATGTACAGTAAAGCACAACTAGTCGGTCAAAGAAGCATCACTGACCGACTAGTTCACAAACTAGTCGGTCGGTGCATCAACGTAGACCGACTAACTGTAAACAGTACTGAGCAAGAAAAGATTAACTCAAACTAGTCGGTCCAAGAAGCTTTGCCGACCGACTAGATCACCATCTAGTCGGTCAGTACTTCTTCTTGAACCAACTAACATGCACGAATAAGTCCGAATCGAAGCGCGATGCTTCGAGGAAGTTAGAATGGACTTCTACTAAGATCCTAGAGCTACGATATGAGCGTTATGAAGATAGAATTGTAAGATATACTCAAGGCTTAACATTCTATAGATCGAAGCTAAAAGACTATGAATAAAACCTTAAGGAATGGTCATCGAGAGCTTCGATCAATTCTTCATGACTTCCAAAACGGTCCAAAAGCTTCAACGAAGCTTTAGACAATGAATACGAGCTTTGAGAAGTCTTGAGATGTCGCTTTGATTGTTCTCGTGAAGTTGGCGATGATCTCCAATACTGCGCTCACAAATTGTTAGTTCATGAATTATTTATGTTTGCTCATCATCCAAAACCAAATCCGGGGAGTCCAATATTCAACATTCTCCCCCTTTTTGGTGATGAAAAACCAACATAAATAATAATCAAAAATAATGATTCAAATGTAAAATACTTACTCCCCCCTGCATTGATGACACGTTAATTCCAAAATGAATATATATAAATTGCATCAATCAGACGAGTAAGATATATAACGAGAATCGATTTTTGAAATATCGAATTTTGAAAATCCTTCTATATATCTTAACTCCCCCTGAATCTAACACATCAAATTAAATTCTTGGAAATTGAGTTAAATTTTCATTTGCCCTATTTATTATCGTTATCTCTCCCCCTTTGGCATTATCCCAAAAATGGGGGGGGGCATACAACGACAACAACTAGAATAAAGAAAATCCAACGTCGGGAGTTGTAGAGTATGACGATGGACAAAATTGACACCAAGGAAAAAGAGATGAAATCAAATCAAAGTGTGCCAAATTGACCATTATCGAAAAGCGAAAATTAAAAGCATCAAAATACCAAACATAAATTCATTTATTGAATAAAGTAACATACCCTCCAATATTCAATATTCTTGGTTAAATTTGTGCATGGAAAACAATTCTATACAATCATAGAAATATAATCTATTTAACCAAGTTTTTAAGCGTCGAGCGACGATTTCACATATCATAGACATTGAATGAGTATTAAATGTGCACGACGAGGTAAAAGAGAACATCGATGTATATATATATGAATACAATGAGTACATCCAAAAACACATCGACTACATCATAAGAAGTGCAACATACCATCTATATCAACATCAAAAAGGTACAACATAATCATCGGGACACCATCATCAACATCCAAAATACATCAAAAAACACTGATATCCACCAAAGAAAAAGTACATGAAAACAACGCCAACACTCCATCCTAACCCAAAACACTCTTAATAAGATGCATCATCCAAAGATCATAGGAGAGTCCTCGAAACAGACGATCACGAGGAAGTGGCAGGATCAGCAGACTCCGGGGGTCCAGTCGAGGGAGTGGACTCAGGCTCTGCTGCGAGGAGAGGCGTGTGAACTGAAGGGATCGTCAGGGCAGGGGTGGAGACATCGACAACTGGCTCAACGACAGGAGTATCAACTGGAACATCAGCTGGCAAGACAGGAGTAGGGTCGTCAGAGGGAGCAGCAGCAGCATCAGAAGTCTGATCCACAAGTGCAGAAGACTCTGGAGCACCGGAAGAGGTGCCAGCTCCAGGAGCAGATGTGGTAGCAGTAGCAGCAGTAGTGGCCTTAGCGCCAAGAGCTAAGGAGGTGACAAGCTCATCAATATCCTTATCATCCATCTCCTCATCCTTAGAAACAGGAGGAGGAAGGTGAATGCCCATTAAACTAGCCATACGGCAAACTACCTCCTCGGTACGAGCCAAACGAGACTCGTGACGACGAAGTAACCGAACGACATCATCAAGTGTGGTGGTAGGAGGAGGGGCTGCAGCAGCTGAAGGTGTGGCCTGGGATGCAGAAGGAGTCGACCGCTGCACGTGACGGAGTGCCGCAAGAGATTTCTTGACGGCCGTCGCGTTCAGGGGAGGACCCAGGGGACGCTCATCATCCGGAGGCAAAGGAACACCAAATCGACGGAAAACCAAGGTCAGAAGACAAGGATATGGGATGTGCGCAGATTTAGTGGTCTTGCGAATACACTCGAAAGAGTCCATCTTGTTGAGTATAATGCGAGCCCAATTAATCTCGCTACCCATAAAAAGAGCGTATATCAACTTCAGAAAAGGCTGAGACGGAAGTGAGGAAGATCCATACTTGGGCAGAAGGCAGGATTTCAAGATCAGGTTAATCACCCAAGCATTCGGCTTGAATGATTTGGAAGGGACGCCGATGAATGCAGGGGGGATAACCTGGAAGATTTTAGCGAGGGTCCGCTGATCGAGGGAGGAGATATCGTCTACAGAGATGTCAGACGGGAGGAGGCCACACGATGAGCAACCTATCAACTCCCCCAAGATCTCTGCCGTGAGGACTATCGGAGTCCCCAAAACAGAAGGCTCGATGGAGTGAGTCTCATCGTACTGACCCCGGGAACGATTGGCATAGAACAGCTTGACCAGGTGAGGATATGGTCGTGGGTTCGCCTTAGGGTCAAATCTAAGGTAGTCCAAAAGTCCACTATAGGATAAAAGATCCGCAAGGCCATGAAAATCAGAAAACTGAACGTAATGCTCCAACAGCAGTGGGCAGTGCTCTATACGGTTGTAAGCCGCTAGACACTGAGGGTCGTCACGACACAACGATATATCTATACCGCCTACTGGCATCGGGCCTTTACCCTTAGCCTTATGGGTCTTAGGAGGAGGTGGAGGAGGGGGTGGAGTAGGTGCCTTCTTGGGATGCTCAGGAGTGTATTCTTCCTCGGAATCATCCTCGGAGTCACTATCTGAACGCTCACCGGGAGGGGTAGGTGCACGGAACTTTTTGGGTTTAGCTTTGGGCTTGGAAGATTGGCCTGTAGGTTTGGGCTTGGATGTCCTCTTCCTCTTCAACGGTGTTGAAGACGAAGAGGGGGGACGAGTGGTCTTGGCCCTACGCTTAGGTGGGGTCGAAGCGGTCGCGGCCTCTATGGTCATGGGGGATGCCCCAGAGGAAGTAATCAGGATTCTCGTTCTTGCCATGATCGCGGCACAACGAGTTCAGGCAAACGACGTATGATAAGATCAAGCAAACCTAACCACACAAACCCTAAAGAGTGAAATCGAAACAGATCAAACCCTAGATATCAGTTCAAAACCCTAAACCGAAGAGAATGAAGCCCTAGGAGATGAAATGAAACCCTAGAACTCGAAAACGACCTAGGAGGAGGAGATATACCTAGGGGAGGGTGATCGATGGCGGCGGATGGTCGGAAAAAGCGCCGGAGATCGACGGAAGTCGAAAGGTCACGAGCTGGGATAGGGGTTTTCGAGTTGGAGAAACGAAGAAGACCGACTAATCAGAGAAAAAATCGGATAAAATGAGAATAAGTCGGTCGAGATTGCGAAAAGACGTGACTGCCCTAGAGCACTTAGTCGGTCACAGTTCAAGCACTGACCGACTAGATTACGATCTAGTCGGTCGGTCAATGAGCTTAAACCGACTAAGTCGAAACAGAGGCAAAAACGAAAAATCTAGGGCTAGAGTTAGTCGGTCACAGTTCAATAACTGACCGACTAGTTTTCAATCTAGTCGGTGGGTAAGTGAACTGTGACCGACTAAAAGAAGTCAATGACAAAGGAAAGTTCAAAGCTTGAACTAGTCGGTCTGAGTTCACTAGCTGACCGACTAGATGTGCATCTAGTCGGTTGGCTGATGAACTGAAACCGACTAGAAGAGTTCAAAAGTTGATAAATAAGATCTCTCCACAAAACACTTGGACGAAACATCTTAACCCTCTCATAAGTCGTCTAAACTACCCCATAAAGCATCGAAATCTCAAATACGACATTCAAATAAGAATTCGAGCAAAAATTCAAACATATCACATAAAATCCCGAAAAATTCAAGAAGTCTAGCATGACGAAATATTGCGAAATATAATAGCATGCAAGATAATTGAATGAAACATGAATCCTATATTTCGGATTCACCCATAATCCCCAATTCTCGACGCAATCGCACAAAGGAGTCCTCCTTTAGGGGTTTCGTGAAAATATCGGCGATTTGCTTTTGGGTTTCAACGTACACTAAAATGATATCCTTTTTAGCAACATGATCATCTAAAAAATGGTGTCGGACATCTATGTGTTTAGATCGGGAATGGTGCACCGGATTCTTTGAAAGACAAATAGCACTTTGGTTATCCACCATGATAGGGCTAGTATCACAATGAATACCAAAATCCTTCAGTGTGTGTCTCATCCAAAGAACCTGGGCACAAGCGGCACCGGCGGCAATGTATTCCGCCTCGGTGGTTGAAAGTGATACCGAATTTTGCTTCTTGGAAAACCAAGAGACAAGGGAATTTCCTAGAAAATGGCAAGTGCCACTAGTACTCTTCCTGTCGGATTTGCATCCCGCATAATCAGCGTCACTATATGAGACTAACTCATATGTGCTAGATTTCGGATAAAGTAATCCAAAATCTAAAGTGTAACTTAGATAGCGAAAAATATGTTTAACCGATACTAAGTGAGAATCCTTAGGTTGAGACTGATAACGAGCACAAATACAAACGGCAAACATAATATCGGGCCTACTTACGGTAAGATAAAGTAAACTACCTATCATACCTCGATATAGACGAATGTCTACATCTTTTCCGCCCGTATCTTTATCAAGATGCGTTGTAGTGCTCATAGGAGTCTTTTTCCCGGAGGCATTCTCCATTCCAAATCGCTTTAGCAACTCCACCGTGTATTTCGTTTGGTGGATGAAGATTGCATCGTTCAATTGGCGAATTTGGAGACCTAAGAAATATTTGAGTTCGCCCATGTGGCTCATCTCAAATTGTTCCTTCATAACATTAGAAAACTCTTCGCAAAGAGTGAAGTTAGTAGCACCGAAAATGATATCATCAACATAAATTTGAACTAATAAAATATCATTATTCGCATGCTTAACAAAAAGTGTAGAATCGGCTTCGCCCATTTTAAAATTCAAATCCAAAAGAAAATTCTTTAGGCGATCATACCAAGCTGGAGGAGCTTGTCTCAAACCATAAAGAGCTTTCTTTAGTTTAAAAACATGATTTGGAAATTTTTGATTTATGAAGCCCGGAGGTTGAGAAACGTAAACTTCCTCAACGACATCTCCGTTTAAAAATGCACTTTTAACATCCATTTGAAATAATTTAAAATTTTTATGGCATGCAAAAGACAATAATAGTCTAATTGATTCTAATCTAGCTACCGGAGCGAAGGATTCTTCGAAATCGATACCTTCCTCTTGTCGATAGCCTTGAGCTACTAACCGAGCTTTGTTCCGGACGACGACTTGCTTTTCGTCGGTTTTGTTCTTGAAGATCCACTTTGTCCCTATGACGGTGTGGTTCTTTGATGGCAAATGAACAAGCTCCCATACCTCATTCCTTTCGAATTGAATTAGTTCCTCCTCCATGTCAAGGATCCAAGCACAATCTTCGCATGCTTCAACTATATTCTTTGGCTCTATCGATGAGGCAAAGGCACAATTGGCGAAGTGGTGGACTTGTGATCTCGTCTTGACTCTATCATGAATATTGCCAATGACTTGCTCATGGGGATGGTCGCGAACGATATGAAGCCGCTTGGGAATACCTTGATCACTAGACACATTCTCAACAACTTCATTAGTCGGGTTAGTATCAATAGAATCAATAGACTTAGAATTATCAAACGAATCACATAAAACATCCATAGAATCATAATCATTTGAAATTCTAGAAGTAGTAAAATTCTCATTAAAAGAGACATGTAGTGATACCTCGATCGTAGAGGATCTTTTGTTGTATATCCGGTAGGCTTTGCTACGTGAGGAATACCCAACAAATATTCGCTCATCCGATCTCGGATCAAACTTGTCCAAATTATCATATGTGTTTTTAATAAAACATTTTGCGCCGAAAACACGAAAATGTTTAACTTGAGGCAATCTACCAAACAACAATTCATAGCAAGTTTGTTTGGTGCCGGGCCTCAAAAGTATTCTATTAAACACATAACAAGCGGTGTGTACCGCTTCCGCCCAAAATTGATAACCAAGTTGACTATCTTTGAGCATAGTGCGAGCACACTCAATAAGCGTTCTATTCTTCCTCTCAACAACACCATTTTGAGGAGGTGCGCATGGGAAAGAAAACGTGTGAGTAATTCCAAGATCATCACAAAAATTTGAGAAAGACTCATTCTCAAATTCACCCCCATGGTCACTACGAATAGTGGCAATGGTGGGTCCGATGAGATTTTTTACTTTCTTCACAAATATTGTGATGTTTTCAAAAGCTTCATTTTTATTACATAAGAAAAATACCCATGTAAATCTAGAATAATCATCTACGATGACAAGTCCATATCTTGCATTTCCTAAGGAAGCAACTCTAGTTGGCCCAAATAGATCTAGATGTAATAGCTCTAGTGGCCGTTTAGTAGAAATGCTTTTCTTAGGTTTAAATGAAGATTTATGAAGCTTGCCACGTTGACAAGAATCACAAAAACTTTTCTTTTCAAAAACGAGCTTCGGAAAACCTTTAATGGAATTTAATTTTGAAAGCTTATAAAGTGTTCCAAAGTTCACATGTCCAAAGCGTCGATGCCATAAGTGTTGTTCACTTGTGTTGGCAACGAGACATTGTTCATATGACTTAGAAAGATCCAAAATATAAATATCTTTATGGCGTGTGCTGGAAAATAATAAATCATTATTATCATTTGAAATATGACACAATCCTTTCGCAAAGCTAACTTTGTAACCTTTGTCACAAAGTTGGCTTATTGAAATAAGATTATGATTTAAACCATGAACTAGATAAACATCACTAATTAAGGGTTTAGATGGGTTACCCACTTTACCAACACCGACAATGGTTCCGCTCTCGTTGCCTCCAAAGACTACCCAGTTCCTATTAGCAATGGGCACCACTCCGGAAAGCAATTGAGCATCGCCCGTCATGTGTTTTGAACACCCGCTATCGAGTATCCAATTCCCTTTGGAGCTAAATTTAAATTTGTTGCTCCTTTTCTTTTTCTTTTCCTTGAGTACCTAAAGATAGAGAATTTCATATCATGGTACCCAAGGTCATTGGGTCCTCAAAGGTTAGACCTTTGGAAGCCAAGTCCAATTGGACTTAGACTTCCCCACATAATTTCTACTATGCACAACATCCGAAAAATAAGCATTCATATACACTTGTTTTTCATCCATGCTTGTGTCCTTTGGGCTCCAAATAGTGAAAATCTTGGGAGCCCTCATCCTATTGGGTGCATGCATGCGTTGTTGGTTTCTACGTGATGCTTGTCGTGGATAGGCATGAGGAACATGATGGAATGGTGCATGTGGATAATTATTCATATGATGTTGTGGGTGAACATATGCATGTGAGGGAACACGTGCGTGAGGGTGTCTCACATGGTGTGCACGTGCCCGAGAATGTGTTGCATAAAAATCATCATATGTGTGTGCCGGTGGAGTAGGACGTGTGTTCCTACGTGGCATGGTATTTGTGTACATATAAGCATGCCCCTTCTTTGGAGGTCCACCCAAAGTGGGTTTCTTTCCGAAAGATGGTGTGGACGAGGTGGAAGCACCATTGGTGGAAGAACTACCAATAGAGTATTTGCTACCACTCGTAGAGTCACCGGAAGTTGGCCTAACAAAAGTAGTGGCCGATTTGGATGGACATCCCATCGTATACCCCAAGCCAATGTGGTGATTGGTCGGAAGTAAGTCACTTAGGATTTTATCCAAATGGTCCTTACCCTTATTGAATTTATTAATTCGGCCTAATGTGTTCTCATATTTCTCTTTGAGAGAACACATAGAAGTATCCAAGTTGGATACTTGCGATGTGAGCACATATACACGAGATTTAAGATTCTAATTCTCAATACTCAAAGTCGAGTTTTGAGAAGTTAAATCCGCTATCTTATGTTCTTCCGGATCTTCAATGCAAACATGTTCAAGTTTAGATTTGAGATTAACAATCTCATTTCTTAACTCTTCAACAACGGTATCGTTGTTGGTGATGATAGTCTTAGGCGAGGTTTGAATGCTAGCTAGGTCATCTTTTACTTTAGTATATCTATTTACTAATTTAGTGTATTTAGACCATAATTGAGAGTTAGCATTCCTAAGATCATCCATAGTTACCTCATCGCCTTCATCGTCACTATCATCGAAAGAGGAGGATTCTTGATCATGCTCCTCTCTTACCATGAAGCACATGTGCGCTTGCTCCACTTTCTCATCGTCCGACTCTCCGCTTGAGGAATCCTCGGAGTCGGTGAATGTTGCTCCGACAAGTCCCTTTTTGTACCCCTTTTTGTACTTCTTGGACTTGTCGAACTTCGGCGCCTTCTACTTCTCCTTTTGCTTGTTTTGAGGACAATCCGCTTTGATGTGTCCTGGCTTATTGCATTTAAATCACAAAGGTGGAGAGGCGTTAGTAGAAGTAAGTTTAGATTTTTGTTTGAAGTTACCCTTTCGGAAGAAGCGATTGAACTTCTTTGCCATGAGTGCAATGGATTCCATGTCCATTTCTTCTTCCGAGTCCTCATCATCGGTAGAGGTGGATGAAGCCGCCTTGAATGCAATCGCCTTTTTCTTAGGCACGTCTTGGTTCAAATAGGACTTCATCTTTTCTTGTAACTTCACCTTGCTATCTTTGCATACCTCGTATGACATCAAAGTACCCATCAATTGAACTACGGTATACTTATTCATGTCATTACCTTCCTCGATGGCGAAGGTACGTTTCTCCCAAGAAGAAGGAAGTCCTTCGATAAGCTTCGAACACTTCTCCTTTTGGGTGTAGGATTTGCCGAGAGCCTCCAACTCGTTTATGATGTCGACGAAGCGAGCGTAATACTCCTTCATCTTCTCGCCCTGTTGCATATGAAACATTTCGTAGTCTTTGTTAACAACTACGAGTTTAGAGTCTCTTACCCTACTCGTCCCTTCATGTAGAATGAGGAGGGAGTTCCAAATTTGGTATGCACTCTTACATGTGCATATCTTATTGAAGTCCTCGGGCTCCAATGCGCATTGCAAGGCGTTCATTGCCTTGGCATTGCTTACCTCCGCGGCGACCTCCGCGGTTGACCATTTCTCAAAGTCTTCTTCGGCGGGCTCGACGTATTCCTTCATTGTTGTCCTCCATAGAGATGCACTCCGGAGGAAGGTTTCCATCCGGCATTTCCAGTACCCATAGTTGGTACCGTTGAAGAATGGAGGCCTCGTAGAGAAATGTCCTTCCATCACCGAAGACGCTCCTTCACGGTTCCTGAAGGTGCCATAGTCGGAAGGTGGACGCACGGTCTTGTTGTCGTTGGCAGACATAGCTAAGTATCTGGCTCTGATACCAAATGTAATGCCCTACAAGCTACTGCACAAGTACTAGAGGGGGGTGAATAGTACTTTAAAAATAACGAGGAGTATAATTCCTAATTATCGTGCAAACAACTACCAAATCAATTTGCGGAAGCTTAAATTGAAGACAACAACAAAATTAACAATGCTAACAATAGATGTTACTGGGTTCGGATCCACCCAAGTCTCCCCGACTTGTTTCCGGTGATCCTACGTCCCAACCACCCGGATCCCCTCCGGACACTTGGGTTAGAAACCCTAACCCAAGATTTCAACTATGATATCTTGTGAAAAACCTTCACAAGATCAAATCATACATGCAATGGCAATAGTGAATCCCACAACCCGGGATCACAACCTTCTCTCACAACCGAGAGAATCAATAAGCAATATAAATGAGTTTATAATGAAATAAACAATCTTACCACAAAATCATATACCTTGAGTTTTCTTACCAAATAGGTGCAAGGAGTGATTTGTGGAAGAGAAAGTCACCAAGACCTAGCACCACTGAAATGAGCAGCAATGGGTGCCTAGGAGTGATTTGGAGACTTGAATCAAGCAAGAGCTTGAAGGGCTCACCAAGAACAAACTTCTCTCAAGATGGATTCTAGATCTAGAAAGTGAGAGAATGGATTTCTTGTGAGGAAGAGAGCTTTGGAAATGAGTGAGAATCTCTATCTCTTTCAATCTCAATGAATCTCTTAATGGCAGCTCTAACCTAGAGAGAAATGACCAAGGTTCGTATTTATAGGTTCCCATAAAAACGAGTTAGGTCAAATCCCAACGGTTAGAAATCTGAAGCAACTAGTCGGTCAAAGAACAACCACTGACCGACTAGTTCATCAACTAGTCGGTCAGTCAAACAACATGGACCGACTAAGTGAAGAACAGTGAAGAGATTGAATTTCAAACCTAGAAATCTAGTCGGTCCAAGAAGACTTTCTGACCGACTAGTTTCACAACTAGTCGGTCGGTCAGTGAACTTCGACCGACTAAGAGTCAAAAACAAATAGTCTGAATACAAATTGAGTTAGTCGGTCCAAGAACAAATGTTGACCGACTAGATTATCAACTAGTCGGTCACCAAACGTTCTTAGACCGACTAACGATAAACAGTAGCTTAGGAGAAAATTGGCATGTACAGTAAAGCACAACTAGTCGGTCAAAGAAGCATCACTGACCGACTAGTTCACAAACTAGTCGGTCGATGAGTCAACGTAGACCGACTAACTGTAAACAATACTGAGCAAGAAAAGATTAACTCAAACTAGTCGGTCCAAGAAGCTTTGCCGACCGACTAGATCACCATCTAGTCGGTCAGTACTTCTTCTTGAACCAACTAACATGCACGAATAAGTCTGAATCGAAGCGCGATGCTTCGAGGAAGTTAGAATGGACTTCTACTAAGATCCTAGAGCTACAATATGAGCGTTATGAAGATAGAATTGTAAGATATACTCAAGGCTTAACATTCTATAGATCGAAGCTAAAAGACTATGAATAAAACCTTAAGGAATGGTCTTCGAGAGCTTCGATCAATTCTTCATGACTTCCAAAACGGTCCAAAAGCTTCAACGAAGCTTTAGGCAATGAATACGAGCTTTGAGAAGTCTTGAGATGTCGCTTTGATTGTTCTCGTGAATTTGGCGACGATCTCCAATACTGCGCTCACAAATTGTTAGTTCATGAATTATTTATGTTTGCTCATCATCCAAAACCAAATCCGGGGAGTCCAATATTCAACAGCATGCCCAATAAGGAAAAATAAAATCGGCACAAAAATAAGGAGAAATTGGTTGCTCGACCACAATAAAAGAAAAATAAAAAGAATGGGGACTGGTCACTCGACCAAAACAACGAGGAGGTCTAATAAATTCGATATCATATCGACAACACCGACGAGGGTCAACAATCATCGACAACGATAAAATACCAGACAGCGACATCATCAGACACCAATGATCATCATCATCATTAAACAATCCCAAGCCACACCAACAATAACAGAAGCAAGCGCCTGATACCTCGATGCAAAACCGACATATCCCCCCAAGCTATAGTCAGACAAGAGTGAAACGTCTCCCCCCAGCTTATACTACATATTGCCCTTAATGTTTCTAAGTGAGGTCAATAGGAAAATGGAATGGGGCGGGGAGGGATCACCTGTCTCTACCCTTGGGTGGAGACTTGGGGATGTCAGAGTCGTGAGAGTGACGCTCGTTGATATGCCATTGGAGCATGCTCTCCAGAACACACTCCACACGACCAAATATAGAGTCGAAATGCAGGGGCTGTGAATAAAAGGTGGGCTCATGGGTGGTGCCTGAAGTGTCACCCTCCTCGAGCATGTGTGGGGTGACATGGGGAGAACTCGGGGAAAATCCTTATCCATGGCAGCATGGTGCTGCAATCGGGCAATCTTATGCGAATTTTGTCGTCGACATGAGACGAGGGTGGAGTGTAGCAATAGCCGTCTGTTACTGTGCATCCTTAAGAACTATCATGTGTAATGCAATCATAGGTGGTACAACGGGAGGAGGAGGAGGAGGAGTGCATCCATGCCCTTTCAGGGCGAGGATGTCTACCAACGCAAGAATAAGCGGATCTCTTCAGTCCCATAGTGTGTGAGGTGATGTGAATGAGGTGCAAGACACACACTAATGCAATAACAAGAGAAATAGCAGCAAAAATTACATGCAACATTTGAAAATTTAGGAAGAGGAAGGAGTTCTCCTATGGTTAGTGAATACTTAACGGATCTTCTTCTTCGATCGGCTCATTGTTGTAGATCAAGCTCCCATAAGCTATTCTTTGACCTTGATCTTGCCCCTTTGGATGAAATTTTGGGTGGAGGAGATTCGAAATGGGGTTAGTGTTTGGTGGAGGAGGTGTGATCTTGAGATTTAGAAGATATTTGTGGAGGTTTTGGGGTTGTTGGATGTAGAGGAAGGAAGAGGAGAAGTTTTGGGATGATGGGTAGGAGGAGAAATTTAGGGTTTGAGTTTGAAATGAAAGAGAGCATAAATGTAAGAAGGTGTGCCAAATGTTTATAAGTTGAAAATTTTGGGGGCGCATGATCGTGCTCGATTTCGACACGGCCGTGTCACTTGGTCTGTGCGTTCGACAAACCACCTGTAGATAGCGTAGCCGTGTCGCTTTTCAGCACGTCTGTGTAAGCTTATGCATGACTTGGCTTTTTCCTCTTTGATCTGCACGGCCGTGCTTCACAGTCATGCTACAATAACTCATTCTGTATAATTTGTGGCACGGTATTGTCTCTACTGCTTCCTATTGGCCTGAATATCTGGGTATTGACACGGTCGTGCATGCACATAGCACGGTCGTGCTTGACTCCTGCACATGAGAACTCAACTAGAATTTGGTACAATGCTCCTAGGAATATCCAAAAAATTTACATTAAACAAAATAAAAACAATAGTAAGCTAAGATCAAAGTTAGAAACGTGGGTTGCCTCCTATGAAGTGCTTTTGTTTAACGTCGTTAGCTCGACGATCCATAAAATTTTGTCGTTTGGTATGATAAGCTTGGCGAACGCCCCTCCAACTTGTTCCGACCATCGGAACAGAGGAATGTAGATCTATTTGGTCTTCTTGGGGGAGTTTTCAATAATGACGTGATCAATATGGTGATGATGTGATTTCTTCTTCACGGTTCTCTCAGCAGCATCCTACGTCTTAGACTTCTTCCTTGAGGCGGGCTTCGACGTCATGCTCGGGCGCTTCCCTTTGCTCGCCTTGAAGATACCTTGCATACATAAGAAAGGGTTAGGCAATGTGAGGCTATGCAAACAAGAACCAGAATCTGAAGGCATGGTATATGTAGGGTTAGAGGGTACTCCCTTGGTATATCTGTCTTCAGGCTTCATCCTGGGGACTTCATAAGCATTGATGCTAAGGCATTCCTTGGACAAGGATGCTTTCATGCTATTTCTGAATTCGTAATCTAGCTTGTGTTCTCCAATGCTAAAATACAACTTGTTGATCCTCACGTCTATTACCGCACTCGTGGTCGCTAGGAAGGGTCTTCCCAATATAATAGGCGTCCGCGTGTCTTCATCCATGTCCATCACCACAAAATCACAAGGCATGCTGATGCTTTCTGTTGGAAACATAAAGTTTTCTTCCCATAAAGTTTTTGATGATACAATCATTTTAATATATATGTGTTTACTAACTCTTTGGATGCACATTATCAAGCTCAAACTCTTTACATATGACAATCGTCAAAGTTACATTGTAAGAAAAAGCATCAAAATGCACTATGAAGCTCAAGCAATCAATTTTTATATCTTGAGGAAGATGATGTAATTTTACTTTTTATTCTGGCAAAACTTTAGATTGTTAAAGCCTTGATAATACTTTATCTTAATTATTTAGGACCATCCTCAAAATCCAAACTTCAGAAAATTAGCAGACCAGCTGACGTCCCCCGGTTTTAACGCGTCAGATGTGTGCAATGTATAATTACAGGCGTGAGATTTAAATATTTGTAACCGTAGGCGCACGGTGTTGTAGTGTGGCTTGGAGGTCGAACTCAGGGAGGCGTGATTGTGCTTGTGTCAAGAAGGATCAAATTCACCCCACGGGTGAGTAAGCCCGAATCGGATGATGGGTTGTCACGAAAAATAGAATGCCAGGGATAAACAATATAAAGGAAAAACCCGGGACTTCGGTTTCCACCCTATCGTGCGATTCTCGCCGATACAGCCTACGGACAGGATAACGATCGGAATTAGGGTCTAATGGTGAGACGTTGCCTCTGAAAGTGGTACCAGCATCCCATGGGCCCGATATTCCTGTCGGTGCCCAGGATGATATGCCAGACTTCCCGGGTTCGGTCAGTGGGCACTCCCGTGTCCATTAACACTGACCGACTCCGGGAGTACTAAGTTCGCAACGATAACTCCCAACGTCTCATCCTGCCGCTCCCGCGCGCTAGGATTCGACGTCTACGCTAAGGGCATGAGCTATGGCTAGGGAGTCAATCGCCAAGTTTATTCCCCCTTGGCCCAACGGTCAAAGGCGGTCTTTTTCCCGCCGATGACAATAAAACACCCAGCGTAACCGGTAGATTCCTAATCCCTATCGATTTCCTAGTCCTATGGATGCATCGGGGAGAAACCACGAAAGGGTTTCCACCAAAATCCCAGATTTGGGAACAACTCACACATATTTAGTAAAAAGCAATCTAAATCGAAATCGACCGTTAGTAACATGATCAGGCGATTAAAAAGCAGTAAGAGCAATGCTAATAACACTATATTAAAGTTTGGTAAAAATCGAAAAACTTACAAATATCTGAAAAATTACAGCCGTCAAGAGAGAGACAAAACAGCAAAAAATAACAACTCTCGTTTCTGGAAAACCTAGGGGTCCTATATATAGAATACGATATCACCCGATCAGTTGAAAAGTCAATCGATCGGGTGACCTGCTTCGTTTCTTCGACAGCTCAGAATAGGACTTCACCCGGTCCCACGCACGGTCAGTTGAGGGTTGAAGCTGATCGGTTGGATATTTGTGCCGTCGGGTGAACCGGTCGGTTGATCTCTCCGTGTCTTGGCTTCGGAGAATCGGCTACAGGTGAACCGGTCGGGTGAATGTCACCCGATCGGTTGGCATTCAGCATCAGAATCCAGAGAGTTGGGGCATTTGAACTGGTCTCTGAACCGACCGGGTGACTTCTTGGCCGCTCCAACTTGTGTCCGGGTGGTGCACGCGTGCTTCAGCCGATCGGTTGGAAGTGACCAACCGGTCGGGTGAGGGGCTGAAAGATGTGATCTTCGTCGTTTGACCCCCTGGATCATGCGTGACTCCTCCCGTTGCTCCGGAGACTCATGATATCATCATTTTATGTCCCCTACACCGGTAAACTCCTGCAAATATACAAAAACACGGAAAAGTGAAAGAAAACAAGAAAACACGAGAAAACGAATACAAGACGGCAGCAAATAGCGGAAAAACACAGAAGAAAACATGCGCAAATATATGAAATATAAACGCA
Organism: Scilla litardierei; assembly: GCA_030789695.1. Classification (NCBI taxonomy): domain Eukaryota; kingdom Viridiplantae; phylum Streptophyta; class Magnoliopsida; order Asparagales; family Asparagaceae; genus Scilla; species Scilla litardierei. The sequence continues at coordinate 106,112,380 of CM061140.1, forward strand.
CGTCAAAATCCCCCAAGCTGAACTCTTCCTCGTCCTCGAGGAAGACGAGTGAGAGTATGAGCTCGGAGGGAGAAAATAGAGAGAGATAGAAAAAGAGAACTCTAAATCATAGATCGCCCGTCAGGGCCAACAAAACCAAAAACGATACACCAAGAAAGCAAACACCAAATCACATCACTAAACCAAGGAATACGAGTCCAGACAAGTGTCGTGGGCCCACGCGGTGAAGCGCGAGTGAGTGTGGTCTTGTGCTAGCAATCGGTGTCTTTATCTACGATGTGCAATAAAGCTCGATATACACAAATCCAAGAAAAGACATGACGTGCGTTTATATTTCATATATTCACGCACGTTTTCTTTTGTGTTTCCCCGTGTTTTTCGCCGTCTTTTATTCGTTTTCTTGTATTTTCTCGTTTTCTTTCACTTTTCTTTGTTTATCCATGTTTGGAGGAGGTTGACCACGTAGGGGACGTTTAACGATGATATCCCAAGTCCCCGGAGCAACGGGAGGAGTCACGCGTGATCCAGGGGGTCATACGCCAAAGAATACATCTTTCAGCCCTTCACCCGGTCGGTTGGTCATCTCCAACCGATCGGGTGATGCACGCGTGCACCACCCGGTCTCAGCCGGAGCTCACATGGAAGTCACCCGACCGGTTCGCAGACCGGTTCAGCGGGGGCCTGTTCTCTGTTTTCTCGAGCAAAATGCCAACCGATCGGGTGACTCTCACCCGATCGGTTCATCTGTAGCTGAAGATGAGGAGATGAAGACACGGGCACCAAACCGATCGCTTCACCCGACGGCTCCAAGATCCAACCGTTCACTCAAGAACTCACCCGACCGGTTCATGTGATCGGGTGAAAGCTCGCCGTTTTCTGTTATTATTTTGTAACGGATCAACCGATCGGTTGACTTGTCAACCGATCGGTTGATGCGAGAGTCTATAAATAGAACCCCTAGGGTTCCAGAAACGGGGAGCTGCGAGTTTTTTACTGTTTTCTCACTTTGTGACGGCTGTAATTTCTGTTCTTTTGTAAGTTTTCAGATCTTCCTCAAATTTTAGTATTGTCTTAATTACTCTATTACTTCCGCATTACAATCGTCTGATTATGATTCCAATGGTTAATTTTTATTTAGATCGCTTTTTCATGGATTTTTGTGAGTAGTTCCCAAATTTGGGATTTTGGTGGAAACCCCTTCGGGGGCTCTTCCCGATGCGTCCATAGGGTTAGGAAATCGATAGGGATTAGGAATCTAACGGTTACGCGGGGTGTTTCATTGTCATCGGTGGGAAAAAGACCGCCTTTGACCGTTGGGCCAAGGGGGAATAAACTTGGCGGTTGACTCCCTAGCCGTAGCTCACACCAATAGCGTAGACGTCGAGTCCTAGCACGCGGGAGCGGCAGGATGGGACGTTGGGAGTTATCATTGCGGGCTTAGTGCTCCCGGGATCGATCAATGTTAATGGACATGGGAGTACCCACTGATCGAATCCAGGAAGTCCGGTGTATCATCCTGGGCACCGACCGGAATATCGGGCCCATGGGACGCCGTTACCACTTTCAGAGGCAACGTCTCACCATTAGACCCTAATCCCTATCGCTATCCATACCCGTAGGCCGTATCGGCGAGAGTCTCTCGTCGGGTTGGAAACCAAAGTCCCGGGTTTTCTTTCTTGTTGTTCAAACCCTTCATTTCTTTCCGTGACAACCATTTACCGATTCGGGCTAGCTCGCGCCTCGGGGTGATTTAGGTCCTACCTGACCCAAGCACAACCTCACCTCCCTGAGTTTGATATACCAGCACCCTACACTAACCGTGCACTTGCGGTAAACCGACACAGCGCCCATACCGTAAACGCGGGGGCACCGGTCAAGTTTATGGCGCCGTTGCCGGGGAAGCAACGTGTTTGTTATTTTAGGATCTCTTGAACCCTCGTGTCTAGCTCACATCCCTACCTCGCGATAATTTTCGCATTTCCTTTTTCTTTTTTATTCTTCTTATTTTTGTTTCTTATTTTATTTATTTCTTTCCCACTTGTCGCTTCACGGGTGTTTGTTGTTTTTCATGCGCAGGAGTTCGAGGAGTCTTGACGACTTGATTCCCCTCGATCCAGAGATTAACGCCACCCTTAGGCGTTTGGCCGTCGAGAAGCGAAGAAGAGAGGATCCCGAATCCATGGAGGAGAACACCCCGCCGCACAAGTCCCTGTTGGAGTACTCGATGCCATCCATCGAGTCGACTTCCGCCATCCGTTCTCCAGCTATTACGGCCCAAAGCTTTGAGCTGAAGCCGTCTTTAGTGACATGGATCTAGCAGGACCAGTTTGCGGGTGCACCCATGGAGAGCCCGATCGAGCACTTAGACTCCTTCTTGGAGAAATGTGACACCTTTCGGATTAATGGTGTCACGACTGAGGCTATCCGTCTGAAGCTGTTCCCCTTCTCTTTGCGAGACAAAGCCAAGCAATGGCTTAGGGGGAAGGACCCCAACACTTTCAACACCTGGGAGAAGCTCTCCAACGCTTTTCTGACGAAGTTCTTTCCTCCGGGGAAGACCATGAAGTTGAGGAGTGAGATCTCCTTCTTCTCCCAGGCCAGCCACGAGTCCTTGCATGAAGCTTGGACGAGATATAAGGAAATGCAAAGAAGATTCCCTCACCATGAGCTTCCGAAGTGGCAGATTATTAATCTGTTCTACAATGGGTTGAGGGATGACCTGAAATCTTCTATGGACGCCGCAGCTGGGGGTTCCTTCATGTCTAGGAGCGAGAAAGTTGCCGGACATATTCTGGAAAATATGGCATCCAACAATGAGTGGTGGTGTGACGAGAGAGCCACACAAAGATCCGGGGGTATACACAGAGTCGAGGACGTCGACAAACTTTCAAGCAATTTCAACTTGCTTTCGACCCAGATCTCCGCACTAATGGTAGGAGCCGGTGGGGCCGGTACACAGCAAATTTCAGCGGTAGAATCCGAATTCTTTGGGGAATTCGACGGTGGTGACATCTCACCACCGTTGGATCAGGCGAGCACACTATTTTACAACCCCACGGGAAATGCGCCGTATCCGCCAAGGACCAATTCCAACCCGGCCTACTCTCCAAACAACCGGAACCACCCAAACTTCAGTTACCGGCCACCATTTCAGCCCTCGCCGCCTCAGCAGCTGACGTGCGTTTATATTTCATATATTTGCACACGTTTTCTTCCGTGTTTCTCCGTATTTTCCACCGTCTTATATTCGTTTTCTCGTGTTTTCTCGTGTTTTCTCGTTTTCTTTCACTTTTCTTTGTTTCTCCATGTTTTCAGGAGATTGCCCGCATTTGGGACGTAAAACAATGATATCATGTGTCCCCGGAGCAACGGGAGGAGTCACGCGTGATCCAGGAGGTCAAACGACGAAGATTACATCTTTCAGCCCCTCACCCGGTCGGTTGGTCATTTCCAACCGATCGGGTGATGCACGCGTGCACCACCCGGTCTCAGCCGGAGCTCAAGTGGAAGTCACCCGACCGGTTCACAGGCCGGTTCAAATGAGGCTGATTCTCTGTCTTTTCAAGCCGAATTCCAATCGATCGGGTGACTCTCACCCGATCGGTTCATCTGTAGCTGATACTGAGGAGCCGAGGCACGGGCACCCAACCGATCCCTTCACCCCATGGCGCCAAGATCCAACCGGTCACTCCAAGAACTCAACCGACCGGTTCATATGACCGGGTGAAAGTCCGCCGTTTTCTGTTTACTATTTGTAACAGATCACCCGATCGGTTGACTTGTCAACCGATCGGGTGGCGCTTTTCCTGCGGGTTTGGACCCGAACTATTAGGGTTTCGAAGTGGGGCTATACATACTCGAAGTTGGCCGACTGAAAGGGGATCTCCTGGAGTTTTTAGGGCTTTCTGCCCCCTTCTCTTAGGAGTTCTAGGTTAGTTTTAGATTAGGTCTTTTGTTCAATAAGTCTTGTATTGGATCGACGATTCACTCAAGATAAGTGTTCTCCTCTCTTTTCATTCTCCATTGTTTGTATTGTGTTTATTTTGCTTGATGGTGAAAGTTTATATGTCTTTTGTGTTGTTTGTTTATATGTTATTCACCATTGAGTAGTTTTGATGAACCCTAATACGGGTTAGGGTAGGATTGATGCTTGGTTGTTTTCATTTGACTTGGTTGCATGGCATGTGTTCGATGAAATGTGTCAATGTGGATTTCTAGCAATCTGGGTCTAATTCGTATGGCAACACACTAGATGTGTTGGGGATTGGGGTCCGGTGCTTGTCCTGTCAAGATCCGCTTCGATGTATTGCTAGAAATCACATTTGACCTATTTGGCCATTAGGGTTACGCGGGGGTGTTTCATTGTCATTGGCAGGAGAAAGACCGCCTCTGACCGTCGGGCCAAGGGGGAATAAACTTGGCGGTTGACTCCCTAGCCATAGCTCACGCCCCGAGCGTTGACATCGAGTCCTCACGCGCAGGAGCGGCTTGGACGAAGTGTTGGGAGATATCATTGTGGCCTTAATGCTCCTGGTCGCGGAAGGTGTTAATGGACATGGGAATGCCCACCGTCCGGAACCGGGTATGCCTAGCGTGCTTGGCACCAACCGGAATATCGGGCCATGGACGCTAGGTACCACCTTTTGTGGCAATGTCTCACCCTGGGTCAAGTCAAATGCCAAGTGTCATGAGTGCTCTAGCCCGTGTTAGCGGGGATTCATTTCATGTCTTTTTCATTTCTTTCTTTTATTTCTACACTTCCACACATACTATCCGCGTAGCTAGCACACGACCTAGGCGAGGCTAGTAGCCACTCAAGCCATCCACCTCCCTGTGTTCGATAAACCCGCACCCTACACTAACCGTGCACTTGCGGTAAAACGACACCGCGCCCATACCGTAAACGGGGCGCCGGTCAAGTTTTTGGCGCCGTTGCCGGGGAGGCGTTCGTTTTGATATTAGCTTAGCTTGGGTTCGTTAGACTACGCATAAAAACACAAAAAATTTATTTTTCTTTTTTTAAAAAAAAAATATATTCAATAACCAAGAAATTTTTCCCCCACTATTATATTATCTTTTTGTTATTTTCTTGTACTATTGACGCTCCTCTCTAGTTTTCTTATTTTTGTTGTCCATGTATCTTTGGTGTAACCATGTGGAGATCAAATTTCGATGCTCAGATGGGAGGATACAATCCTTATTTGGTTGTGGTTTGTGAGACTTGTGGGATGGAGGGGCATGTGTATTATGATTGCCCATTTACGCTTGAGAGCCTCCCCCCACCCCAAGCCCAAACATTTTCCCACAACCCTAGCCCAAACACCTCACATCCATTTCCTCAACCTTATACCCCTCCACAAACACAAGAAGAATCAAGCCTCGTGTCTCTCCTTGAAAGTGCCATGTTTAACCAAGGCCAAATATTACAAAACTTAATGGTACCAACCATCGAGCCGACTCCGAGGAGAGGGGATGAAGGAGAGGATATACCCACTTTCATGGTTGAGACCACCATCTCATCGGCCACCATAGACACATCTCATGTCGATGCCCCAATTTTCCCACACTACCACTTGGATGACGAAGCATTTTTTGATGATGATAGTGAGGATGGGGAGATTTCTCTAGGATCTGTGGGAGAGACTTTTCCTTTTTATTTGGATACCCCATATGAGTCCTATGAGAGCACCGAGGAGACCACAGAGCTTATGCATACCTGCGAGGAGGATGTGCGTGAGGACGAGGGCACCACGTCCACATACGAGTGGTCCGCTCCACATCCACCTCCACTGTCATCTCTGTTGCTGCTTCTTCCTTGGTCCGTGGTCAACCACGAGGATGTCATTCAGGACATCGGGCAGATGGTGGAGCATGAGCATATCGTCGAGGAGGATGTGCGTGAGGGCTTGGATACGATCGTCCACTTCATGGAGCCCGAGCCACATCTACCTCTACTGTCACGCTCCACTTCTTCTGCGGCTGAGCATCTACTTGAGCATATTGCCCCTATTCAGGGAGATTTTCATACTCACTCTCACTCCACATTTGAGTCTCGCTTTTCACGTCCTATTTCTTTATACTCATATATATTTGACACACCATATCTCTCACAGGACACAGGATCGACTTCCCTTGAGGTATGCTGCGGTGTGTCACCACCTGTAGAGCAACTTCACATGGAGAGCGGGGATTTGATCGTCGCTAGCATAGAGGATAGCATACCATTTCCAGGGAGTGTTCGCCATATTTCATATATTTTACCATCATTTACCGGCAACTATCTCTGGGATACATTTATTTTGGGAAATAATTTCTTGCCATGGACTAATGCACCTCGTCCTTTGCAGGTCACAGGTGGACACCTACGAGGGATGCTTGGAGGTGCATTGCTTGGGTCCATTGGCACACGTGGCACAGCGCTTCTGGCGGAGCCACAGAAGGAGCAGTTAGAGCAGCTACCTGCCCCACTTCAGATCTTGGATCCGCCTATGCTCAGGTGTATCCTAATCCAGTAGTGTAAAAATTTACCGCTTTCTAGTTTAGATTTGAATAATCTCATCTCCTCTCATTTAGTGAGGGGAGCGTATCTAGGATTTGCTTTTGCATCTTAATAACCCTTCATGTCGTGCCCTTCTATCATTTCACCCTCATCCTCTTCCGAGGAGAATGAGCACACTGTCTCTCCTGCATTTTGCTTTCTTTCTTTTCCAATTTTCCCCCTAGCATATCTCTACATCCCCATTGATCATATCATTTTGCTAGCATTGTCATGTTCAGCTTGGGGGAAATCGACTTTTGTGTGCATGTTTTTGCGTGTCGTTGTTGTGTGTCTGTGTCTATGTGTTCTTTTGTCGTGTTTTATATCTTTTATTTGAGTGTTTCTTTTTCTTTATTTTTTTATGTTCGATCGTGTGTTTTTCGTGTTTTTCATTTTTTTTGTGTCGGTGCGTTACTCCCCCCATTTTCATTGCCCTCCCATATTCACTACTATTGCATTGAGGACAATGCAAGTTTTAGCTTGGGGGAGTCGTACTTCGTGCGTCATTTGTCTCTTTTTCTTCGTTATTTGAGTCGTTTTTCTCCGTGTTTTTTTTCTTTTTCTTTTTCTTTTCTTCTTTTTTATCTCTTTCTCCTAGAGATGAACCCTATGATGAATTGCCATGAAAATCACACGCACACCTTGCACGGCTTCGATAATCACATTCACTAACCCTAGGATATCGATTCGGCTTCGATAATCACATTCACTAACCCTAGGATATCGAGTCCTCTTGCATTTCATGCATCGCGGGTCCACTTAGCTTTTTGTGAGTCGTGCGTCGTGCCTAGCTGTTTGGTGTGCTTCTACTTTGTGATTTTACTTTATATACCTGTCCAGGAATGACCCCTAGATTATCATGCTTCGATTTGAATATGCGGTATTTATTTCCCCTGTCTGCTTCTGCATGCTATATATATATCGTGTACTTCAATTCGCATGTGTCGGGATTCCACAAACAAGGACTAGGATAACCCATTTAGCCTATGCTCTGATTAGCGAAGAATATCTCCTTTGCCCAAGTGTTTAGAATGCGATTTCATTTTTATTTTACTTGGTGCAAATCCCCTCGTCGTTTACCGTTCTCCCACTTGGGAGAGTACACATGTATATATCCCAATATCCAAAAATCCAAAAAAAGGAGAAAAGAAAAGAAAAACCCAAAAAGAAATGATGAGAAAAAAAAATATGTATATCCAAAAGGCAAAAAAAATACAAATACCCAAAATCCAAAAAAAATTCCCGTGTGAATATTTTCCTACTTGCCGAGAATAAAGGGAAGGCGAGAATTTGCACCGAGTGTTCTACTCCACATCTTCTCAACCTCCATCGTTTTCGAAAACACTTGGCATTGGGACATTCTAGTGATTACCTAGGCTATAGTGTGGTGATTTCCTAGTCCCTAGCTGTGGAGTCCCTGACGCATGATATGTTTCGATTCTCTCTTTATTCTCATGCATGCTTGAACCATATATTCACTGCTTAATTCAATTTGAATCGATATTTGGGTCATATCTTGGATTTGTGTATATCGAGCTTTATTGCACAATGTAGATAGTGATACCGTTTGCTAGCACACGACCACGCTCACTCGCGCTTCACCGTGTGGGCCCACGGTACTTGTTTGGACTCACATTCCTTGGTTTAGTGTTGTGTTTTGTCGTATGCTTGCATCGTGTGGCGTGTTTGATTTTGTTGGCCCTTACGGGCGATCTAGGATATAGAGTTCTCTTTTTATCTCCTTCTCTCTATTTTCTCCCTCCGAGCTCCTACTCTCACTCGTCTTCCTCGAGGACGAGGAAGAGTTCAGCTTGGGGGATTTTGACGTGCGTTTATATTTCATATATTTGCGCACGTTTTCTTCCGTGTTTCTCCGTATTTTCCACCGTCTTATATGCGTTTTCTCGTGTTTTCTCGTTTTCTTTCACTTTTCTTTGTTTCTCCATGTTTTCAGGAGATTGCCCGCATTTGGGACGTAAAACAATGATATCATGTGTCCCCGGAGCAACAGGAGGAGTCACGCAAGATCCAGGAGGTCAAACGACGAAGATTACATCTTTCAGCCCCTCATCCGGTCGGTTGGTCATTTCCAACCGATCGGGTGATGCACGCGTGCACCACCCGGTCTCAGCCGGAGCTCAAGTGGAAGTCACCCGACCGGTTCACAGGCCGGTTCAAACGAGGCTGATTCTCTGTCTTTTCAAGCCGAATTCCAACCGATCGGGTTACTCTCACCCGATCGGTTCATCTGTAGCTGATACTGAGGAGCCGAGGCACGGGCACCCAACCGATCCCTTCACCCGATGGCGCCAAGATCCAACCGGTCACTCCAAGAACTCAACCAACCGGTTCATATGACCGGGTGAAAGTCCGCCGTTTTCTGTTTACTATTTGTAACAGATCACCCGATCGGTTGACTTGTCAACTGATCGGGTGGCGCTTTTCCTGCGGGTTTGGACCCGAACCATTAGGGTTTCGAAGTGGGGCTATAAATACTCGAAGTTGGCCGACTGAAAGGGGATCTCCTGGAGTTTTTAGGGCTTTCTGCCCCCCCCCCTTCTCTTAGGAGTTCTAGGTTAGTTTTAGATTAGGTCTTTTGTTCAATAAGTCTTGTATTGGATCGACGATTCACTCAAGATAAGTGTTCTCCTCTCTTTTCATTCTCCATTGTTTGTATTGTGTTTATTTTGCTTGATGGTGAAAGTTTATATGTCTTTTGTGTTGTTTGTTTATATGTTATTCACCATTGAGTAGTTTTGATGAACCCTAATACGGGTTAGGGTAGGATTGATGCTTGGTTGTTTTCATTTGACTTGGTTGCATGGCATGTGTTCGATGAAATGTGTCAATGTGGATTTCTAGCAATCTGGGTCCAATTCGTATGGCAACACACTAGATGTGTTGGGGATTGGGGTCCGGTGCTTGTCCTGTCAAGATCCGCTTCGATGTATTGCTAGAAATCACATTTAACCTATTTGGCCATTAGGGTTACGCGGGGGTGTTTCATTGTCATTGGCGGGAGAAAGACCGCCTCTGACCGTCGGGCCAAGGGGGAATAAACTTGGCGGTTGACTCCCTAGCCATAGCTCACGCCCCGAGCGTTGACATCGAGTCCTCGCGCGCGGGAGCGGCTTGGACGAAGTGTTGGGAGATATCATTGTGGCCTTAATGCTCCCGGTCGCGGAAGGTGTTAATGGACATGGGAATGCCCACCGTCTGGAACCGGGTAGGCCTAGCGTGCTTGGCACCGACCGGAATATCGGGCCATGGACGCTAGGTACCACCTTTTGGGGCAATGTCTCACCCTGGGTCAAGTCAAATGCCAAGTGTCATGAGTGCTTTAGCCCGTGTTAGCGGGGATTCATTTCGTGTCTTTTTCATTTCTTTCTTTTATTTCTACACTTCCACCCATACTATCCACGTAGCTAGCACACGACCTAGGCGAGGCTAGTAGCCACTCAAGCCATCCACCTCCCTGTGTTCGATAAACCCGCACCCTACACTAACCGTGCACTTGCGGTAAAATGACACCGCGCCCATACCGTAAACGGGGCACCGGTCAGCAGCCTCAGCAACAAACTTATCAGCCGGCTAGGCCACAGCAGAGTCACGTCCAGCAGCAACCGTTTCAGCAGCAACCATTTCAGCTGCAACCTCAGCAACAATTTTACGCCCCCAGGAATCAGCAGCCATTCCAGCAGCAGTAGCGGTATGGCCAACAGAGGGCCGTCTCTCCGGTTCAGTCTCTCTTGACTCAATATATTACCAACCAGGAGAAGATCAATCAAAAGCTGGAAATGGGTCAGCGGACCCTCACGGACCAAGTAACCCAGCTGGGGTTACAAGTGGCGAACCTTTCAAGGTCACAAAACCAATTGCCGCCACAACCGGAGGTGAACCCGAGGGGAGCAACCCAAACATCGGCACTCGTGCACGAGCACGCAAATGTGTCCGCTATCGTTTTGAGAAGCAGGACACAAATTCCTACTAGAGTGCCCCCTAGCAAACCGGAAGCACCATTGGTCGTTGAGAGACCGATCGAAAAATCAAACGACGCCGGTGCTTCGTCATCAAATCCTATGACTCCGGAGGGAGTCTCTGAAGAAGAGAAGAAGAAGAAGGAAGAAGGGAGCCCGAAAGTGTTCAAACCCGTTGTGCCATTTCCACAACGGTTAGCTCAGGCCAAAATTGATGAGAAATATGGCAAGTTCTTCGCCATGGTAAAGGACCTGAGCCTGCAAATCCCCTTCCTAGAAGCAATCGAAACAATCCCCTCCTATGCGAAATTCCTGAAAGATTTGGTGACTAGAGGGTCTAGAAAGGAGAAAGTAGTGTTGACGGCGGAATGTAGCGCTCTCATCCAGAGGGCAAATCCGCCGAAACTCAAGGACCCAGGGAGTTTCTCAATTCCTTGCACGATCGGGGCAGTAAAGATTCATCGTGCACTCATCGATCTTGGAGCGAGTGTGAGTTTGATGCCCTTGTCGATGTATAGAAGGATAGGAATGGGTGATTTGGAGCCCACCGGTATGACCCTACAACTAGCTGACCGGTCGGTCAAATATCCGGTGGGAATTGTGGATGACCTCCCCGTTAATGTAAGAGGGGTGCATGTGCCAGTGGACTTTGTAGTCATGGACATGCCTGAAGACGCACACACCCCCATCATCCTAGGACGGCCTTTCATGGCCACTGCTGGCGTTTTAATAGATTTGAAGAACGGAAAACTCTCTTTAAACGTCAGCGGAGAAAAAGTTGAGTTTGATCTGGGGTTGTCCATGAAGTACCCCGATCCCCCAGATGACCCTCGGTGTAATTTGCTTGAGGCATAAGAAGAAAAAGCTGCTGAAGAGAGCTCCTGGGAGATTCTCTTAAGAAACCCCCCCCCCCCCCCCCCCCCCCGATGACTTGGGGGATTCAGAGGATGGAGACGGCCCCAAGAACAAAGAAGCTGCTGGAAAAGCAAGTGCAGCAAGAACGACCCCTCCCGGGTTCCCCAAGGCTCCTCCTGCGAGGAGAACGGGGAAAGAGCCCATGGACCTCACTAAAGACGAGGTCCGGATCCTAAAGAAGATGGCGGGAAGCGCCAACACGAAAGAGAAACCCCCGGATCCCAAGAAAAAGGAGAGGGTAGTCGAGCAAATATTTCTTCAGCCACTGACTACTCCAAAGGACTTCAGCTCCAATGAAGAAGAGATGCTAAACTTCGGGCATCACCCGTATCAACCACCGTGAACATCTCTTGCGGGCGTCGAGCCAACGACGTTAAACAAGTGCGCTTCATGGGAGGCAACCCATGTTCTAAATTTTTTTCCCATTTTTAGCGTTATTTTTGACTTTATTTTATCTACTTTTATAAATAAAATCAGCCGCGAGAACATCCGTTCGGGGACTTAGACAATCTGTTGGTTTTTGCAGGAAACAAAGCCCCAACCGATCGGTTGGGATGTATCAGATACAAGCCAAAATCTGTCCCCAAATGAACTGATCGGTTGAAGAATGAGGAGACCAGGTGATAGACCAGGTGAGCTGGGGAGAACTCTCGGAAATTTTTTGGGAATATCAACCGATCGGTTGAGTTCGAGCGCGATCGGTTGATGCGACCGGGTGAGCAGCCCTCAATTCTCGGGAAAATGAGTGGAGTGGCCAACCGATCGGTTGACAAGTCAACCGACCGGTTCGCCTGTAGCAATTCTTCGGCAAGAAATTTCGACCTAACAGTCAACCGATCGGGTGACAAGTCACCCGGTCGGTTCGACTTAAAACCCTATATAAACCCCCCGACCACCCTCTCGTTTTCATCTTCGCCCGATCGCCAAAATCGCCGTCGTTTCGCCTTCCTCTCCTCCCCAACGACCGATTCTCACTCCCCCACGTCCTCTACTCCTCCATTACTCCTTCTCTCCACCTCCTCCATCAATCCCTCCATCATCTTCAACCTCTCTCTCCTTTCACTTCAAATTTCTGACCTAATTCCCCCCAAACAGCCCCATTTCGAAAATTCTTGCCGGAAGAGATCGCCGCGGCTCCACGCTACTCTCGTTGCACGGTGTGGGGACATCTACGAGCAAGCTTCACCATTTCGCTAGTGTACACTCGCTCCTAAGCTCATATTTCTATATTTGCCCTATAAATTGTGCTTGCTCGTTTTACTTGTGTTAGTGTGCATCCATTTATTTTTGCGCTCATTCATACATGCACACTCACGCATGGCTAAGGATAAGGACAAGGGGAAGGGAATTATGCGGGAGGAGGAACCGTCTCGAAAGAGACGAAAACAAACACGTCCCCCTTCTCGTACACGAGCACTTACACTTGACCCTCCCCCGCCTGTTATCCCCCCAGTGGACCCAATGTTGGGCCCGCATGGGTATATCTTTAGGAACCAGGAGCACAAGGATTTTTACCGTAGGCTCGATACTCGAGGGCATCTATCTACTAAGTTCCCGCACACACAAACACTTGTCGATCTTGGTGTCTACACCGAGGTCGAATCTCTTTTCGCTAACTTAGGATGGTTGGCCTTTCTTAATGCATCTGCCATATCCTACCCGGCACTCACCCTCGAATTTCTCTCTACACTTGTTTGGGAGTCCGGGTAGATCATTAAATTCAGGGTGCATAACCGTAGTGTCACCACAAATCTGAACACGATAAACGATATATTTGGTTTCCCCAATCTCGGGGATGATTCCATCCGACACTACGTGTACACGCCCGAGTTTGATGTCGATCAATTTTGGTTCCGCCTCACAATGTGCCGTGACTATCCCCGAGGAAGGGCCAAGGCCTCCTCCATCATTCATCCCGTGTTTCGTTTGGCCCACAGGATCATTTCATCTGCATTTTTTCCTAGGGACGAGTCCGGCACCGTGACTATCCCTGACCTTTTTATCCTTTGGGCCATGACTTTCCCTTTTGTCCGGGATGATGATGGAATTAGCTTCAGGGCCCCTACCGTCCCCATCCATGGCGGCGATTGGCTTGTTTACAAGCTACTCGAGATCAGCCGGGCCGGTAAGGGGAAGTTTTGTTGTGGGGGCATCATTACGATCATCTGCTCTCACGCCCAATTCAATATTCCCTTCCCCAATAATCTTCCAACTGTCGCAGGACCCTTACAGCTTGATATTGATGTCCTGCGGCACATCCACATGATTAGACCCCACTCAGATGGCCGCTTCATCTTCAATTATGGCCACCCCCCAGCCCCTTACACCATTCTGCCCAACCCCGCTCGCATGACCATTGCTCTTGTGGGAGATTGGACCTTCCCTCCTGATCCCAACTTCTTAGCGGGGTTGAATCTTCCTTTCCTTCCCGCAGACGCACGCAGACCACCGTCCTCTGCTGCCCACTTAGGCGAGCAGGAAATCCCTGCGTCTGGGGGAGATTTAGGGGCTGGCCCGAGTCGTCCTGTTTCTGCTCCGGGACCGATCACGTCTGAGCCCCTCTTTGCGGCCATTTCTGGCCTTGTCTCCTGTACCAGCATGACCACTGCCGCCGGCACCTCTTCGACCTTACCTGTCGGCACCACCTCTGCCTCGCGTCAGTCCACATCTTTTGGTCGCCGTCAGGTCTCTGCCCGTCTAGGTCTTGAGAGGGAGGTCGTTGCCCTTCGTAAGCTGTAACGGTACGTTTTCGTTGTACTTCGTTCGTGCATGTGCTTTTTGGCCGTGCACGTGTTTATTTTAGACTTTATTTGATTGTGAACACTTTTGTGTGATATGCCGTTGTGAACGTCTCTGAGAGTATTAAATAGTGGCACTATCTTGGAACGACACTTCTCGAGTCGTTTTTCCACAATTTAAACTTACTCGATGAGACGTGACGATTTTCACTTTTGACGGGAGACGTTTCTATTTTTAGTTTCGTCGTCCGACGTCAAAACTGAGATCCGTCTTCTTAGTTAGCTCACATTCGTCGCCACGATCACCACGATATTTATTTTATAATTTTTGGAGTTTATTTGACCACTTTTATAATTTTTACAAGTTTTATATTATTTTTAATAATTAATTTATAAATTATTTTCGGCCAAATAAAATTTATTTAAGTTTTAAACGTTTTAAAGAATTTTTGAGGAAATTTCCAGCTCATTTGGACCAAGTCAAACCCTTGGATGAGTTGGAATAATTGAATTCCAAATTTTAAATCTTTTTGAACTTCTAATCCTATTAGATTTAGCCCTAGACCAAGTCAACCCACCTATACTATATAAGAAACCCCTAGGAAGACCTATTTTCACAAGAAATTAGCCCTAGCCTCTTCCAAACTCATTTTGGACGTTGCGACGAATCGTCGCAACGTTGCGACGTTCAGCCCCTCGCACGACCGAGAAAACCCTCCGCATCCGCCCGCTCCGACCGAAGCCAACGCCCGCATTCTCGCCGTCCGCATGCTGCAGCAGCCGCCCACGCCCGTTCCCCGCTTGACTGAGAGGAGCTATCGGTCTGACCGAGGCCCCGCTCCGCACAAGCGCTCCGCACCGACGCCCGTCTCGTCGCCCCGCTCCGCTCCGTGTCTGACCGGTCGCCCCGCCCGCTGTGACCGAGCGCCCAAGCGCTGCACGTTGCAACGCTGCCCCGCCTCGCATCCCAAGCGCACGACCGACGGTCACTATCGGTCTGACCGAAGGAAACCCCGCACCCGCTGCTGCGACCGACCCCCGCTGCTGCACAGCGCCGTTCCCCCGCAGCGACCGAGGGATTCTTCCGCATTGGAGGGGTACGACCGAGAGCCACTCGTCGCAACCCCGCATCCGTCGCACCACTTGCCTCCGTGGGCCCCCCAAGTTCTCCAGAGTTATTGTGGGTTCCCCAAAGGCCCCTAGGACTACTGTGGGCCCCACTTTGGTGCGTTCTCTTCGACGACTTGCCGCGTACGACGTCGTCGCACGTCGTAGCCCGTCGTCGCACGTATTAGCTTTGGAATCTGGAATCGTCGCCCGAGTTATTTGCTCTGAAATTTCCAGCGAGGAATCTAATTGGAATCTGGACTTGGAGCGCGATCTTTTATTCCAACCCCCGGCGTCGCTACCCGACGCCGGTGTAGCTTTCGCGTCGTGTTGAGGTAACGTTTTGCACCCCTAGGACCCCCAACCCAATTGCATGCTAATCAAGACCAAAAATCAGTATTTTAAAGTATTTTAAATGTTTTAGAAATCACTAATCAAGATTAATAAAACGGATGTAGGCCGGTGGACTTGTGCGCGTAGGAATCGTGACTTTGGACTCGTTGGACGGTGTTTTCTTGACGTGATAGTTGCAGGCAAGTGAAACTTGCCAACTCTTGTGTAGGGCCATGTTTTTAGGCCATTTTCTTGTTCCTAGCGTAAAAGAGACTAGTCAGTGAAATGATAGCTGGCTAGACGCCTACTTGATCTAGTTTGACAACGAAACTAGATCCGTCACCTAAATGATCTAGCTTGACAACGAAGCTAGATCCAACCCTTAAACTTGTCATTCATGCATGCTAAACTATCACGTTTACTTTCCTTACTTGTACGCTTTACTACTTGCCATGCCATGTCATCCATGCATTGAATGTTGCATCGTAGCACACGCTACAATACTTGTCCTCGTACTACTTGTCCGGCTAGGTGCACCCCTACGCCATACTTGTTTACACACTTCCTGGCTCATGGTCCAGAAGCGGGCCTCATGTGTTGGCCAGAAACCAATGCCCGATACACGTGGAGGGGTAGGGATAAACGGTTACTTGAGCTTAGGAGTTGGCCCGCGCAGCCACTCTAGCCAAAAGACGGAATCTCTGTGCACGAGGTGCTTACTTTACTTGTCGTGTTCTTGTCTTGTGAATGTCATGCCATGCTCGTACTTTACTTTACTTTACTTTACTTTACCTGTTGCACTCATTACTCAAACTGCCATATCATTGCATCATGCTAGAACTGCTAGGTTGCTCTACTTTTCCCACTACTAGTTTCCTTGCACAAGTCTTCCAGACTTGCTGACATGTGCCCCTTGCTCTTTTGGGTGTCACATGTTAGACCCGGAGCCAGAGACAGTTGCTGAGGACGAGGTGTTTGCTGACGCTGAGCCCGAGCCTACGTTCGTTGAGGAGTTCGAGGACACCGGAGACCAGTCTTAGAGACTGATTTTACTTGCTTTTGCTTTAGGTTGCTGTTAGATGTCGGTGCTTGCACCTTTTCTTTGTTTTCGTACTTTGTACTTTTGTTGGCCATGCTGGGCCTCTTTTAGACTCTTTATTTTAGCCTGGTGGCTTTTTCTGCGATGTTGAGATTTATTATGGATATTCTGAGATGTACTTTTGTCTCTTTTCGTTATTATTATCTTTATTTCGTTTCGCGTTGCAAGGACCTGCAGTTTGAAGTGATTGACGCTTATCGGACTTGCGGCTTTGTAGCCTGCAGGTCTGAGCGGACCTTCTCACGCTTCGCCTCCACGTTTTTAGGAAGCGGGGCGTGACATAAGCTCGCCATGTCCTCTGCCTCTTCGGACCCATCACCATCCTCCTTTCTTACTCACCCACGTTTCCTCGCACTTGAGAGGAACGTGGCCGCCATTCTTCGCCTTCTCACTCATATCCACGGACCACCTCCACCTTCACCACCCCGGCGATCTTCTCCTCCACCCTCCCACACATCCCCACATCCATCACCCCCCTCACCACATTCTTCTCCTCCCTCTTCTAATCCCATCCCGCTGCCCTATTCCTCCGCCTCGTTCCCCACTTCTCCGCACACCCACAGCCTCCCCCGACCACCCATCCACGCCCTCTTCCGCGGAGGACCAGGACTCACCTTCTCCTGCTTTCTGATTTCTCCTTGTTTGTTTTTTACTCCCCCTTGCATATCTCTGGATTTCATTGATCATATCATTTCGCTAGCACTATCTGGTCTAGCTTGGGGGACGTCTATTTTGGCGTGCTGTCGTGTTTTGTTTGTTTTTCTCATTTTTGTGTGTGTGCTTGTTTTTCATTTTTTGAGTGTCGTGTCGTGTGGTTTTATTTTTATTTTCGTGTTGTTTGATTTTGATTTTGATCTTTCTTTCTTTTTCAGTTTCATCTATGTGTCTTTCTCGTTTTCATTTCTTTTTGTGTCAGTGCGTATTTCCCCCCATTTTCATTGCCCTCCCGTACTCACTCATATTGCATTGAGGGCAATGCAAACTTCAGCTTGGGGGAGTCGCACTGTGTGCGTCGTTTGAGTCCTTCTTTTTCGTTTTTTGTGTCGTTTTCATCGTGTTTTTATTTTTTCTTCTCTTCTTTTTAGCTCTTTCTCCTAGAGATGAATCCTATGATGAATCTCCACAAAGTCACACACACCTAGCATTGCATCGATAATCACACTCACTAACCCTAGGATTTCGAGTCCTCTTGCATTTCACGCATTGTGGGTCCACTTAGCTTTCTTGTGAGTCGTGTGTCGTGCCTATCTATTTGGTGTGCTTCTGCTTTGTGATTTTACTTTATATACATGTCCAGGAATGACCCCTAGATTATCATGCTTCGATTTGAATATGCGGTATTTGTTTCTACTATATGCATGCTATATTTATATCGTATATTTCAATTCGCATGCGTCGGGATTCCATAACTAAGGACTAGGATAACCCATTTAGCCTATGCTCTATTTAGCGAGAATAGTTTCCTTTGCCTGAGTGTTTAGATTTCGACTTCTTTTTTTGTTTTACTTGGTGCAAATCCCCTCGTCGTGTACCGTTCTCCCACTTGGGAGAGTGCACATGTGTATAGCCAAAAACCCAAAAATTCAAAAAAAATAGAAAAAAGGAAAAGAAAAACCCAAAAAGAGAAGAAAAGAAAATTTTTGTAGAGCCAAAAAGCCAAAAAAAAAATACAAATGCCCAAAACCCCAAAAAAATTTCCGTGTGAATATTTTTTCCTACTTACCGAGAATAAAGGGAAGGCGAGAATTTGCACCAAGTGTTCTACTCCACATCATCTCAAACCCCATCGTTATCGAAAACACTTGGCTTAGGAACTTTTTAGCTAGTATCTAGGCTGAAGTGGCGTGATTTCCTTAACCCTAGTTGTGGAGTCCCCGACGCATGATACGTTTCGATTCTCTCTATTCTCATGCATGCTTGAACTATATATTCGCCGCTTAATTCAATTCGAATCGATATTTGGGTCGTATCTTGGATTTGTGTATATCGAGCCTCATAGCACATTGTAGAAAACGTCACCATTTGCTAGCACACGACCACACTCACTCGCGCTTCACCGCGTGGGCCCACGACACTTATTTGGACTCGTTTTCCTTGGTTTAGTGGTGTGATTTGGCGTTTGCTTGCTTGGTGTGTCGTTTTTGATTTTGGTGGCTCTGACGGACGATCTAGGATTTAGAGTTTTCTTTTTCTTTCTTCCTCTCTATTTTTCCCTTCCGAGCTCCTACTCTCACTCGTCTTCCTCGAGGACGAGGAAGAGTTCAGCTTGGGGGATTTTGACGTGCGTTTATATTTCATATATTCACGCACGTTTTCTTTTGTGTTTCCCCGTGTTTTTCGCCGTCTTTTATTCGTTTTCTTGTATTTTCTCGTTTTCTTTCATTTTTCATTGTT
Organism: Scilla litardierei; assembly: GCA_030789695.1. Classification (NCBI taxonomy): domain Eukaryota; kingdom Viridiplantae; phylum Streptophyta; class Magnoliopsida; order Asparagales; family Asparagaceae; genus Scilla; species Scilla litardierei. Next base: position 106,131,481 of record CM061140.1, read on the forward strand.
TATCCATGTTTGCAGGAGGTTGACCATGTAGGGGACGTTTAACGATGATATCCCAAGTCCTCAGAGCAACGGGAGGAGTCATGCGTGATCCAGGGGGTCATACGCCAAAGAATACATCTTTCAGCCCCTCACCCGGTCGGTTGGTCATCTCCAACCGATCGGGTGATGCACGCGTGCACCACCCGGTCTCAGCCGGAGCTCACATGGAAGTCACCCGACCGGTTCGCAGACCGGTTCAGCGGGGGCCTGTTCTCTGTTTTCTCGAGCAAAATGCCAACCGATCGGGTGACTCTCACCCGATCGGTTCATCTGTAGCTGAAGATGAGGAGCTGAAGACACGGGCACCAAACCGATCGCTTCACCCGACGGCTCCAAGATCCAACCGGTCACTCAAGAACTCACCCGACCGGTTCATGTGATCGGGTGAAAGCTCGCCGTTTTCTGTTATTATTTTGTAACGGATCAACCGATCGGTTGACTTGTCAACCGATCGGTTGATGCGAGAGTCTATAAATAGAACCCCTAGGGTTCCAGAAACGGGGAGCTGCGAGTTTTTTACTGTTTTCTCACTTTGTGACGGCTGTAATTTCTGTTCGTTTGTAAGTTTTCAGATCTTCCTCAAATTTTAGTATTGTCTTAATTACTCTATTACTTCCGCATTACAATCGTCTGATTATGATTCCAACGGCCAATTTTTATTTAGATCGCTTTTTCATGGATTTTTGTGAGTAGTTCCCAAATCTGGGATTTTGGTGGAAACCCCTTCGGGGGCTCTTCCCGATGCGTCCATAGGGTTAGGAAATCGATAGGGATTAGGAATCTAACGGTTAAGCGGGGTGTTTCATTGTCATCGGCGGGAAAAAGACCGCCTTTGACCGTTGGGCCAAGGGGGAATAAACTTGGCGGTTGACTCCCTAGCCATAGCTCACACCCATAGCGTAGACGTCGAGTCCTAACACGCGGGAGCGGCAGGATGAGACGTTGGGAGTTATCGTTGCGGGATTAGTGCTCCCGGGATCGATCAGTGTTAATGGACACGGGAGTGCCCACTGATTTAATCCGGGAAGTCCGGTGTATCATCCTGGGCACTGACCGGAATATCGGGCCCATGGGACGCCGGTACCACTTTCAGAGGCAACGTCTCACCATTAGACTCTAATCCCGATCGCTATCCATACCCGTAGGCCGTATCGGCAAGAGTCTCTCGTCGGGTTGGAAACCAAAGTCCCGGGTTTTCTTTCTTGTTGTTCAAACCCTTCATTTCTTTCCGTGACAACCATTTACCGATTCGGGCTAGATCGCCCCTCGGGGTGATTTAGGTCCTACCTGACCCAAGCACAACCTCGCCTCCCTGAGTTCGATATACCCGCACCCTACACTAACCGTGCACTTGCAGTAAACCGACACCGCGCCCATACCGTAAACGCGGGGGCGCCGGTCATGACCCAAATATCGATTCGATTCGAATTAAGCGGTGAATATATAGCTCAAGCATGCATGAGAATAGAGCGAGAATCGAAACATATCATGCGTCAGGGACTCCACAACTAGGGTTAAGGAAATCACCACACTATAGCCTAGATAATAGCTAAAAAGTTCCAAAGCCAAGTGTTTTCGAAAACGATGGGGGTTGAGATGATGTGGAGTAGAACACTCGGTGCAAAGTCTCGCCTTCCCTTTATTCTCGGTAAGTAGGAAAATATTCACACTCATATATTATTTTTTTGGGTTTTGGATATATGTATATATTTTTTTGGCTTTTTGGATATACAATTTTTTTCTTTTCTTTTCTTTTTGGGTTTTTTATTTTCTTTTCTCTTTTTTTTGGATTTTTGGGTTTTTTGGCTATACACATGTGTACTCTACCAAGTGGGAGAACGATACACGACGAGGGGATTTGCACCAAGTAAAACAAAAAATAAATCAGAATCTAAACACTTGGGCAAAGGAAACTATTCTCGCTAATTAGAGCATGGGTTAATGGGTTATCCTAGTCCTTAATTGTGGAATCCCAACACATGTGAAATGAAGTATACGATATATATAGAGTGCAGAAGCAGATAGGAGAAACAAATACCGCATACTCAAATCAAAGCATGATAATCTAGGGGTCATTTCTGGATATGTAGATAAAACACAATCACAAAGTAGAAGCACACCACACAGCTAGGCACGACGCACGACTCACAAAAAGCTAAGTGGACACACGATGCATGAAATGCAAGAGGACTCGATATCCTAGGGTTAGTGAATGTGATTATCGATGCCATGCTAGGTGTGTGTGATTTTGTGGCAATTCATCATAGGATTCATCTCTAGGAGAAAGAGATAAAAAGGAGAAAAGAAAGAAAAACAAAAAGAAAAACACGGAGAAAAACGACTCAAATAATGAAGAAAAAGAGACAAATGATGCACGAAGTGCGACTCCCCCAAGCTGAAACTTGCATTGCCCTCAATGCAATAGAATTAAATACGGGAGGGCAATGAAAATGGGGGGGAATACGCACAGACACAAAAAGACACGAAAGACAAGAAAATCACACTAACGAAACTGAAGATAAGAATAAAAATAAAAATCACACCACACGACATATGAAAAGAAAATGAAAATAAATAAAAAGAAATGAAAATCACACGACACAACGAATAAACAAACACACAAAGAAAAACGACACACGACAGCACACAGAAAAATTTGACTTCCCCCAAACTAGACATGACAATGCTAGCAAGATGATAAGATCGTTAAAATGCAGAGAAATGCAAGGGGGAGGTCAGAAAAAGAAAAGAATGGAAATAAAAATAAAAAATAAAAAAGGGACTAGACACGTGAATGTGTCCTCCCCCTAGCAGTGGTAAAGCAGGGCCCCGCAAAGACAGATGGGCACTAAAAATAGGGGGAGGCAAAAGCTGGATGGGAAAATATCAAGCAGAGGCACCACCCTCTGGGGGTGGTGATGGGGTCCTGTGCTGAGGACCAGGAGTGGTGGGGGGTGGGATGCGAAGCTCAGAGACATCGAGTGGGTCAGTGCGAATGTGACGAATGAGGCTTTGAAGGACGGGCAGGTCACGCTCGACTGACTGCTGAGTTGCCTGACCACCAACTCCTGCTAGGAGGAGCATGTACATGAACCGGTCAACTTGGTCATCGTCATGGAATGACACCTCGTATTCGGCATCGCCAATGTAAATGGGGGTCAGAGGGGCGTGGGGTGATGGATGAATTAGTGGCGGTGGTGGGTTGGGTGGAGGATTGGGAGCGACGACCGCGCCGGGTGGGTCTAGGGTTGGAAGTGCTGGCGTCGGTGGGTTTAGCACGGCGAGGAGGCATTTGCAGGAGTCGTGTTTTTGTGTGAGTGTATGCAAAATACGATGAATACACACTAACACGGCAAACGAGCAAAATGAAATTCTTAGGCAAACTAAAAAATTGAGCTAAGGAGCGAGGTTACCCAATTGAGATGAAGATCATTGCTCGTAGACACCCTAACGTGACGCAACATGAACACGTGTGAAGCCGCGGTGACCCCTCTCAGCAAAATTCGAAATTGGGGGGGAATGGGCAAAAATTAGGGCTTGAGGCGGGCGAAATCGAAGAGGAAGGGGGAGAAATCGATGGAGAGATGGAAATGGAGAGGGGAGAGATCTATTAGGGTCGGTTAAGAGGAAGAACTAGGTCGGGTGATGGTGGAGGAGTCGAAACGGCGATCGGAAATTCGAAATCAGGCGAGGGCGGCTATATATAGGTTTTTAAGTCGAACCGATCGGGTGAAATGTCACCCGATCGGTTGACTTTTAGGTCAAAATTATTGCTGAAAGTTGGCTACAGGTGACCCGATCGGGTGAAGGTCACCCGATCGGTTCGTCGCTTCACACTATTTCCCGCGAGTTTGGCGTTGTTCACCTGGTCAATCAACCGGTCATGCTTCTCTTCACCCGATCGGTTGACAAAGTCAGAAAATTTCCCGAGACTTCAGCCCTAGTTCACCCGGTCTACCAACCGGTCTCGCATATCTTCACCCGATCGGTTCATTGAGTGACTGATACGGCCAGCAGCTGATACATCCCAACCGATCGGGTGAGTTATCAACCGATCGGTTGGGGCCTTGTTTTCTGCAAAAGTGCACAAATGGCCTAAGTCCCTCAACCGAAGTTCTTGCGGCTGGATTTATTTATTAAAATAGATAAAATAAAGTTAAAAATAGTCCTAAAATTGGAAACAAGGGTTTAGAGCATGGGTTACCTCCCATGAAGCGCTTTTGTTTAACGTCGTTAGCTCGACGCCCGTTGATGATGTTCAAGGTGGGCGATACGGGTGATGCCCAAAGTCTGGCTGGCATCGCTTCAGCTCCAGGGCTGGTAGCTTTTGGTGTAGTCGGTGGCGACAAGAAAACTTGCTCGACCACCCTCCCTTTGTTGACGGGGTCCGGGGGCTTCTCCTTCCTATTGGCGTCCACCGCCACTCGTTTAAGGACCCGGATCTCATCCCCGGTGAGCCCCATAGGCTATTTGCCTCTTCTCCTTGTAGGAGGAGCTTTTGGGAATCTGGGAGGGATCACATGTCGGGCGACCGCCTCATCAGCAACTTCTTTCTTTGGTGAGCCAACTTGCTCTCCAAGATCTCCCAAGTGGTCGGGGGGATTTCTTGAAATAATCTCCCAGGAGCTTGCCTCTACAGCTCTCTCTTCTTCTAGCTCCAGCACATTGATACTAGGATCATCCGGGGGATCGGGGTGCTTCATTGACAACCCCAAGTCAAATTCGACTTTTTCTTGGCCGACGTTGAGGGAAAGCTTCCCGTTCTTCACGTCTATTAGCACACTGGTGGTTGCCATAAATGGCCGTCCAAGGATAATAGGGGTGTGCTTATCTTCTGGCATGTCCATCACCACAAAATCCATCGGTACTTGTACTCCACTCACATCAACGGGGAGGTCGTCCACTACTCCCACCGGGTATTTGACCGAACGGTCAGCAAGCTGTAATGTCATGCCGGTGGGCTCCAAGTCTCCCATCCCTATTCTCTTGTATAGCGAAAGGGGCATTAGACTGACGCTCGCTCCTAGATCGATGAGTGCCCTCTGGATTCGCACGTCCCCAATAGAACAAGGGACGGAGAAACTTCATGGGTCTTTAAGCTTGGGCGGATTTGCACGCTGAATGAGGGCGCTGCACTCCACCGTTAATACGACCTTCTCCTTTCTGGATCCTCGTATCACCAAGTCCCTTAGAAATTTGGCGTAGGAGGGCATCGTCTCGATAGCTTCAAGGAAGGGGATTTGCAAGCTCAGATCTTTGACCATGGCAAAGAATTTGCCATACTTCTCGTCTATTTTGGCTTGGGCAAGCCGTTGTGGAAAAGGCACAACGGGCTTGAATTCTCTGAGGTTCCCTTCCTCATCCTTTTTCTTCTCTTCTTCGTGGACTCCCTCCGGAGTAGTTGGCTTTGGCGACGAAGAACCGTCATTATTTAATTTTTCAATTGGTCGTTCCACGACCAACGGTGCTTCCGATTCCTTGGGGGGGTACTCTTGTGGGGATTTGCGTTCCACTCCGCAAGACAATAGCAGACACGTTCACATGCTTATGCATGAGTGCCAAGGTCTGATTCACCCCCCTCGGGTTCACTTTAGGCTGTGGCGGTAATAGATTCTGCGGCCTATGAAGGTTTGCCACTTGCAACCCCAGCTGGGTCACCTGATCAGTTAGAACTCTCTGTCCCATCTCCAGCTTCAAATTTATCTTCTCCTGGTTGGCGATGTATTGAGTCAAGAGGGACTCAACCGGAGAGATGGCCCTCTGCTGGCCATATTGCTGCTGGATGGGCTGCTGATTCCTGGGGGCATAGTGTTGATATTGTTGTGGAGGTTGTTGCTGCTGAAACTGCTGCTGCTGAGGCCTAGCTGGCTGATATATCTGTTGTTGCTGCTGCTGAGGCGACGACTGCTAATACGGTGCCCGGTAACTAAGGTTGGGATGATTCCGGTTATTTGGAGAGTAGGCCGGGTTGGAGTTGGTTCGTGGTGGAAAAGGCGCATTCCCCATAGGATTGTAAAATAATGCGCTCGCCTGATCCAACGGTGGTGAGATGTCACCACCGTCGAATTCTCCAAAGACTTCGGACTCCACCGCAGCAATCTGTTGTGCTCCGGTGCCACCGGTGCCTACCATCAAAGCAGAGATCTGGGTCGATAGCAAGTCAAACTTGCTGGATAATTTGTCGACGTCCTCAACCCAGTGGATGCCCCCAGATCTAGGTGTGGCTCTCTCGTCACATCACCGCTCATTGTTAGATGCCATATTTTCCAGAATCTTTCCGGCATCTTCTTCGCTTCTTGACATAAAAGACCCTCCAGCCGCGGCGTCCATGGAAGATTTTAAATCGTCCCTCAACCCATTATAGAACAGATTTATGATCTGCCACTTGGGGAGCTCATGGTGGGGACATCTTCGCTGCATTTCCTTATATCTCGTCCAAGCTTCATGCAAGGACTCGTGGCTGGCCTGGGAGAAGGAGGAGATCTCACTCCTCAGCTTCATGGTCTTCCCCAGAGGAAAGAACTTCGTCAGGAAAGCATTTGAGAGCTTCTCCCAGGTGTTGAATGTATTCGGGTCCTTCCCCCTAAGCCACGGCTTGGCCTTATCTCGCAAAGAGAAGGGGAATAGCTTCAAAAGAATCGCCTCAGTTGTGACACCGTTTATCCGAAAGGTGTCACATTTCTCCAAAAAGGAGTCCGAATGTTCTATGGGGCTCTCCATGGGTGCACCCAAAAATTGATCCTGCTGGATCCACGTCACCAAAGACGGCTTAAGCTTGAAGCTTTGCACCGTAATAGCAGGATGACGGATGGCGGAGGTGGACTCGATGGATGGCATCGAGTACTCCAGCAGGGACTTGTGAGGCGGGGTGTTCTCCCCCATGATTTCAGGCTCCTTTCTTCTTCGCTTCTCGGCGACCAAACGCCTTAGGGTGGCGTTTATCTCTGGATCAATGGGGATCAAGTCGTCGAGACTTCTTGAACTCCTGTGCATGAAAAACAACATACACACGTGAAGCGAAAAGTGGGAAAGAAACAGATAAAATAAAAAATAAAAATAAAAATAGTAAAATAAAAAGGAAAAATAAGAATGCGAAATTTATCGCGAGGTAGGGATGTGAGCTAGACTCGAGGGTTCATGAAATCCTAAAATAACAAGCACGTTGCCTCCCCGTCAACGGCGCCATAAAGCTTGACGTCCCCCGGTTTTAATGCGTCAGATGTGTGCAATGTATAATTGGGGGTGTGAGATTTAAATATTTGTAACCGTAAGATCACGGTGTTGTAGTGTGGCTTGGGGGTCGAACTCAGGGAGGCGTGGTTGTGCTTGTGTCAAGAAGGATCAAATTCAACCCACGGGCGAGCTAGCCCGAATCGGATGATGGGTTATCACGAAAAATAGAATGCGTGGGATAAACAATATGAAGGAAAACCCTGGGACTTCGGTTTCAACCCTATCATGCGATTCTCGCCGATACAGCCTACGGATAGGATAACGATCGGAATTAGGGTCTAATGGTGAGACGTTGCCTCTGAAAGTGGTACCAGCATCCCATGGGCTCGATATTCCGGTCGGTGCCCAGGATGATACGCCAGACTTCCCAGGTTCAGTCAGTGGGCACTCCCGTGTCCATTAACACTGACCGACTCTGGGAGCAATAAGTTTGCAACGATAACTCCCAACGTCTCATCCTGCCGCTCCCGCGTGCTAGGATTCGACGTCTACGCTAAGGGCGTGAGCTATGGCTAGGGAGTCAACCGCCAAGTTTATTCCCCCTTGGCCCAACGGTCAAAGGCGGTCTTTTTCCTGCCGATGACAATAAAACACCCCGCGTAACCGGTAGATTCCTAATCCCTATCGATTTCCTAGTCCTATGGATGCATCGGGGAGAACCCACGAAGGGATTTCCACCAAAATCCCAGATTTGGGAACAACTCACACATATTTAGTAAAAAGCAATCTAAATCGAAATCGACCGTTAGAAACATGATCGGGCGATTAAAAATCAGTAAGAGCAATGCTAATAACACTATATTAAAGTTTGGTAAAAATCAGAAAACTTACAAATATCTGAAAAATTACAGCCGTCAAGAGAGAGAAAAAACAGCAAAAAATAACAACTATCGTTTCTGGAAAACCTAGGGGTCTTATATATAGAATACGATATCACCCGATCGGTTGAAAAGTCAACCGATCGGGTGACTTGCTTCGTTTCTTCGGCTGCTCAGAATAGGACTTCACCCGGTCCCACGCACGGTCGGTTGAGGGTTGAAGCTGATCGGTTGGATCTTCGTGCCGTCGGGTGAACCGTTCGGTTGATCTCTCCGTGTCTTTGCTTTGGAGAATCGGCTACAGGTGAACCGATCGGGTGAATGTCACCCGATCGGTTGTCATTCAGCATCAGAATCCAGAGAGTTGGGACGTTTGAACCGGTCTCTGAATCGACCGGGTGACTTCTTGGCCGCTCCAACTTGTGTCCGGGTGGTTCACGCGTGCATCACCCGATCGGTTGGAAGTGACCAACCGGTCGGGTGAGGGGCTGAAAGATGCGATCTTCGTCGTTTGACCCCCTGGATCACGCGTGACTCCTCCCGTTGCTCCTGGGACTCATGATATCGTCGTTTTATGTCCCCTACGGCGGAAAACTCCTGCAAATATACAAAAACACGGAAAAGTGAAAGAAAACAAGAAAACACGAGAAAACGAATACAAGCCAAATATATGAAATATAAACGCACGTCACCAGCACTTTCCCCTAGTCGACTAATACAGTTTTTCTTATTTTATGAAGAAAAACAAAATAATTTTTGGTAAAAATATATTTTCCAATCATAAGGATCAATTTATGAAATGTTCTCAAAATTTTGTTCCTAGTCGACTAATACGTTTTCCTGGTCTACCAGACAGTTTTCCAAATAGTTATAACGTCACTTATTATAACTGATTTCTATTAAATAATTTTCTAATTATTTAATGACAGTTATAAACTACCTTCCAACGTTCATATTGGCAATTCCTAGCTGTTTTTGGTAGTTTATGTAAGTTTATATCTGTTTTCCTTCAAAGGACACTTCAACAGCCATTTTTGGTCTAGCAGACTAATTAGTTAACTAATACTTTTGACTAGTCGACTAATTTTTGGAAAAACCGGCTCAGAATTTTTTGAAAATTTAGTCAGTTGTCCAATGTTCGAAAACTAACTTTTTGGACAATAAATAGACCCCCAGACCTCTGCCTAAAATACACGAAAATTCTATCACTTTCTCACAAGTTTCTTTCTCTCCCTAGAAAGTGTGATTTTCAAATTTCCATAGGGAAACCTCTGCAGAAATTGTTGGGGTTTTGGCGGACCCTCAGAGCTCAGATCTGTGTCCGTCCTAAGTCGGACGGACCACATGGGCATAAAGCGCAGCGGAAAAATAAAACTAAGCTAGCTAAACAATTTAGCTAGGCTCTGAGAGAGCCAGAACCTAGCCCGATCTATGCCAACTTGAGGTGGATCTGACCACCCCAAGAGGGATCTATTCTACAGCGACAAAATTAAATCTACACTAAAGTTGCTTAACCACATACCCAGAATCTTGACCCTGGGGCAGGCAAGATGTACCACACCGTCTTCTGACGCTCCTCATAGCCGAACCGTCTTGAGTCGATCCACCTGAGCCGCCTCGCACCCTCGAACCAATCTGCCCGAGCCGACTCCCGCCTCCAAGCCGATCACACGCGGTAGAAATTTTCACTTGAAAAGACTCGTGTCTTAGATGTCTGGATCCGAATCCAATCCCCCTCCGTAGTCTAGCTAGGACTAGTCCAGAGAATAGGAAGAAGAGAGAGAGAATAGTTTAGTCGTAGATCGAGCTAGCTCAAATATCCGGAGCTACTTGATCGAAGACTTGGTGCATTTTTCAACGAAGACAGTGCACCCCTATTTATATAGGGAGTCGACACTCCTACTTTCGTTGTGAGCAATGTGGGACTATTGTAAAATTGAAGGGAATTTAATTAAGCTAATTTAGCTTAATTGAAGTTTAGTAAGCTTTTCATAAGAGCCAACTTCAACGAATTAATTCTCTTCATTCATTAAACTTCAGACACCAAGCAAGCTATCAATTCGAAGTGCTTCGAATGGTGAATGTGTAGTAACCAACGGCGACGAATTTCGACTTCGTTTGACCCATCAAATATTTGCCCAAAGATTGGAAAAAAATCAATTTTTGTAGCCGTCATTTGGAGGTTCAAAATACCCTAAATCACTTAAGTTGCAGACGCGCCCGCTAGGCTTAGCAGGCGCGCCCGCCCAAGACGTGGGCGGGCGCAAGCCCGCTGGGCAGCGGGCGTGCGCCCGCGGCTGCAGCGGGCCGTGCCCGTTGCAGCCAATGGGCTGTGCCCGCTGTGCAGCGGGCGTTCACCCGCTGTAGCCAGTTGGTCGCACCCGTTTGCCCTTGCTGATGAGCTTGTTAGCCCAGTATGTCTAACCCACTTTGCCTTGAACTGTTTTCGCGTTTCTGGGCTCGTTTGAGCTCCGATTTGGACGCGGTTTGAACCTGTGTTTAGACCGGGACGATCCCGTCATGCAGGTAACCCTTTCCAATGTTTATATTCATACAAATATTGTTGTAACCAATTTACGACACGTTTAATCTTTGTTTGCATCAAATGCAACATTGTCCCTATTGCATTTACGACTTATTTTCACAACTAGCTTTGTGAATATCAACTATTCAATATCATCAAATGAATCTCTCTCTGAATTAATCTTCCTATTACTAAGACATGAATGCTAATTGGTGTGAGACCCTACAGCCTGACCTTACTACAGGTTGGGGCTCGGAACTCCTAAACGACGGTCACCACGAGCAGTACTTGTCGTCCCTGTTTCAGAATCATCATAACGTGATCGACCCATTGACAAAAGCATCGTTAGGTTTACTTTCGCTGTGTCAGTGATGAATACTGTTAGCTATAGTCCCTTCGTCAAGACTGTGTCCCTGTTGGCCTAGGGTATGGTTTACTGTCAACCATATTAGACAACATTGGTCAGTATACGACGGTCTCAATTGTAATTACGTTGTACTTGTTACAATGTACCCCAGCCGAGGATTAACACAAAGAACGTACTGAGCCTGTGATATTAATTTCCCTTTAACGGAAGTGACGAATCCCATCTTAGTCATCTACTCTCCTCGAGAGCTTCGGGCGCAACCCAAACTAAGATCTTTCAGCAGGCCTAGCCTCGAAGCTAGATCATAGGTCTAAGCTACATTGTTCACTCACAGGTTCATACAGATGACTTCAGGTCTTAAGGACCAGCCTACATATCATCACCCGAAAGTTATTATAGACAGTTTAGTTAAAGTTAACCATTTAATAACTCTAAGTTGGTCGTTCAGTGAACTCATTCTCCAATGAGCACATTTGTCTTATCTCTGACTTTGCCAAGTCGAATGACTATGAGATCATCATTACCCTACGGTAAGACTAAGTCATAATGGTCTATCCGATGTGTTGATATCCAGTTCTCAACACATCTATGACCATGAACCGTTTAAGACTTACGTTTCTATACGGTCGCTTACTACTCATAATCAAGATCTTATCTGGATACGTAAGGACCTAACTATAAGTCTATGGACATTATCCAAGTATATTATTTAAACGATTTCATACTTAGAATAATGGACACCATATATTATATGAACAAGACGTACACTTAGGATAAATCGCCTTATGGGCATATATCCTCCTATATCTCTTACTTGCACTTAGGCTATTTATCTCGGTATCTCATACCGTTATAGCATATCAGTCACTTTGACATTTATATGACAAACCTAAAAGTGGATTTACTAATGAGTATCTATAATGCATTTTAGTGTATTATTAATTAATACATCTATTGATCACACAGGGTTGATCCTTTGAAAAAATGATTTGGATCAATTTTTCCTTTCTTTGTATAGCTAACAATTAGCTTATACAATCTAGATGTAGGGTCTAACATTTCTATAAGTCAATCTCAGCTCATTCCAATTTTCTTGTGTCAACATGTCAAGTACATGCTGACACCCAAAGTCTCTATATATTCGATTAAATCAAAACCAATTTGATTCAATGTTCTATATAGATGATTCAAATAAGTTGGAAATCCTTTTTACTTAGTCCGAGAAACCGGAACTAAGTATACGAGCTTGATCCCACTGACTTTAAGAATTACCTGGTTAAGTACTTCAATTATATACCTAAATCATATTTAGATTATATATGAAGACATAACCATTTGATATGTGCTTTAGATGTATTGTACTAGTGTCAGGTTGGGTTTGACGAATGAGTCAAATCAAGATCGGTTCAAGGAATCTTGACATTGACTCACTCAATCAAACGTCCTACACTGTACTTTTCCCTTAACTTCATTTAATATTAACTCTTTAATAACCAAATGTAGTTTATTAAGAATTAATCTTAATATGCATATAATTGTGATCACACACAATTTATACGCTCCTGGAACCTATACTTATTGATTGACTATAACATTAAGTCAGCTCCAAAACAATCAAAAAATTTCTGATGCTCTGCATCGTAGTTCGAGAATTTTTACACCCAACTCAGAAAGCCACATTTATAGAAATATAAGCCAATCTCAATCAAATCTCAATTTCAACAGAAAGCACAATTTCCGAGACATTTATCAAAAACAACGGATTCATAAAGAAGAACCATAATATGTTTATCAAATAAACTTTGAGTGTTGGACACTCAATCATTGCTTTAACTTAAAGGAATGATACATTTTATTCAACAAAAATGAGTATAAGCGCCTTCTTCATGTCTCTCGAAGTCTTCGCACGGCCCCAGCAACAACGATTGCTCAGATGCTGATCGTCTTCCGAAATTCTTCGAATCTTCGCTTCATTTCAGCCACCTGTATACATTACACAGATGTCTTAGTATCGCATACTATGTGATTGGAAATAATTATGCTTTATTGATTTTGATTTGTTGTACCTGAGGTAGAGGTATCAGCATGCCCCTTCTTCTTTTCTGCAAGATAAACCTTGCAGTTTCTTTTTCAATGGACAATCTTGTGGCAATGGAAGCACTCAGATTTTGACGGGACCCTTTGGTATTTTTCTTCCCTTTCTTTGCCTTCGCAGGTTGTGGGACCTGCCTCTTCTTACCCTTGCCTTTCGGCTGGTCTGAAGAAGCAGAGCCAACAACCAATGCAGTCGGTTTCTTCTCAATCTCCTCAAACTGCCTAAGCATATTGAGGAGACCAGGAAGATCCGTTTCAAGACTGTTCATTATGAAACCAATGATGAAATGCTTGAAGGCCGGGGTTAAAGACTTAAGGATAATGTCTACAGACATCTCATTGTCCAGGACAAAACCCAACTGAGCGACGTCTTCCACGTACCCGATCATCTTAATGACATGATCTTGTACGGGCCCTGCCTCCATCTTTGTGCCCCAGAGGTTGCTTATGGCTTCAAACTTGGCAGCTCGAGACCGCTTGCCGTATAACTCTTGTGCATTTAGAAGCATACTTTGAACATCCAAATGTTCATGCTTCCTCTGCAGTTCGTTATTCATCGAAGCCAGAGTAAGGGGCGTGGCCAGGGCCAGGGGGGCGTGGCCAGGGGGCCGCAGATGGGGGCGTGGCCAGGGGGCCGCCCCCCGCAGAGGGGGAAGCGGCCAGGGGGCCGCCGCCCCCCTCTGCGGGGGGGACGGCGGGGGCCGCCCCCCTGCAGAGAGGGGGGCGGCCACGGGGGCCACCGCCCACCCCCTTCAGGGGAGGGCGGCGGCAGGGGCCGCCGCCGCCCCCCCTGCAGGGGGGTGCGGCGGTTGCTACCCCCCCCCCCTTATGGGGGGGACGGCGTGGCCGGGGGGGCCGGCGGCGAGGCCGCCGGCAGGGGTTGATTTAGGGGTTGAAAGAAAAATCCAAAAGCCCTAAAAAAATTTGATTTTTGGGATGAATAATCCGTCGTTTTCAAGGCGACGATGAGTCCCCATGACGATCTTTTGAGATCTAGGGGAGGGGTAATCATACGTATGATTAAAAACTTTGTTTTTAGAGTTTTTACCTCTATATCCGTCCTCCGGATATAGCGACGTTTGCTCAAAGCCCTACACGGATGACGACGCTCGATTGAGGAAGCCTTGCACCACGCTCGTGGATCTCCCGCCTTCACCTTCGCAACGAACGGAAAAATTTTGTGGAAAAAAGAAAGTTTTTAGAGGCTCGTGCTGATAACGTGTTATGAATCAACTACTGAGGGGAGAGCCCTCAGGTCTATATTTATAGCCAAAGGGGAGAATACAAGTGGGCTTATACAGATATGGGCCCAAACACTTGGGTTGGCCCAATAACTCATCCAACCCAGTAAATACCCATTCACAACAACTATTCATATTCCAAAGAAGACAAATTTTCTTAAATCTTCTAAGAAAACAATTATGCATAATATTTGGGTTCCCAAAGATATTTGTTTATATGACAAGGATATATATGTTTCTAACTATATGAAAAATGTTATTATTTCTCCAAATTATTTAAAGAAACCAAATTCCACTTGGATTTGGTTTCCTAAGGACTAATCCTAAGGACCCGTATAAAAAGGGTACTAATATTTATTGTTTATCTTTCAGGTACCCATAAAATAAAGATGGATACTAGATAGTGGATGTTCTAAACACATGACTGGGAACATCAAACTTCTATCAACCGTTCAATTCAAACATGGTGGTATCGTTACTTTTGGTGATAACAACAAAGGCAAAGTTATTGGCATTGGAACAGTTGGTGATCCAACTAAGCCAATCATCAAAAACATGCTCCTCATTGACGGTTTGAAACACAATCTCTTGTCCATTTCTCAATTATGCGATAAAAATTTTAAAATTATTTTTGAAAAGAATGCATGCATTATATATGATCTTAATATGACTAATATATTATTTCAAGTTAATCGTAAGAATAATATATATGTCTTATGCATGAAAATATCTTCAAATGATCATTGTTTACGAGCATCCACAGATAACACATTATTATGGTATAAACGTTTTGGACACACTAACTTTAAGCATTTGACACGTATTTCAAACAAAAGTTAGTTTCGGGTATGCCTAATAAATCTTTTACTCATACACAACTTTGTGCTGCATGTCAACAAGGTAAGATGCATAAATCTTCCTTTAAATTGAAAGATGCTATCTCTACAAAAAGACCACTTGAACTTTTGCATTTAGATTTATTTGATTCTTCTAGAATAGCTTCTTTAAATGGTAATAAATATGCATTTGTGATGGATGATGATTTTTCAAGATATACTTGGGTTTTATTCTTGAAACATAAAAATGATGCATTTGAAGAATTTACAATATTTTGTAAAAGAATTCAAAATTTAAAGTCTTCATCCATTATTACTATTTGTAGCGATCGTGGTGAAGAGTTTGAAAATGAATTATTTACAAAATTTTGTGATAAACATGGTATAACACATACCTTTTCTTTTCCTCGAGCCGCACCACAAAATGGTGTAGTTGAAAGGAAAAATAGAACGTTACAAGAATGTGCTAGAACCATGTTATGTGATACTTCTGTACCAAAATACTTTTGGGCAGAAGCCATTTGCTATTGCATGTTATATTTTGAATAGAACTTTGGTAAGACCACAAATGAATAAAACTTGTTTTGAATTGTTCTATGGTCGTATACCTCATGTATCATATTTTAAAATATTTGGTTGTAAATGTTTTATCCTTAACACTAAGGATTCACAAGATAAGTTTGACTCTAAATCAGACGAAGGTATTTTTGTAGGATATTCTATATGTAGTAAAGCATATAGGTTTTATAATAAAAGAACCTTATGTATTGAGGAATCTCTTTATGTAAATTTCGATGAAAATTTTACACTTATCACATATTTAGTTGAAGAAGACTCTATACCTATTACTGATTCTTTAGAAAACACTAAGTTAGATGACGATGATTTTACTAATTCCATTCCTGAGATCATTCCTAAAAATAAAATTCTTCCTAAAGAATTTGTTGAAGTTCCTAATCATCCACATGATCTAGTTATTGGAGATATTTCTGATAGAGTAAGAACTAGATCTCAAATAGAACAAATGACTAATTGTGCATTTATATCATCCATTAAACCAAATAATGTTATTGAAGCATGTAAAGATAGTTCATGGATTATAGCAATGCAGGAAGAACTTAATCAATTCAAAAGGAATGACGTATCGGAATTAGTATCTAGACCTTCAGATCATCCTATTTTTGGAACAAAGTGGGTATTTAAGAATAAATTGGATGAATCTGGTCAAGTAGTTAGAAATAAGGCTAGATTAGTTGCACAAGGATATAATCAGGAAGAAGGCATAGATTATGATGAAACCTATGCTCCTCTAGCAAGATTAGAATCTATTAGAATGCTTTTAACATATGCATGTTACAAAGATTTTAAGTTATATCAAATGGATGTTAAAAGCGCATTTCTAAATGGTATTATAAAGGAAGAAGTCTATGTAGAACAACCACCAGGATTTCAACATGAAAGTTTGGGTAATCATGTTTTCAAGTTAAAGAAAACTTTATATGGATTAAAACAAGCAACTCGTGCTTGGTATGAAAGATTGAAAAACTTTCTGTTAAAATCTGGTTATTCTATTGGAATGATAGATTCTACTTTATTTATCAAACATATAGATTCTAATGTTATTATTATACAAATATTTATTGTTGACATAATTTTTGGTTCTACTAATGATTCTCTTTGTCAAGAATTTTCTAAGGAAATGCAAAATGAATTTGAGATGAATCACATGGGTGAATTAACCTACCTCCTTGGACTTCAAATCAAGCAAATGAAGGAAGGTATATTTATACATCAGAGTAAATATACAAAGGAACTCATCCAAAGGTATGGATTAGAGAATTCTGCAGAAAAGCGTACTCCCATGGGTACATCATCAAATCTTGATAAACATCCAAATGGTAAGAGTGTTGATCAAACATTATATCGAGGTATGATTGGATCATTACTCTATTTTACCGCAAGTAGATCCGATATTATGTTTTCTGTTTGCATATGTGCTAGATATCAGTCTGATCCTAAGTTATCACATTTGATGCTATCAAAAGGATAATTAGGTATATCAAACACACATCTGATTTTGGTTTATATTATCCAAAATCAAATTCATTTGATCTAGTTTCATATAGTGACGTAGATTTTGCTGGTTGCAAAACTGATCGTAAAAGTACAAGTGGAACTTGTCACTTTTTTGGATATGCATTAGTTTCATGGTTTAGTAAGAAACAAAACCCTGTTTCGTTATCTACTACCGAAGCGAAGTATATGGCCGCTGGTTTAGCATGTTCACAATTTTATGGATGAAACAAACAATACTAAATTATGGCATTAAATGTAACACATGTCCAATCATGTGTGACAACACTAGTGCTATAAATTTATCCAAAAATCTAGTACATCATGCATGTACTAAGCAATAGATATACGGCACCATTTCTTGGATGATCATGTCCAAAAAGGTGATATTATTCTTAAATATATAGATACTAAGAATCAAATTGACGATATATTGACTAAGCCTCTTAAAGAAGAGACTTTTCTAAAACTTAGGAGAAAACTTGGTATAGTTAGTGAATCGGAATTTTGATTATAGATTATAGTTATATAATATGTTAATATTAATATACAATTTTTCTGGAATTTTCAGAATTATTTTATATTTTTATTAGTCGACTAGCAGATAGTTCTGGTCAACTAACCCGCTAGATATTTCTATATCTCAACTATATATATATATATATATATATAGATTATTATTATTATTATCAGATTACTATATTTTCTAATCTGATCGGTCAAATGTTTCAAAGTCCACTAAAAACAAAAAAATGTACAACTCTTTTATTTTCCCTCCTAAACTTGGACCAAAGTACAAAGATCCTTGGAAAGGGGCATTGACTAAGTCCAATCCAAAGGACACCTACTCCCTAGGCACAGTAATAGGACGTGTACTTGTGCCTTTCTTGTTGACCTGTTTTTATTTTTTAAATTAAATATCCTCACTTTTTCGCGTCTTCTCTTTACAATATTTCATGCGCATCAATTAGTCGACTAGACGTTTCGACTAGTCGACCAAAAAATTACAGTTTTCAGATAAACTGTGATTTTGACCGTTTTCTTCCACCGTTTTATGCACCAATCGGTTCTTCAACGTCTAGAGAAGTTAAGGGAAGTTTCCAATTGGTTCCAAATCAGTTTTTACTTTCGAATTTCGAAATTCCCTATATTTTTCTCTATTTATATCAATGGATTCTTCTTCCTTTTTACCATGCGAAAACCACTTTCTTCTTGGTCCAAACGTTCCTCAATCTTTCAACACCGATTTCAGATGGCCTCCTCCTCTTCCAGTCGCCCAAACCCTTCCGACCGACGTCCTTTGGTCTTCAAATCCGTTGAAGCCCACGCCAAGTTTGATTCCATGGCCAATACCCCATTTTATCCAGAATGCTTCATAGATTTCAATGATACCGAAATTATCCACTATGATGTTTTCGATCTTCTTGATGATGTCTCCATCCTCAATCTTTGGAGTTTTGTTGAAGTTGTCCCCTACTACCCGAGTCTTATTAAGGAGTTTTACACAAATATGGAAGTCACCCAAGAGGATGGCAATGTCTACTTCGATTCCTTTGTCAAAGGCCGCGAGATTCATCTCGACTACACCACTCTTACCGATTGTTTGGGTATACCTCATTCTCATGTCTCCGACCTTAGTTTTTCCCTTGGATAACACCAATGTTCTTGCCCGATTAAGCCCAAATTACCGTGTGGGGATGAGCACAATTGACTTGCTTCCTACTCCACGCCTCATCTTCAAGATCCTCATCTACAACCTCCTCCCCAAATCCCATTCTCTAAACTACGTTAGCAACCACCTTGCACTTTGTCTTTACGCCATTGCTGGCAGTTTAAAGGTGAATTGGGCTTATGCTATCATGCGTATACTCGTTAAGCCCATTACAAAAAACATCTACCTCCCGTGCACCCTCACCCAAATCTTCAAATATTTCGAAATTCCTCTTGTTGGCGAAGTCGCTGTGTTTCCCACAATCAATTTTGATCGTTCGGTCCTTAACCGCATGACCTTACCTCCTCCTCCTCCGAGAAATGAAGAAGAAGATCACCCCGCTGAACCTCCTGGCTGTCGTCATCGTTTTGGTGTTGGTCCCAATAATCCTCATCCTCACCACGCCACTCTCCAAACGCAAATTGACAATTTGCGTGAGGATGTTAACAAGGGATTTACGGGCGTCCATGAACACTTGATCGGTTTTGAAACATGTCTAGAGAACATCACCACCGCCATGAATAATGGCTTTGAGACTTCACAACACAGTCAGGCCCAGATTCTCAGTCTTCTCGAACACTGGTCCCCCTATTCTCTGTCAACGTCACAGCACCCTCCTCCACCGTTTTGAGCGATTTCTGGAAATTTCGCTTATTAGTCGACTAGGCAAATCAGTTAGTCGACTAATCGTAGTTATCTGCGTTTTAATTGTCTAGTTTGGTTGCTGTTTTTCAGTGGTTCTGTTTGGTGTTTGGTGTTAAGTTGTTGTTGTCAAGTCAGTATATACAGTGTTAGTATGGCTTAGGTTGCTTTTGGTATGGTATTTTGTTTATAACCATAATCAGTATCCTATGTATGAACCTATCCATGTATCCCTTCAGTTCTATTAATGAAGTTTTCAGACATTCTGCACTCATTAGTCGACCAGGACATTTCATTAGTCGACTAATTTACTAAAATTGCTGAAATTCATCCCATTTTTGATAATTTCAAAGGGGGAGAAAAATATGAAATGAAATATATAAAAATTTTTTTTGAAAGATAAGTAAGCATCTATATTAATAATGTACACAAAATACAACATGTAGGCTCTTTGTAAGCTAATATTAATAGAGAGAGGAGCGGACACATGCGTCGTCACTCTCAACTATCAATTTTAGCCTCTTAGAACCATACATAGAATAACATCAGTATCTCATTTTACAAAATTTGCCTCCAAACTAATGAAAAACACAGGATCTACCCCGTGTCAAGTATCTCCCAGCTCTCCAGGACTTCGCACACGTCGACATCGGATGTATCTTCTTCTCGATGGACAATTCTAACAGCAGCCGATATGTCCTCAAAGAGTGATGTTTTCATCTTTGAAATCTTTTCAAATTGACGTTTGTTGCATTCTCTCCAAAGATGCCACACAATAGAGGATAGCACAGTCCTTGCAAGCCGGCCAATAACATCCGTCTTCGGGAATTTTTCCAAGATAAAAGTTCCAAGATTTTGTAACGTGAGTGACTCCCAGCTTGAGCCAGTGAAATTGCCAGCAACCCCAAGCTTTAGTAGCGCGCGCTGAATGATGTACTGGGAGTACCTGCACGCAAAAAAGATGTGATTCATTGTTTCAGGTATGTTCTCCGAGCACAGAACACATTCAGTTGAGAAATATATAAACATGTTTAAATATGCATATACATGTTTTTCATTACAAAGAAACTTTTAGAAACTTTTACTATCATTCCCAAAGTTTTTAAGCTCTCTTTATACACATTCATTTTTTAATGATATATGCATTTGCTAAATTACATTGTTACACAATTATTCAAATTGGCAAATTGATTATTCAATTTATAAAGCATTTATTCAGGGGGAGCTTTATAATTAAACATATTTTATATCTATACAACATATATTTCATATTATCATTAGATATATTGTAATCATCAAAAAGGGGGGAGAATGTTGGAAACATAAAGTTTTCTTCCCATAAAGTTTTTGATGATCCAATCATTTTTATATATGTGTGTATACTAACTCTTTGGATGCAGATTATCAAGCTCAAACTCTTTACATATGACAATCGTCAAAGTTACGTTGCAAGAAAAAGCATCAAAATGCACGATGAAGCTCAAGGAATCAATTTTTATATCTTGCGAAAGATGATGTAATTTTACTTTTTATTCTTGTATTTTTAGATTGTTAAAGCCTTGATAATACTCTATCTTAGTTCTTTAGGACTCAGCCTCAAAATCCAAACTTCAGAAAATTAGCAGACCAACACTTTCCCCTAATCGACTAATACAGTTTTTCTTATTTTATGAAGAAAAACAAAATAATTTGTGGTCAAAATATATTTTCCAATCATAAGCATCAATTTCTAAAATTTTCTCAAATTTTGTTCCTAGTCGACTAATAACTTTTCGTGGTCTACCAAACAGTTTTCCAAATAGTTATAACGTCACTTATTATAACTGATTTCTATTAAATAATTCTCTAATTGTTTCATGCAGTTATAAACTACCTTCCAAAGTTCATATTGGTAGTTCCTAGCCGTTTTTGGCAATTTATGGAAGTTTATATCCGTTTTCCTTCAAAGGACACTTCAACAGCCATTTTTGGTCTAGCAGACTAGTTAGTCGACTAATACTTTTCACTAGTCAACTAATTTTTGTTAAAACGGCTCAGAATTTTTTGAAAATTTATGTGTTTGTCCAACGTTCGAAAACTAACTTTTTGGACTATAAATAGACCCCCAAACCTCTGCCTAAAATACACGAAAATTCTATCACTTTCCCTTTTCTTAAGGTTTCTTTCTCTCTCTAGAATGTGTGTGATTTTCAGATTTCCATAGGGAAACCTCTGCAGAAATTATGTCCCTTTAGGAAGTCTAATTTCCAAGAGTGTTCTACCACAATTCATAGCTTGAACCTTGGAGATTCCATCACCAACCTTGTGCTATAATTTTGATATTATCAAGGCTATATGTGATATTGTTTCATACTTTTTCTTTACTTTATTTGGTGAATCTCTTGTTGAAGAGATTGTACAAGTTTGCAACACGTGGAGTGTTGGCATCTTTGTATGTTGATTACTCGCTGGGAGCAAGTGTTTTAGTGGATTCAAATCTCTACGGGGTAGAGGACTGGACGTAAGGATCACAAGGATCCGAACCAGGATAAAAATCTATGTGTTTGTGTATGGAATATTATGGATTGTGATCTTTTATTACCGCACTCTTATTGCAATTTTTATTAACTTTTAATTTCTCAATATCGTCGTGATTTACACTATTCACCACCCCTCTAGTGTATTTGGTGTGCCAGGATATCCAGCACTGTCCACCTGGACCGACACATCCTGCAACGTACAGATGGTGTACTTAATTGAGTGGTCTGCCATCTGGAGGGTTATCATCTTGGACTCTGGGTCGCCCATATCTAGTTTTCTGCAAATCGATGACGACATTACACTTATGCTAGCAAACAAATCACATAAAGCATGGCTAATAGGTATATCTTTCACTAAGCAGGGAATAAAAAACTCATTGGATTGTCCAGCTTTGCCGAAAACTTGTTTTGGAGGATTAAGCTCCATTCTTTTGAAAGCGAAAGTGCCACCGTGGCCGCCTTTTTCCTCTTTAACAGATCTTTGAGAAACTATCCGAATGAAGGAATCTTTGTTAGCGCATCACGGAATGGTATGTTTAGACTTAGCTGATTCAAGTCTTCGGAGAATTTCCCGTACTTCTCTTCCAACTTTGCCTTGGCGAGCCATGATGGGAGTGGAACTTGAGGCATATATGCACGTGTTGGCTCTACGGCTTCGTCCCTCTCCTTGACTTCTTTGGATGTAATGTTCTTCTTATGGATAGAGCATCCATTTACGGGATCAGTGATGATAGACGGTCCTTCCAATTGTCTACCACTTCTTAGCATCACAGCGTTCATTGTCCGTGGGTTTTGATCCGGCTGCGCGGGGATATGTCCTTTGTTGTTCACCACTGCGCCCACTTGTTTTGCAAGCTGGGCCATTTATGTCTCCAACATCTTGTTGGAGGTTATAAGAGTGTCCATCCTTGCATTAACGTGCAAGAGGACGTTTTGGAATCTGTCGTTCCTTTGTGTTTTGATTTGGAGCGAAAAGTGTATATTTATACCCCCTAACTTCCCCCATTTTGTGCTAAGAATTATACTTAATCTTGCTCTTTTTGGGTATATTTTCACTTCATATCATTTTTAGAGCTTATCCTCATTCTTTGCACAAAATATGGTTTTTATCCTCCTTATTGGCTTCCTACTATTTTTCATATGCTCCTGCCATTATTGTGATCATATCTCCATTTTTGGGAATTATTTGAGCATGTGAATAATTTATATGGATTATTGGAGGTCAATAGTGTTTTATAATAGCCATTATATTTATTTTATCATCATATGGACTAATTTCAACTTCTCCTATTTTTCAATTACTCCTAGGAGTCTTGGGGATTTTCCAGAATTTTATGGGATTTTTTTGGGATTTCTGGGTATTTTTGGGGAATTATTGGAGCAAGAGAAGCATTAAAGGATTTCTGGAATTATAAAATAAAAAATAAAAAAACAAAGCCTGTGGGCCGGCCCGCTGGCCGGCCCACTCTCGCGGCCCGCTCTCCTGAGCGGGCCGCCGTTCGTTTTGTATTATAAAAAAAATCGAACTGAGCAGAGCGCCCCAGCAGGCACGCAAGCTGCCGTGCCCGCTTCCCCCCTATTTTTGTTTGATGCGGGCGGGTCAGGCGCCCGTGCGCCCCACTCGCAAGTCATTTAGGGGCCCGATTGCAAATTTGGGGATATTTTTTGGCCCGATTTTTTACGGCGAGCTGCAGTTCATTTTGTTCTTGGTTTGTTTTTGATTTTTTAGGGCAAGGAGAGAGCTTGGAGACCATAGGGGGAGGATGATGAAGCTTGGAGCTTGGAGGAGCATTTGGGAGAGGAAGAATTTATCTTGGAGTGACACTTGGGTGAAATCTATCTAATCTCTTGTGTATTTGATTTAGGTTTTTGTGTTGTAATTTGGATAATAGTTTTGAGTAAAGACTTCTTCTTTTTCATCATGATTCTCTAAATTTTGCTTGTGTGGTTGTGTTGTGTGATTGTTGTTGTTGGGTTGTAAATTTCATCTCTAGCATGTGATTATCTTCTAAATTGGTGGATGAAACTTGAGTTAGTTTGTTTATTGGAATCCTAAGGGGAAATCCAAAGAGAGGATCATCCTAGCGGACCCTCTCTAATCCGCTCATTGTCTATTACTCGCATGGGTTTCATTCTTTGCTTATTGCACCCCACTTGTTCGATGAAATGCCGCATTTTCCGATTGAGTTTCCTTAGCCGGATAATCAATTAAGTTATATTTGGTTCTTGCGCCCACGACCTCATTCACATGCACGCCACATGAGTCCTCCTCGTTACTTGTCAATTCGGTTATCCACCCTACCTACTTAGGTTATATTTGTAATTTCACCACACGTTTTTCCATACTTTTCCATCGTTAGCGAGGTGGTTGTAACACGCTTTAATCTTTCTTTATCGATCAATTTTGCGAGTGTAGAATGACTTGTCCCTATGATCTGACCTGGTACTCACCGGTTATTTATAAATTTATTGCATTAACGCTCCTACGCTTAGGAGTGGAAGGCGTGCTTTTTGCGCGTCCTCCGGTTCAACAAATTGGTGCTTGCCGGGGACAACGGTTTCTACTATTTGCAATTTTTGATTGATTTTGAAAGTTTTGTGTGATACTACTATCTCTTATTGTGAGTCTTTTCAATTCTTCATCTTTCGTTTATTGTTCACCCTTATTTGTTTTACGCTTTTTGAGTCTTTTTGATTGTTTGTTTTTGTTTTTTTCAAACCTGGCTAGTACTTCAAACTCTCTTGGGTTTGACATGCGGGTGACCAAATCATTATCGGCATTCCTTGGTAAGGATGCGGAGAGCCCTTACATACATATTAAGAAGTTTGAGAGTGCTTACAAGCTTCATTTTGATGGGAACACGTGGGATGAAAAGTTTTATCTTAAATTCTTTCCCTATTCGTTGGATGGTAGTGCATTAAATTGGTTTAAAGTTTATATCTCTCATCTTAGTCCATCTTGGCCTGTACTAAAGCACAAATTTTGTATGAAGTTTTTTCCATCTTACAGAACCAAAACATGGCAAGGAAGAATGGTGAACTTTGCTCAGCGCATCGATGAGATATTTTTTCAGGCTTGGACGCGTTTTTCAGAGTTAGTGTACGGTTGTCCACATCATGGATTTGACAGGATGCGTCTTCTTGGATTCTTCTTGGAGGGTCTTCTTCCAGAAACGTAGAATTTTGTGGATTTGTTGCACAACGGCCACTTTTTGGACATGGATGAGAATGCGGCTTTGCGTTATTTGGAGTCCTACAAGGAGGAAGATCACACGTTGGTTGTGACTCCAAATGAGCCAAGCCATGAAGTTTTGGTCCACTAACCCCCGAATGAAGAAGTTTGTATGGATCTCACCCCACCGGTAGTTGAAGAATTGAGTGCCCCATGCCAAGTAGTATTTGAGGAACCAAGTGTTGGCATGGAGGAGTTGGTTGAGCCGGTGGAGGAAATTGTCTTGTCGGCATCTCCTATTTCTGCGGGGCCGTGTCAATTAGTTGTTGAAGAATTGGTCGTTGACATGGTGGAGATAGAGGAGCCGATCGTGTGCACACTTAGGAGCAAAGTGGGCAGGGGGGAGTGTTCTTTTGTTGATGAGCCCGAAGAAGAGGCAATCGAGGGTGAGTTTATACCACATGCTATCATGGATCCCGAGCTTCCCTTCCCTTCGGTAGTTTCTATGGAGATAGCACTTCCTCCCCCGATTGATATTGAATGCCATGGGATGAGCTTCAAACCACATCATATTCAACCATTCAGGGATATTCTACCATTCAGGGAGTTTTCTCACACATTCATCATACTTTTCATTCCGTATTTTATATTGATGATTATGTATGGATGTCATTTTTTGGAAACGTGTCCCCATCTCTCTCTTACACAACCCGTCTCCTTCCTTATATAGGTACACACTTTGAGGAGATGCTTGGGGTTGTGTACCTGGCCGCCAATGCCACGTTTGGTCGAGGAGCATTGGCAGATGAAATAAACGGAGCGTTGGAACAATTGCCACCTCCGATGGAAATTTTGGATCCGCCATTTGCTAAGGTGTATTCTTTCCAATAGTGTAAATAAATAAATGTTTTATTTTAGTACATTCGTATCCTTTTCTTTTCTTTTCTAGGATCTTTTACCAAGATTTAATACTCTCCCAACATTGAGGACAATGTTTACTTTAACTTGGAGGGAGAGTGTTAGAATCTTTAGGATTGTTAGGATTTTGATGGTAGCCTAAATTTTTTTTGAGATACCTCCATTTTGCCCTCATCCCATGAACTTCATTGCATATAATATTTAGCCTTCTTGTCCATACGCCGCTTGCTTTGTGCTTAGTCCCTACATGTTTAAAGACATGCAATTTTTCGGATTATCATTTTTGTATCAAATGCATAAATGTTTGATTGGCATGGTTTAATTCTTTTCCAATTTGGATTCATATGCGAATAAGCCATGTATGGAACTACATTATATGTCGTGATACTCTCTTTGAGATAATTTGGGAAAAGTTTGGTGTAAGTAATTTCATGTTGCGATGAATGGTGTAGTTTTTAATTGGATTGGGTGTGGCCATATGGTGCAGGTTTGTTTTCCTCTTAAGAAGTGGGTGGATGAGTTGATAATTCATGTTTAGAATGAGAAAGAGAGTTATATAAGTGAATGTTTCTTTCTAATCAAATCGAGTAGCCGATGCCCCACGAAAAATTGGAGAGGACTCCAAAGATGAGATTTAGGGGATCATTCCATCCCTTTGTCAATATTGTGTTATCGCGTGTAGGCAAAGGCGGCGGTGTTTGCATTTCATAGCGTTATCGCAATGAATGCAAAACATAAACATCAAAAAAAAGAATACAAAAAAGAAGGAAAAAGAAAAAGAAAAGAAAGAAAAAAAATGAATAAATGAAAGAATAAGCAACATGAGTGATGCAATCTCATCTCGCACAACTTAGAGGAATTTCTTTTGTTTTTGGTCATTTCCATGAAAATTAGAAACTTTGTCATTTGCGATATATCCCAAAGAATGCGATACGGTGCTTATTTGCTTACTTTTCTTGGAATTGGATTGAAGAGAATGTTATTTGTTGTTTACTTTCATACATTGGGTATATTGACTTTGAAATCATTTAGAAATATCATTTATAGTATGCCATGATGATATCGTGAGTTTGGTGCATGTTTTTCACTTTAATCCGAATTTATCGCATATTTTGCTATGGACTAGCAAAAAGCTAGTTGGGGGCTGTGATTTGGAGCGAAAAGTGTATATTTATACCCCCTAACTTCCCCCATTTTGTGCTAAGAATTATACTCAATCTTGCTCTTTTAGGTATATTTTCACTTCATATCATTTTTAGAGCTTATCCTCATTCTTTGCACAAAATATGGTTTTTATCGTCCTTATTAGCTTCCTACTATTTTTCACATGCTCCTGCTATTATTGTGATCATATCTCTATTTTTTGGAAATTATTTGAGCATGTGAATAATTTATATGGATTATTAGAGGTCAATAGTATTTTATAATAGCCATTATATTTATTTTATCATCATATGGACTAATTTCCACTTCTCCTATTTTTCAGGTACTCCTAGGAGTCTTGGAGATTTTCCAGAATTTTATGGGATTTTTCTGGGATTTCTGGGTATTTTTGGAGAATTATTGGAGCAAGAGAAGCATTAAAGGATTTCTGGAATTATAAAAAGTAAAATAAAAAATAAAAAATAAGAAAACGAAGCCTGTGGGCCGGCCCGCTGGCCGGCCTACTCTCGCGGCCCGCTCTCCTGAGCGGGTTACCGGTCGTTTTGTATTATATAAAAAAATAGAACTGAACAGAGCGCCCAGCGGGCACGCGAGCTGCGCGTGCCCGCTTTCCCCATATTTTCGTTTGATGCGGGCGGGTCGGGCGCCCGTGCGCCCCACCCGCAAGTCATTTAGGGGCCTAATTGCAAATTTGGGGATATTTTTGGGCCTGATTTTTTCCAGCAAGCGGCAGTTCGTTTTGATCTTGGTTGTTTTGATTTTTTTAGGGCAAAGAGAAAGCTTGGAGGCCATGGGGAGAGGATGATGAAGCTTGGAGCTTGGAGGAGCATTTGGTAGAGGAAGAATTTCATCTTGGAGTGACACTTGGGTGAAATCTCTCTAATCTTTTGTGTATTTGATTTAGGTTTTTGTGTTGTAATTTGGATGATAGTTTTGAGTAAAAACTTCTTTTCCTTCATGATTCTCTAAATTTTGCTTGTGTGGTTGTGTTGTGTGATTGTTGT
Source organism: Scilla litardierei (assembly GCA_030789695.1). NCBI lineage: Eukaryota > Viridiplantae > Streptophyta > Magnoliopsida > Asparagales > Asparagaceae > Scilla > Scilla litardierei. The sequence goes on from CM061140.1 coordinate 106,159,836, forward strand.
TGTTGGGTTGTAAATTTCATCTCTAGCATGTGATTATCTTCTAAATTGGTGGATGAAACTTGAGTTAGTTTGTTTATTGGAGCCCTAAGGGGAAATCCAAAGAGAGGATCATCCTAGCGGACCCTCTCTAATGCGCTCATTGTATATTACTCGCATGGGTTTCATTCATTGCTTATTGCACCCCACTTGTTCGATGAAATGCCGCATTTTTCGATTGAGTTTCCTTAGCCGGATAATCAATTGAGTTATATTTGGGATGATTTCTTGCGCCCACGGCCTCATTCACATGCACGCCACATGAGTTCTCCTCGTTACTTGCCGATTCGGCTCTCCACCCTACCCACTTAGGTTTGATTTGTAATTTCACCACACGTTTTTCCCACACTTCTCCATCGTTAGCGAGGTGGTTGTAACACGCTTTAATCTTTCTTTATCGATCAATTTTGCGAGTGTAGAACGACTTGTCCCTGTGATCCGACCCGATACTTACCGGTTATTTATAAATTTATTGTATTGACGCTCCTACGCTTGGGAGGGGAAGGCGTGGTTTTTGTGCATCCTCCGGTTCAACCATGTTTGCATGGCTATGAAATTTTCCACTGTAGTATCCATGCGAGACTCCTGTAGTGGTTGTGGAGCATTTCCCAGCAGTCTCTGTTGCTGATATCCTAATTATTAAGGGGGTGGGGCCTAATAAATTCCACCTTGATATGAAAATTTCGGGTGGTTCCGCCATCCTTGATTAAAAGTTTGGGTATAAGGATTTCCTTGCGGCCTTTGATTGAAGAGAGCCTTGGCTTGCACTATTGACATTCCTTGGGTTTGAGCTGTTCCAAATTGGCACTACAAAGCTTGATATCCTTGTGTTCTGCATACTTCACAATTCTCCACCACCGCAGAGGAAGGTGAGGATCCCTTGACCTCAGACTTGATTTGAGATATTTGTTGTGATAGGCTATCAAACTTACTCTCAAAGAGAGTGATCACATCAACGTATAGCCTTCCACCCTTCTACGTAGACTCTCTATCATTTCCCCATGATAGTTGTTGGAGGCCATTTCTTCCAACAACACCTTTGCCGCTTCCGGGTTTTTGGTCATAATAGCACTGCCAGCTGCGACGTCTATAGAAATCTTAATTTGATGCTTGAGTACGTTATAGAATGCTTGTATCAACAACCACACCAGAATACCGTGGTGTGTGCACTTTCTTTGGAGCTCCTTATAGCGCTCCCATGCCTCATATGAACTCTCCTAATCATGTTGCCCAAAGGAGGTGATTTCATTGCGAAGCTTTACCGTCTTTCCTGGAGGGAAAAACTTGTTTAGAAATGCCTTGGCCAACGAGTCCCATAAAGAAAATGTGTTGGCGTCATTGCTCTTCAGCGATTCTTTCGCTTTGTCCCTTAGTGAGAACGTGAACAACCTCAGTCTAATGGCATCTTCTGTAACATTGTTAAGCTTGATCATGTCGCACTTCTCCAAAAAGTTGGTCAAGTGCTCATTGGGGCTCTCAGTGTGGTGGCCACTAAATTGATCCTACTGTAAAAATTGCATCAACCCTGGCTTCAGCTCAAAATTTGCCGCTTGGACGGCGGGATGCATAACGCTAGAGGTCGGGTTGCTCGTGGGCATCACAAAGTCCATGAGGGACTTCAGAGGTTCTGGTTCACTGTCCATCCTATCCTATTGTGCCTTTCTGTGTTGCTCTCCGTTCAGTCTTCTCAATGTAGCCTCGATCTCAGGGTCGAGTGGTACTAGATCCCCTGAACTAAGGCTTCTCTTGCACATAAGAGAGACAAAAATCAAGAGAAATGTCAGTAGCACCGGTTAGTACCAAAAGAAATAAAAATAGGAAAAGGGGAGAAGAACGCTGTCTATTAAGATTTTCATCAATACAAAGTCAAGCCGTCTGCCTCCCTGGCAACGGCGCCATTAAATTGTTGCCTGTTATCGTTTCAAATTTGCCACAAGTGCACGTCGTTGTTGTAGTTTACGGGTCGAACATAGAGAGTCAGTGGTTTGAGTATCGATCATTATGCACTTAATTAGCTACGTGAACGGTGATAGAGATGGGGTAACTACACTAAAAATTCTAAAAGAAAGAAATGTGCCGGGACTAAGCATCACCGTTAACATAGACTAAACAAGTGGGATGGCCTAACTTCATATTCTAAAAGAGTAGAGCCATCTATGAGGGTTCAATCTCAATACACGTTCTCATGGCGTCTAACCGCGGAAGAGAGAACGAGCGGTAGTGCTTACACTTCTATGGGGTACCCGATGGTTCGTCGGCGATCCCTATATTAGTTGTTCTAATGAAAAATTGATTGAACCGGAAGGACGCGCAAGTGCACGCCTTCCACTCCCAAGCGTAGAAGTTTCAATGCAATAAAAATAACCGGTGAGTACCAGGTCAGATCACAGGGACAATTCGTTTCACAATCACAATCTCCATTAGTTAAGGACAGCTAAAAGTGTTGGAACAACCAACTAAATTAACAAGTATCGTGCGAGGGAGTGTGGTAGAAAAATGGTCGAGCCAAACCCAAGATAGGTAGGGTGGAGACCAAAGTAGGGAGCTAGTCAAGCAAGGAAAAGTGTGTGGAATAGGACGTTATTAGGGTTGTGAATTGAGAATATAACCCTATAACTCAATGATGTCCCTTTTGAGGACGGACCATCGAAAAATACTCTATTGGAGGTGAAAATAAGTGTGAAATGTGATTCAATTGTGGATCCCTTTGGAACAGTAAAACTCCCTAATGGAACAGTAAAACCCCCTAATGGAACAGTAAAACCAAGAACAACTCCTCTGGAATTCGAATTGCCCCTAAATAATGCAACAGGGCAATTAAACGGCTTGCGGGTCGGGCCAGATGCCGCCCGACCCGCCCCAACTTCCGCTTACGATGAGAAAGGGCGGAGCGGGTCGGGTTTGCTGGCGCTCGACCCTCTCGAAGCAAGAGCGCGCGCCTGCTGTAATTCGAAGCGGGCCGGCCGATGGGCCGGCCCGCAAAACATTAGTTTGTTTTTTTAATTTGGCTACAGCGGCCCGCCCCAAGAGCGGGCCGCTGGCTTCTGATTTGTTTTTATTTTTATTTTTTTAAACACAAAGCAGCGGCGGCCCAGCGGATTCGAAAAGTGGGAATCTTGGCACAACGTGGCGCCATCTGGTTGCGCCACGTGGCGCCATCTGGTTGCGCCACGTGGCGCCATCTGGTTGCGCCACGTGGCGCCATCTGGTTGCGCCACATGGCGCCCCTTTAAATTTCCATTTTATGAGTTTAAACCCATATTTCTCCTCCAATTAATTCGCCAAAAATAACCAGAAATCTCAAAAAAATCCCAAAAAATTCTGGAAAATCCTCAAGACTCCCAGGAGTACCTGAAAAATAGATGAAGGAGAAATTAGTCCATTTTGATGAGAAAATTAATTTAATGACTATTATAAACACAATATTAACTTCTGATAATCATATAAAATAATCCATTGCTCAAATAATTCTCAAAAATGCGATATGATCACAATAATAGCAGGAGCATATGAAAAATAGTAGGAAGCCAATAAGAACGAAAAAATCCATATTTTGTGCCAATAATGAGAGTAAGTCATAAAATGACATGAAATGAAAATATACCCAAAAAGAGCAAATTTAAGTATAATTCTTAGCACAAAATGGGGGTAGATAGGGGGTACAAATATACACTTTTCACTCCAAATCAAACCCCCAAACTAGTTTTTTGCTAACCCCTAGCAAAATATGCGATAAATTCGGATTAAATGGAAAAACATGCACCAAATTTAAGATATCATCAAGGCATCCCTCATACGTGATTCCCAATTGATTCCAAAGCTAATATACACAATGTATGAGAGTAAACAATAAATGATATTCTCCTCAATCCAATTCTAAGAAAAGTAAGGAAATATGCGCGTATCACATTCATTGGGCCGATGCGCACATGACAAAATTTTAAATTTTCATGGAAATGGCCAAAACCAAAAGAATTCCCTTCTAAGTTGTGGACGATGAGATTGCATCATTCATGAACCTTATTCTTTCATTTATTCATTCAATTTTTCATTTTCTTTTCATTTTATCTCTTTATTGTATTCTCTTTTTTTTTATGTTTATGTTTTGCATTCACGCGATAACGCTATGAAATGCAAACACGACCATATTTGCATACACGCGATGGCGCTATATATGCAAATGTATGTAATGATTCCTTAAATCTCATCTTTGGCATCCTCTCCAATGTTTCGTGGGGCACCGGCTACTTGATTTGATTAGAAAAACCATTCGCTTATATTAACTCTTTTTCTCATTCCAAACATCAATTATCAACTCATCCACCCACTCCTAAGAGGAAGACAAAGCATGAACCCTATGGCCAAACCCAATCCAATCAACAACTACATCATTCATCCCAACATGAAATTACTTACACCAAACTTTCCCCAAATTGTTTCAAAGAGAGCATCACGACATATGAAATAGTCTCATACATGGCATATTAGCATTTGACTCCAAAATGGAAAAGAAATAAAAACACGCCAATCCAACATCTATAAATTTGATACCAAAGTAGTAATCCGAAAAAATTGCCTAGCATTAAGCATGTAGGGACTAAGCAAAAGAAATGTGATGGAAGCAAGGATGGAGGCATCAAAATGATATTATCAAAATGAATGAATGATGATGATGAATGAGAAAGAAAAAAAATTTATTAACATCGAAATTTTTCAAAACTACCCAAAACTAGCATCCAACTTCATAGTTCACTCCCCCCAACTAGAAATGAGCATTGTCCTCAATGGTTGAAATGAAACTAGATATTATTCAATGATGCTAGAGGGAAAACACACATACTAAAGCAAACTAAACTAAAAAGTTTATTTTTTTATTTAAACTAAAGAAAGGAAGGAATACACCTTAGCAAAAGGCGGATCTCGAATGTGAAATGGTGGAAGCACGTGCTCAATCATATCCTTGCGTTCCTCAGCCGGCTGATTTGGAAACGCGGTTCCTCCACTTTCCTTGGATCCTACCAACACTGCTCCTAGCATCTCCCTAGAATATAATCCCGTGTCCTGGGGGAGACAAGCTGTGTCAATTCAAGGAAAATAAGTTAGACTTCCAATGAAGGAAGTCCAAATAGGGTCGTTACAATAAAAATAAGGAGATGAATATATATGACGATAATCTAAATTTAATACATATGGAAATGAAGGATGAGATTCAGACATGAAGGGAAAAGTGTGATGAGAACTTCCCTGAATGGCGATGCTATCGCCTGGCTGATGCGACTCCTTAGGAGGAGGGTGAAATGGCTGCAGGGGCAAGTGTGGAGGAGAAGGCAGCACAGGCTCAATGTAAATCATCTCACAGTCACTGTCGCTTGTCGAATCCTCCCCATCAAAGGTAATGGCTTCTGCAGTCATCTCTGGACTCTGTGGTCCACCATGAATATCCTCATCCTGGATGACGGACTGATGCGTGTCCTGAGGTGTCTGAGGTGATGACTACTGAACCGAATCTGAAGGGAGGGAGGGCTCGGGCTCCAAAGTAGTCTGTAGGATGTGTCCCGTGCACTCGTCCTCCTCAATATCACCGTAGTAAACCATCTCAGTAGTCCATCCCTGTTGGAAGCAATGATCTGGGATCTTGGTTTGATGATGACAAACGTGTCGTGATATCTAATGTGTGTGCTAGTGTGTTGAAGGATTGTCGAACCGATATATATCTCTTCATATGGAGGAATTACTAAGTATAAAGCATTTGGGAGAGAGAGTGTGTGATGTGCTCAAAGCAAGTGGACTTAGTCCAATTTGAGGAGAGATGGAAATGTTTTGGTGACTTGGTCAAAGTTCTATTCATATAGCATGGTGGACTTGGTGCAATGAGGAAAAGGGATTTGATCAAATCATCTTGAGATCTCATCCAATCTCCGAATCCCATTTGAATTACAATGAGATCATACCAAATCCCAACTTGGTTTTTTTCTCTTCCCTATCCTCTAAAAGATTAGATCAATAGCACATCCAATCTTTGGCCGTATACAAACCCTAGCCTCCTCTTTATAAAGAGCATCATCCCTAGGTAGGCAATTGCGGCTAAACAAAGAAAAAAAAGTTTGCCAAAGTACTAGGAAGCCCTAGCTTCATTGCCCTTGCCGCAATTCTATATTGCCTATCATTAAAGTAACAACCCTATAGCTCCTTTGCCGCAAGAAAGGAACTTTGCCATCTTCTCCATTGCTGCACCAAACAACAAAGATCTCCAAGCCTTCGAGCATCCCATCTCAAAGATCTCCAAGGAAGCAGAAGAAGTAACAACACCATAGCTGCGAGCATCATCTCCAAATCATCTCGCCGCTGTCAAAGAACTCCAGCTGTCGTCCTCATCATCTGTCGAACTCAGATCAGCACGCCGCCGTTCAAACACCCCGCTGCTGGAGTCGAGCGACCACCATAGAGGACGTCACCAGTGATCAAACCGAAGGAAATCACTGCAGCTCCTGACCACTGCCGTCGTCGCTGAGAAGACGTTGCCGGAGCCATCACGCCACGAGATCGTCGTTGCACGACAAAGAGCTAACCATCGCCACGAGAGGTAGTCGAAGAAGTTCACTGCCAGAGAACTAGGATAGGAGGCCGCTGTCATCCTCATCAGCTAGCTGTCGAAGAAGACTTATCAGAGCTGCTGCTGTCGTCGAGTTGAAGAAGAAGAAGTCGCTCGTTGCAGATGCTGTTGGAGAACACCGAGTCGTCGCCGTAAAGATCAAGGATCCCGACGAGTGATCAAGGCGAAGACGAAGTCGACGTTCCCCACGCTGCACATCCCATCTAGGAGCTGAGTCGTTGCCATTCGGAGCCTTCCTCGCTGCAGTCAGAGCTCGTCGAAGATAACGCAGCTGTAGTCGATGAAACAGTCATCGACGTATCGCCGTAGAAGCCGCCGCCATTGTTGAAGATGAGGCCACAACCGTGCATCATCATCATCCCCTCGTTCTTGTTGACCGGAGCTCCCCATCACACCGCCGAGAGCTATCGTTTGCTGATGCTGTTGCGAGCTCACCGTCGCTCGAGTCGAACGGCTTTGAAGTCGGAAGACGAAGACATCCACCTGCATGAATTGAAAATAAAGAGGACGGATGAGATCGCTGCAAGAAAACGAATCAACGGCTCCGATCAAAAATACCATTCACGTGAACAACGAAGAGATGATCTCGCCCGCTGACGTGGCATTGCGTTGTTAAAGGTGTTGCTGAGCGCACAGACAGGCCATTATTTGAATTTGAACTGAAATTTATTTATGCACAGACCAGTGCATAACTTGACATCCAGGAGTCGGATCGAGACACCGTTTGCGTCAGATTGGAGCTGACGATGTGATGATTGACAGAGACACCTATACGGACACGAACTGAGCATTTCTAAACCCTTAACTCTTTTTATTCATGTCTTACTGTAGCGTTCTCTGTAGGGGAAACTTTACCATTTTTGTGTGTGACTATTTTGGGATTGGTCTGGTTGGGGCTAGACAAGTGGGACCCAGCTAGTTTGGGACTAGCTGGTAGAAAGAATTACTAGGATTGATAGTGAGAGAAAACACAGTGAGTGTGGTACTGAGAGCCAGGCGAGTGTAGAGACGTAGAGGGTGCTCTGAGCGTGCTCTAACTTGTGGTTTTGTACCTATTGCGCTATTCATTACTAGTATCTGCTTTGGGGGCTGGGGTAGGTCGTTGGGACGACTGAACCAGGGTAAATCTGCTGTGTACTCTGTGTCTGTATTTTATTTACTCTGCTGCTACTATAACTGCGTGAGTTTGTTCGTGGGTTGCACTCATTATTTTATAAGCCTATTCACCCCCCTCTAGGCTAGGATCCAGATCCAACAAGTGGTATCAGAGCAGGTTAGAGGATCTAGTCTAGTCTAGCTATCATGAAAACCCCAAAGTTAGTCTTTTCCCATGGCATGCCTATTGATCGTCATCCTCTTTTTAGTGGCCATGATTATATATACTGGAAGGCTAGGATGAAAACTTTTTTACTATCCGTTGATGTTGATACCTGGTACATTATTGATAACGGATATTCTATGCCTGAAAGTAATTTGAATTTAAATGATAAAAATGTGTGTGCTATAAATGCTAGAGCAATGAATATCTTATTGTGTGGGTTGAGTAGAATAATATTTGATTGTATCTCACATTGCTCTTCTGCACAGGATATATGGAGGACCTTGGAAACTGCATATGGAAGTAAGAAATCCCTCAGCCGCAATGAAAAGAATCAAAAGGGAAGAAACACTCCTTTAACTAACTTTGATGCTCCATCTTGTGACAATACTAAGCATAAAGTTATTTGTTTTAAATGCAGAAAGCAGGGACACTTCGCTAAACATTTCCCACAAGAAACAGCTCGTGTCGTAGAAAAGAAAGGAAAAGATGTAGTGCGAACGTGGGACATGGATAATGCAGATGAGCTCGAGGAGAATGAAGCACACTCCTCCATCTGCTTGATGGCAAAACATAACGAGGTAACTTCTGGTAGTAAAGCTGAACTCCTTACTCTTTGTAAAGAAATGCAAGATAAAATAGTAGAGTTTGAGTCCACTATAGATGAGTATCAAAATGAGAACTTTGAAATGCAACAATCTGAATACGATATGTCTAAGGAGATTGAAAAATTGAAAATTGAAACTGTTGCTCGTGACTCTACTATTGATATATTGAAAAAGGAAAAATCAAGCTTTAATGATGAAGCACCTTGTCTCTCTTGCCCTTCCTTGTTGAATAATATTAGCATTCTTAAACTTGATTTGATTAAGCTCGAAACTGAAAACGACTATGTGATTAGAGAGCTTAATGATAAATTCTGCATGTTAGATAATGACTTTAAAAGAAAAATGATTGAATTTGAAAAGAAGGAAGAGGAAAACAAGAGAGCTTTTATAAGTAAATGCACGCTGCTTGTGGAAGAAAATAAACATTTAAAACCCAAAGTTTCTAATCTTGAAGTGGCCATTAAGAAATTCTCTATGGGAAAATAATCGTTGGATACCATTTTAGAGAATCAATTATATGGCAATAATAGAAGAGGACTTGGATTTGGTTTGAAAAACGTTGAAAAGCCAAAATTCAAGAAATTCCACAATGTTCCCTCCATTGCAAAGAACTTATATGCAAAGTACTTTACTTGTAATAGTGTAGGCCACACTTCATATTATTGTAAATTTAGGAACACAAATATCAAGTTTAAACAAGTGTGGGTTCCTAAAACAATATTGGCTAACACTAGTGGACCTTGTTGGATTCCAAGGTCACACTTAACACCTTTCATGTAGGTGTGATGGAGGTTTGGCGAGGAGCAAATTTTTAAAGTCTCATTATATTTCTAGCTCCTTAGCCAAATAGCGACGTGAAGGTATATTTCTCTTCCCTCTTTGCATTTCATTGCATACCTTCATAGTTTTTGTGTGTGCTTGATTTATTTTTTCTTGTGTGCTTGTTTGCGTGAATTTTTAATGTGTTTATTTCTGAAAAAAAATTTAAAAAATTTTGAGCTTAAAAGAATACCCTTTATGATTTATCTTAAGTGGTATTGTATGAATGTTCAAGTCTATCCTTTGTAGAAGTTAATTCATTATTGTTGTAGCTACATGAACAAGTTGTTCTCTTTTTAGTAGCCATAACATGTCTCATAAATTTCGAATTTGACTTCTACACCTACATTTGCACTTTCACAATAATTGACTTTTTAGTGCTTTTGGAGATTTTATTGAAGAATAATGGAAACTGAATGTAGGAATGATTAATTTCTGAATTTTCTAAGGGATATGATGTGTTTAGCCATGAATAAAAATTGAGCACAAAAGAATTGCATATGAAAAAAAATATGAAAATTGCACCATATGAAAAATGGATACACTTCATGGCTAATACACAACCCACGAGTATCCAACTTGTGCTAAATGGGTAATCATTAGTGTTGGTGTATATAACTCGTCAAGCAATACCACCCACATTTAAAAGTCCTTTTAGGCCATGTTTCGGGGTTCGGTAACTTGAACTCATCTTTGATGAGGTGGGAAAAATCAATCCTAGTGATATTCATGAAAATTGGAAAATGTGGATTGATTTGGTTGATTTTCTGAAATTGAATCTCCTCTTGTACTTTATTGTCTATATCACTACACTTACACAAAGGTGGAGAAGTCTTGTTATGAAATTTTATGAGCTTGAATGGTCTATTCTTTGGAAAACTCATGCAAATTGCATGCAACTTTTAATAATGGTTTAGTTTTGCATGGACTATTCGTGTGACTTCATTAATCCACTTTTGGTGATTACAAAGGGGGAGAAAGAAAAGAAAGATTTGACAGACTTGATGTCGGTATTAATTGTTGAATGGGGAGCATGAAAAATACTTGAATAAATGTTGAAGGGGGAGCTTGAGAGAAGGGGGAGCATGCTTTTATATTTACTATTTGTTGTGCATGCTTTGTAATGCTTGAATGACTCATCCATACATCATATTGCATTACACCCTTCAACACACTTCACACACCCATATCTATTGCTCAAATCTTTTATGGGTTTGTCATCATCAAAAGGGGGAGATTGTTGGAAGCAACGATCTAGGATTTTGGTTTGATGATGACAAACGTGTCGTATAATCTAGTGTGTGTGCTAGTGTATTGAAGGATTGTCGAACCGATATATCTCTCTTCATATGGAGGAATTACTAAGTATAAAGCATTTGGGGGGAGAGAGAGAGAGAGAGATGTGCTCAAAGAAAGTGGATTTAGTCCAATTTGAGGAGAGAATGAAATGTTTTGGTGACTTGGTCAAAGTTCTATTCATATAGCATGGTGGACTTGGTCCAAAGAGGAAAATGGATTTGATCAAATCATCTTGAGATCCCATCCAATCTCCGAATCCCATTTGAATTACAATGAGATCATACAGAATCCCAACTTGGTTTTTTTCTCTTCCCTATCCTCTAAAAGATTAGATCAATAGCACATCCAACCTTTGGCCGTATACAAACCCTAGCCTCCTCTTTATAAAGAGCATCATCCCTAGGTAGGAAATTACGGCTAAACAAAGAAAAAAAAAGTTTGCCAAAGTACTAGGAAGCCCTAGCTTCATTGCCTTTGCAGCAATTCTCTATTGCCTATCATTAAAGTCGAAACCCTATAGCTCCTTTGCCGCAAGAAAGGGACTTTGCCATCTTCTCTATTGCTGCACCAAACAGCAAAGATCTCCAAGGAAGCAGAGGAAGCAACAACACAATAGCTGTGAGCATCATCTCCAAATCATCTCGCCGCTGTCAAAGAACTCCAGCTGTCGTCCTCATCATCTGTCGAACTCAGATCAGTACACTACCATTCAAACACCCCACTGCTGGAGTCGAGCGACCACCATAGAGGACGTCGCCGGTGAGCAAACCGAAGGAAATCGCTGTAGCTCTCGACCACTGCTGTCGCCGTTAAGAAGACGCTGCCGGAGCCATCACGCCACGAGATCGTCGCTGCACGACGAAGAGCTCACCGTCGCCACGAGAGGCAGTCGAAGAAGTTCACCGTCAGAGAACTAGGAGAGGAGGCCGCTGTCATCGTCATCCGATAGCTGTCGAAGAAGACTTTTCGGAGCTGATGTTGTCATCGAGTTGAAGAAGAAGAAGCCCCTCGTTGCAGATGCTGTTGGAGAATGCCGAGCCGTCTCCGTAAAGATCAAGGATCCCGACGAGTTATCAAGGCGAAGACGAAGTCGACGTTCCCCATGCTGCACATCCCATCTAAGAGCTGAGTAATTGCCGTTCGGAGCCTTCCTCGCTACAATCAGAGCTCGTCGAAGATAACTCAGCTGTAGTCGACGAAACAGCCGTCGACATATCGCCGTAGAAGCTGCCGCCATTGTTGAAGACAAGGCCACCGCCGTGCATCATCATCGTCCCCTCGTTCTTACTGATCGGAGCTGCTCATCACACCGCCGAGAGCCGTCGTCCGTCGCTACTGTTGCGAGCTCGTTGTCGCTCGAGTCGAACAGCTTCGAAGTCGGAAGACGAAGACAGCCACCTGCATGAATTGAAAATAAAGCGGACAGATGAGATCGCTGCAAGAAAGTGAATCAACGGCTTCGATCAAACATACCATTCACGTGAACAACGAAGAGATGATCTCGCCAGCTGACGTGTCATTACGTTGTTAAGGGAGTTGCTGAGCGCACAGACCAGCCATTATTTGGATTTGAACTGAAATTTCTTTACGCACAGACCAGTGCACAACTTGATATCCAGGAGTCGGATCGAGACACCGTTTATGTCAGATTGGAGCTGACGACGTGTTGATTGATAGAGACGCCTACACGGACACGAACTGAGCATTTCTAAACCCTTAACTCTTTTTATTCGTGTCTTAGTGTAACGTTCTCTGTAGGGAAAACTTTACCATTTTTTTGTGTGACTATTTTGGGACTGGTCTGGTTGGGGCTAGACAAATGGGATCCAGCTAGTTTGGGACTAGCTGGTAGAAAGCATTACTAGGATTGATAGTGAGAGAAAACACAGTGAGTGGGGTACTGAGAGCCTGGAGAGTGTAGAGACGTAAAGAGTGCTCTGAGCGTGCTCTAACTTGTGGTTTTGTACCTATTGCGCTATTCAATACTAGTATCTGCTTTGGGGACGGGAGTAGGTCATTGGGACGGCCGAACCAGGGTAAATCTGCTGTGTACTCTGTGTCTGCATTTTATTTACTCTGCTGCTGCTATAACTGCGTGAGTTTGTTCGTGGGTTGCACGAATTATTTTATAAGCCTATTCACCCCCCTCTAGGCTAGGATCCAGATCCAACACATCCAATATGATTGCACACCTCCAGCTGTGGTAATGGATCAGACAGGTAATGTGACTCAGGCACTCCGATGTCATCTACTCACTCTCGCCTGAATGCATCTCCATCTGGTCATCACCACTAACCCAACGAAACTGCATCATGTCTCCAACCTGGGTGACACACACTCCATCATCCATCTCCTCCTGATCCTCAATATGTAATCTTTCAATATCCTCTACCTGGCTCTCATGCAACCCATCCTCCTGATCTGCTAGATATCCCATGGGGTCGCAAGAAAAAGAGCCCAAAAGTGGCTCCTCAGACTGGCATTGGACATGCTGCTCTGGATCCTGAAGTAGAAGCTGGGACTGGCCATCATCCTCATATCCAAGTGACAGCCCACCAGATGGCGTAGTCCGCTCCCACTCTGCAAGGTCCCTCAGGCACAACCATGCATCCTCTGTCGTGTAGGCAAAGAACTCTCCACTACTGCTCATCTGCACAAAGTCACGCGTAGACGACTGTAACCATGTGTAGAAAATCTGATGTAGATCCTCTGCGCTGAAAGTATGGCATGGACACCCAAGCACTAAATCAACGAACCTCTCCAAAACCTGACAGTAAGTCTCACCGTCAAACTGGACAAAGCTCTCCATGTGTTCCTCAAATGCCTGGCATATCTGTACCTGATTCCTGTAATAAGTAGGAAAGAAAGCTCGAAGGAAATCAGTCTGAAAAGAAAGCCATGTAGAAAACGAATCTCGAGGATAAGCATCAAACCAAGTTTTAGCATCATCTCTCAAAGTATATGGGAACACTTTAAAATAAATAAAATCTGCACAAGCGGTCTCATCAAACAAATCCCAAAACTCTTTTCTACACCATTTTTCAAACTTTTGCATAAATGAACTAGGATTTTCCAACACCATACCGTGAAAGAACGGTGGGAGTTGGGAATCTTTCACATAAGCATCGCTAAAGTTTGAAGATGAATCCATATTAAAAATTATCCACAAAAGATTTTTGAAATAAAAGAAACAAAGAAAGAAAAACGACTCAAAAAAGTATAAAATAAACAACCAAAAAGACTCAACACAAAGCTAGAAGTACTACGCCTAAAGTGTCCAAAACCAACCAAAAATATGAATATGAAAACCGTTGTCCCCGGCAACGGCGCCAATTGATTGAACCGGAAGGACGCGTAAGTGCACGCCTTCCACTCCCAAGCGTAGGAGTGTCAATGCAATAAAAATAACCGGTGAGTACCGGGTCGGATCACAGGGACAATTCGTTTCACAATCACAATCTAAATTAGTTAATGACAACTAAAAGAGTTGGAACAACTAACTAAACTAACAAGTATCGTGCGAGGGAGTGTGGTGGAAAGACGGTCGAGCCAAACCCAAGATAGGTAGGGTGGAGACCAAAGTAGGGAGCTAGTCAAGCACGGAGAACTGTGGAATGGGACGTTATTAGGGTTGTGAATTGAGAATATAACCCTATAACTCAATGATGTCCCTTTTGAGGATGCACCATCGGAAAATACTCTATTGGAGGTGAAAATAAGTGTGAAATGTGATTCAATTGTGGATCCCTTTTGGGGTCACAATTGGAAGTGATATCGGTCACGTGTTATGGTTCTTTATGACTCAATGGCGTCCCTTTTGAGGAAGCAACATCGGGGATATCCTTTTGGGAGTTAAAACGATGGGAAAAAGGTAGTGGCTTAAGATTTAGGTTTCATGGAAGTTAAGTTGATACTTCTTTTTGAGAAGATCAAACTCATCCTTTTAGGATGATCGGCTCTCTAATAAAATCTTTTGGGTTCGTATAAGAGAGTTGATTTAGAAACTTAAATCTACGCTACATACAAATTAATTAAATCCAAATGAACCAATTCTAATCAATCTCACCAAACCCTAATTAATCCCAATTCCACACACTATTGGCTCTAGGCCTTTATAGTGAATTGCAAGAAGATAAACATTGATGAGAATTCATTACAAGCCATTAATTGAATAACTATTAAAAGATTCTCACATTCAATCAACAATCATTCAAAAGTTCATACAAATCATTTGGAAACCAATAGCTACAAGAAATGGGGAGAAATCACCAATAGAAACCCTAAAAGCCCAAGTTTTCCCCTTCTCTTGCTCCTCCTCCAAGCTTCTCTAGCCTCCAATGGCCTCCAAGCCCTTGCCCTAGATCTTAGGGAAGAAGAGGGGGTCTCAAACCCCCAAATGGAACAGTAAAACCGAGAGCAACTCCTCTGGAATTTGAACAGCCCCCTAAATAACGTAACAGGGCAATTAAATGGCTTGCGGGTCGGGCCAGATGCCGCCCGACCCGCACCAACTTCCGCTCACACTGGGAAAGGGCGGAGCGGGTCGGGTTTGCTGGCGCCCGACCCGCTCGAAGCAAGAGCGTGCGCCTGCTGTAATTTGAAGCGGGCCGACCGCTGGGCCGGCCGTAAAACATTAGTTTGTTTTTTTAATTTGGCCACAGCGGCCCGCCCAAGAGCGGGTCGCTGGCTTCTGATTTGTTTTTATTTTTTTAAACACAAAGCAGCGGCGGCCAAGCGGATTCGAAAGCGTGAATCTTGGCACCACGTGGCACTATCTGGTTGCGCCACATGGCGCCCCTTTAAATTTCCATTTTATGGGTTTAAACCCCCATTTCTCCTCCAATTAATTTGCCAAAAATAACCAAAAATCTCAGAAAAATCCAAGAAAATTCTGAAAAATCCCCAAGACTCCCATGAGTACTTGAAAAATAGGAGAATGAGAAATTAGTCCATTTGATGAGAAAATTAATTTAATGACTATTATAAACACAATATTGACTTTCGATAATCATATAAAATAATCCATTGCTCAAATAATTCTCAAAAAATGACGATATGATCACAATAATAACAGGTGCATATGAAAAATAGTAGGAAGCCAATAAGAACGAAAAAATCCGTATTTTGTGCCAAGAATGAGAGTAAGCCCTAAAATGACATGAAATGAAAATATACCCAAAAAGAGAAAATTTAGGTATAATTCTTAGCACAAAATGGGGATAGTTAGGGGGTATAAATATACACTTTTCACTCCGAATCAAATGTGCCCGATGGTTCGTCGGCACATATCATTAGATAGTCAACCCTCCAATGAAGTGGATTGATGCGAAAGCGCATCCAAACAATGCCCTAACAGTAATCTAATAGAAAAATCTTTGGGGCGATTAACCCCCATAAGAAATCTATGATAGGGTTTAGCTTCACCCTATGCACAAAGATCTACTCGCTAAGCATAGGAATATAAAACAAATAAAGCATGGAAATAAACATCACAAATAGCACAAAAAGAGAAATCAAGAATAACGCAATAAAAGAAAGTAGAAATCTAGGATTGCATAAAAGAGAATTAGAATGTCTTACAAAACAATTGAAGGACATCCCCCAAAGGGGGAAGAAAACCCTAGGAAAACGTAGATGAAAAGGCTGGATCCCCCTCTCAATCGAACTCACACTCTATTTATAGTTTAACACAAATTTGGGGGCGCTCGGCCGTGCCGCAAATTGACACAACGTGTTACCGCCTAAAACTAGGGATAGGTAGTCGTCGCTACTTCGAGCATGGCCGTGCCGCTTTTTGGCATGGCCGTGTGAGTCGGTCTTCAAACCTATTCATGGATTCAGGCACATGGCCGTGTGATATGGCCGTGTGAGCAAACCTCGTTCTATCTGAATTTCAACACGGTTGTGTGATGAAGCCACACGACCGTATCGCTGATGCTACAGCCTCCTTCGTGAGTTTATAAGATGACACGGCCATATGGTTGCACACACGGCCGTGTTGCCTGCTCTTTGGCCCTTTTCTTCTTATTTTGATCTCCGATATTCGTCATATTCTCTCCATTGCTCCTCCCATCATCATTATGCATCGTTTTGTGTGTTTTTATCCTGAAATACACAAAACATACCCAAGAGGCGTAAAGTAGACAAAAGTGGGTAAAAATGGGCAAAAGGGAAAGTGTGGTATAAAATAAACATGGAAAATGAAGGGTGAAAGGGGTGGGAAAACGTATATAAAATACGCTTAACAAATTCCCCCAAGCTAAACTCTTGCTCATCCTCGAGCAAGATAAGAATCTGAAATACAGGGAGAGATTTGCTAGGGAAATCTAAAGATCGACATCTCAAAAACCAATCGTGTGTGCAAACCACATAAACAACAAAATTAGAGTTTACTCCTGACATGCGACACTCTAACTGCCTAGCATGGTGCATGACTCAAGAATATAGGTCACATACATAATCTCAAGTTTAACTCACATCCCCGTGGAGAATACTAAACTGCCAAAAATCCACCTAATATGCTTAAGATTGGAAGGATTCAACCATTGTCTTACACACGCAAAGGAAAGAACCAAAGGTGCTTCGTAAGGACTTAACTTTCTGAGATTGGATCGAGATAAAATAACTCCTCCTAAACCATGGTGGTAGACATGAGCAACACGTATGTACAAAATTTTCATATTCACATGGAAGTTAGGTGATTCGTGTAGTGGGATTTTAGTCAATGACTCCTGACCCAGATGAGTATAGGGCGTTGGGCCAAAATGAACCCCTTGGGCCTACTCTCCCAAATTTCCTAAGTTTGATTATTTCTATTTAGCGCATTCCCCCAAATCTTCACAGTTCGGTGCGAATCTCCACTACTTCCAGAGGTACGGAGGTCCGAATGGTGGGACTGGAAGAACGATGCACTTAATATTTTCTTCCTCCTTTTATGTATTCTTTTGCAAATATTTTTGAAAGGAGCATGTCAAAATAAAAACGTCTTTAGAGGGAATCGCGCTATATCTAAAGCCAGTACCCTTCGAGCTAAGGTCTACTCTACTCAATTGGCGAAACCTATACTTGTATGATATAAAGGTTGAATAGACAACCAATCTATCCTATTGGGGATTAAACGAAAATCTAGTGCTCACTCACGGAGAGGGAGTTGAAAGTAGGATCGTCTGTGTTGGTGCACCGGTACGGCCCACGAAGCAGTGTCAAGATACACGGGCCAGTTAGAGCCTACAACCTCCAACCAGTCATTAAGGCTGAATAATACTCAGTCAAACGAATGACTCATCCGACCGTTGGACTCCCGCTGATACTCAGGGAGGAGTTAATGGGACCAAGTAAATAGGCTGATGTTATCATCAATCCCAGAGAAGATCCCGCCCTAATCAATAAGGGATGGTTATTGGAAATCGTCAGACCAACATCTATAAATACTCGAAAGGACAATGCTAAAAGGAGTCCAACTCTCAAGGTACGAGATCTAATACTCGGACATTTCTATACTCCAATTTATATTTCTTCCTCAAAAGAGCTTACGCTGCTAGATCTGAGACGAGCCTCAGTGGGTCGATCTCAGCTGTCCCAAGCTCTTTCCCTCTCTTAAGTCCCGTTCTAACTTAAGCATCGGAGGGGATTTGGGTCGGGACCCAGATCCAACCCCCTGATGCTTCCTTGTGGTGCAGATCATCGAGGCCCGATCCAGTGGGAAGGTCGTGCTAGTGTCTCTCAGTACAATCGACTGAGGCTTGATCTATTCGAGTATCGAACAAGCATTTCCAGTCGATTTCCAGCTGTCAACGACCCCAGTTCTACTAATCTGAGGTCCCATTTAACCTGTTGATGATGCTCCAACTCAGCAAGAAGGGGTCCATGTCAGCATCATCATTTTTCGGTCATTTTTGGCTTTAACAGTTGGCACTGTTTGTGGGAAAACATGAGTCGACATCCCAGTCAACAAAACATTTTGACCATGCCAGCTAACCCATAACACTCATCGGAGATGCCTTGGTGCCTTACAGCATCAATACCTTTAACATGATAATGGGATGTCCCCTACAACCTGAGCTATTAACCTCACTGCAAAACTCTTACGCCGGAAGGTTGATGATAATATCCGTGGGTAAGAAGCGCCCTAGAGACTCTACTCCTCCTATATCCTTTTCAAATAAAGATCTAGAGGGTGTAGAACTGTTGCATGAAGATGCCTTCGTCATCGCTGCCACCATCGACGAGGTAACCATGAAGAGATTGCTCATCGATACGGGGAGTTCATGCGATGTGCTTTTCTTCACCACGTTGGAGAGAATGAGGATGTCTTCAAAGGAGTTGAGGCCCTGTCTGGGACCTCTTGTAGGATTCACCGGTCATTCTGTCCCAGTAGCAGGCATCATTACCCTACCGGTGACCCTTGGTACGTATCCACGATAGGTCACTCGCCTGACCAACTTTATAGTGGTGAAGATCAACTTAGCGTATAACAGAATCATCGGCAGACCGCTGCTCAACGCAATAGAAGCAGTGGTCTCACCCTTCCATCAAATAATCAATTTCCAAACTCTTGAGGGAGTTGGGAAGGCAAGATAGAATCAGAAGCAAGCTCGGTCATGTTACCTTCTGTCCACCGCTTTGATAAAAGTGGGACATACAGACACAGTCGATCCCAAGGGCAAAAGTAAAGATGAGGATCAATGACCCGCAGCAGTCGAAGAGACGGAGAGCATTTGGATCTCTGAAGAAGAAGGAAAGACCGTCTCCATCGGGTCGATGCTCCCCTTCGACCTAAGGGAGCAGTTGATCACTCTCTTAGGAGAACATGCTAACATTTTTGCCTGGTCCCGGAGGGACTTGTCCGGCATCGACCCCCCATCCCCAGGTAATATCCCACAAACTGGAAGTCGACCCGACTTCCAAACCCATGAAGCAGAAGAAGAGGAACATGGGAAGTGAAAAGATGAGGGCCACGGTCGAAGAAGTGGATCGACTTCTGTAGGCAGGCTTCATTCGGGAGGTCAAATACCCCGAGTGGCTCTCGAATGTCGTGAGGGTGAAAATGGTGAACGGAAAATGGAAGATGTGTGCTGACTTCACTTATCTCAACAAAGCCTGTCTAAAAGATGGCTACACATTGCCTCGAATCGACCACTGGTCGACAACACCTCAAGCTATGAAATCTTGAGATTCATGGATGCTTTTTCAGGCTATAACTAGATAGAAATGGCACCAGAAGACGAAGAAAAGACTTCTTTCATCACGGATCGAGGTATTTTCTGTTATACGAAGATGCCATTTGGTTTAAAGAATGCAGGAGCTACGTACCAGCGTATGATGAACAGGGTCTTCGAGGCTCAAATCGGGCGAAGCTTGGAAGTATATTGTTATGATATGCTGGTCAAGTCGAAGAAGTCGTCGGACCACATTGCAAACCTCCGAGAGACATTTGCACAAGTCCGATGCTATAACCTTCGGCTGAACTCTGCCAAGTGTACTTTTGGGGTTCGATCGGGGAAGTTCCTCGGATCATGCTAACGAACCGAGGAATCGAGGCTAACCCCAACAAAATCACGACGATCGTGCCAATGAAGGAGCCATAAACCATCGAAAAACTTCAGAGACTGAATGGAAGAATAGCAGCTTTGGGCCGATTCCAGTCCAAGTCGGCCGAGAGATCTTTGCCTTTCTTTAAAGTACTGAGAAAGGCGATAGCATCCACCGTGAATGACAAGAAGGTCGTCGAATGGGACACACTACAAGAAGGCTTTCTCTGAGCTAAAAGAGTACCTCTGCAGCCCATCGCTCCTGACTAAGCCGAATAAGGATGACCAACTCATCATTTATTTGGCCGCTAACATGGAATCTGTAACCTCGGCACTCGTCAAGGAGGACTCGAGAATGCAACGACCTATCTACTACGTCAGCCAAGTCCTCCGGGTGCAGAAATAAATTACTCGAGGATAGAAAAGATGGCATTTACGCTGATCCAATCTGCAAGGAGGCTACGACCATACTTCCAAGCGCACACTATCTTGGTCCTCACCAACAACCCCTTGGAGCAAACTCTGAAGAGGCTGGATCGATTGGGAAGGACGACGAAGTGGGGAGTCGAGCAAAGGGAATTTGACATCCAGTATAAGCCAAGGATTGCCATCAAAGGACAAGCCCTAGCCGACTTCATCATTGAACTCACTTATGATGATAACCCACCAGAAGAGGTACATGTTGCTAACATATGGACCAATACTTCCTCTTCTCCCTTGACAGTTCTCAATTCACAAACCGACACAACTGAGGACATGGAACGTGGACTGTGCAAGTGGACGATTCTGCCACTCAAATCGGAAGTGGGGCCGGAATAATTTTTCAAATATCAGCGGGCAATATATTCAAGTAGGCTCTTTGCTTCGACTTCCAAACCACAAACAATGGAGCGGAGTATGAAGCTGCCATCAACGGGCTCCGGTTGACTAGAGCCTTAAGAGCAAAGGTGGTCTAGCTACTCAACAATTCCAATCTTGTTGTCCACCAATGGAATGGAGGTATCGAGGCCCACGAGGACACAATGCAAAGCTACATGTATATTGCTAAAGCGGAGCTCGCTACGTTCAGACGGGTGGAGATCCACCAAGTACCAAGGTCAAAGAATCACCGAGCTGACGTCCTTTTGAAGCTCGTGTCATCCTCACCACCAGGACTCGGTCGAACCATATACGTACATCATCTATTGCACCCCAGCGTGCTTGAGTAGGAACTGCTGAGCATCGACCAAGGGATCACGTGGATGGATCCTATAATCCTTTATATAAACACGGGAGAGAAGCCGACCGACCTGGTAGAGGCACGAAAATTAGAACGAAATGCATACCAATTTGTTCTACTGGACGGTTGATGTATCATAATATTTCACATGTCATCTATATGTTTACACGTCAAAATGATTGCTTAAATCCCGATTTTATATGCTTTTACGCTAATAACTTGAACTATTTGACTTTAAGAGCGTTTGTTTGCATTTCAGGAAATATCGATCGATTCGGAGTATACTGGAGAAGCGAGCACGGACATCGATGCTGAAGCTCCAGCGGCGCCGCATTCGATGACTCAAAGCTGCTTGGGATCAAAGGAAGAGCAAGAAAGAAGAAGCAAAGGAGCCAAGAAAAGGAGAAAGGAAGGAGAGCAAGGAAAAGAGAAGAGAAGAGTGAGCTTCCAGGTCGCTCGGTTGAGCGCTCCATGCGCTCGACGAGCTGTAACATCATGAAGGAGGAGCAAGGCTACGAGGGGTTACTCGGTCGAGCGACCCAACTCGCTTGACCCAGCGACCCCCAGCGCTCGACCGAGCCAGTGGTCAGAAGAGCTCCGACATTAGTCTTGCAACTCTCTGGAAAGTATGGCGTTCTTACGCACGGTCGAGCGGCCGAAAGCTTGACTGAGCGGCTTAATGTTCAACCAAGCGACATGGATTCCTCAAAGGGAGCGCTCGGTCGAGTGGCTACTCCACTCGACCGAGCGGCCCCTTCTCTAAGCACCGATGCCAAGCGCCAAAGGGAGCGATCGGTTGAGCGCTAGGGTGTGCTCGACCGAGCTCTATGTTGGGAGACCACTTTTAGGTCATTTTAAGGGTTTTTGGGGGAAGGCTATAAATAGGAGTTGTAGCCACCATTTGGGAAGGCCGGTTTTAGCCCCTTTCACTTATTTTCTGTCTTTGGGGATGATTTTCAGAGGTTAGGCTATGCCATAGGCCCCCTCTTGGATGATTATGTTCCGGATCTTTATTAGTTAAGTATATTCTCCTTTGTAAATCTCTATTATTGTCTCTCTTATATGTTTTCATTGTTGAATCCTTTATTGCTTTCATTTTACTTGCTTGTGATGTTGATTCCAGTTGTTTCTATCTCTTGTGTAATAATTAAGTAGATCTATTGCTACGATTAGGAAAGAACCCTAGGATTCTAGGGGTTAGATGATGGGTTAACCTTAGTTGGATGAATCTAGGGTTGCTCTACGGTAGTTTGGATAAGGGGTTTGGGGGGATTAGCCCTATGATTGGAGGATCGCGAAAGCAACTCTGTATCTTATGGAGAATCTCTACGAATCTGATTTGGGCATAGTGGTCGTTTCCAGGGCTTGCGTTCATGAGAGCGACTCGAGAGTTTGGGGTGACCACTAATCCCCAATTTGCTAGTCGACAACTATGAGAGTAGTCCGACTGCCTGAACCAACCGTTGATTGGTACCCCCAGTCCGTAGATCATGAGAGTGAACACTGATTTGCGGTACGGGAACCAAGTGTCGAGTGTTATTCATGCGTCCCTGTGCAAATCCAATTGCAAAAGCACGGCTGCGCATGGGGAGGCATTAGACGAGCGTGACGACGAAATTCAAGTGGTCGTTCCCTTCTCCGGATGTGACACTCCTACCCGCATTCTTGGTTCGACGAAGGGATCCTTGACCCGTTATCCAAACCTGAAAGCCCTAGCACGGATTTTTGACACCCTAGTGATATTTTCCCTCATTTTCTTTCTCTTTAATCTATTTGTTTTCTCTTGTTTTTAGATGTGCCCCGCTGACAGTGACACCCTTGCGCTCCACATCCACCACCATTACAACGTTCCATAACCCATCTCTACCTAATAAAACATCGAAACCTAACCCAACCAAGGATCGATAGGTAGTGTGACAACCACCTCCCTGTGGATACGATACCCACTCGCCACTGTTTACACCGTCCGCTTATGGTAGGAAGACATTCGCGTGTCCCGAGCGTCGTAATGGTGGTGGATGTGGAGTGCGAGGGTGTCACTGTCAGCGGGGCACATCTAAACACAAAAGAAAAAAATAGAATAAAGATAAAACGAATGAGGGGAAATATCACTAGGGTGTCGGGAATCCCCGCTAGGGCTTTCGGGTTTGGATAACTGGTCAAGGATCCCTTTGGCGAACGAAGAATGCAGGTAGGAGTGTCATATCCGGAGATGGGAACAAGCACTTGACTTTCATCATCACGCTCGTCTAACACCTGACCAAGCGTAGCTGTGCTTTTGTATTTGGCTTTGCACGGGGACGTGTGCATTATGCTTGGAACTTGCTTCCCGTACCACAAATCCGTGTTCACTCTCATGATCTACGGACTGGGGTACTACTCTACGGTTGGTTCAGGCATTCAGGCTACTCTCATAGTCGCCAACTAGCTGATTGAGGATTAGTGGTCACTCCTGACTCTCGAGTCACTCTCGTAAATGCGAGTCCCAGAACGGCCACCAAGCCCAAATCGGATTCGTGGAGATTCTCCTTAAGATACGGAGTTGCTTTCGTGATCCTTCAATCCTATGGCTAATCCCCCAAAACCCCTTATCCAAACTACCGTAGAGCAACTCTAAATTCATCCAACTAAGGTTAACCCATCATCCAACCCCTAGAATCCTAGGGTTCTTCCATATTCCAAGCAATAGATCTACTCAATCATTACACAAGAGATAGAAACAACAGGAATCAACATCACAAGGAAGTAAAATGAAAGCAATAAAGGATTCGACAATGAAAACATATAAGAGAGACAATAAAAGAGATTTACAAAGGAGAATATACTTAACTAATGAAGATCCGGTACATAATCATCCAAGAGGAGGCCTATGGCATAGCCTAACCTCTGAAAATCATCCCCAAAGACAGAAAATAAGTGAAAGGGGCTAAAAATCGGCCTCCCCTAAATGGTGGCTACAACTCCTATTTATAACCTTCCCCCAAAACCCTAAAAATGACCTAAAAGTGGTCTGTCGACATAGCGCTCAGTCGAGCGCACCCTAGCGCTCGACCGAGCGCTCCCTTTGGCGCTTGGCGGCAGTGCTTGGAGAAGGGGTCGCTAGGTCGAGCGGGGTAGCCGCTCGACCAAGCACTCCCTTCGAGGAATCCATGTCGCTTGGTTGAACATTTAGCTGCTCGCTCGAGCGATTAGCCGCTCGACCGAGCGATCGGTCACTCGACCGAGCGTAAGAACGCCATATTTTCCAGAGAGTTGCAAGGCTAATATCGGAGCTCTTTTGACTACTAGCTCGGTCGAATACTGGTGTTGGATATGGACGACATAAATACACCCATGAGGGGATTTATGAGGGTATACAGACCTCAGATGTCGCGTGCACGAAGGCGTGCGCGAAGGGAACCTTTTCTCGTGTGAAAAGGACCACTCGATAAGTGGAAAAAGCCACTCGATAAGTGGAAAAAGCCACTTTATAAGTGCAAAATGGCACTTGATAAGTGGATAAAGAAGAAGACAAATGAATGTGCTAATATAGGCTAATAAGCTTATAATTGGTTATTTCCTACAATAACCACCCCTAAAGCCTATAAATAGGACCCAAGGGTAAGGCATTCATTCACACTTTCCATGCCATAAGTTTGCATAAGGCATCCTTATGTTCTTCTTCTCCCTTCCATTAAAATCCTCTTCTAGTTAGAGATTTAGGCGGTGAAACTCTGCTTCGATCCTCCGTGACGAAGTATCGACCGTTGTGACGAATCCGAGGGCGAAGTTCTGAGATTACCGTGCCGCGTACACAAGCGTAAGTCTCAACTTCATTTATCGATCCTAACGTTGTTTTGACAGGATCCCACATTGGTATCAGAGCCATACAGGTTCGCCCCGGTCAAAACCATCGCCACGTCGAACCGATTAACGAGGCGTTGTCTTTTTCACGAATGGGTATCCTACCATTACGGATATGGTAGGAATGCTTCGTGACGGAGAGAACACAGCGCTTGTTCTTTTCACGTTAGGGTCTCCTACCATTACAGATATGGTAGGAACTCTCCGTGATGGGAAGAACCGACCGTTCATATTGTCAAGCTCGCTCTCTTCATGGATGCTGAGTCTCCATTCATAGGGAATGTGAACTCTCTTCATGTGGAGCGCGTAGTTTACGAACTTTAAAGTGTGTTATTTTTCATTTTTGGCACACGGCCATTAGAGAATAACTACTTTCTCGACGAACGGGTGCTTCATCGACGAACGGGTGCTTCATCGAGGAAGATGATGGTAGTTATCTACACGGAGAAGATGACTTTTGGTGCATGATCACCATGGCCAAATGGGCTATGAAGGCAACGCACCCCCTTCCCATGCGGAGGGGGTTGGCTACGGCCAATAACCACCACGACCACCCCGTCGAGGGGGAGGAGTGCATGCGGCCACCCCATGCAAGGGGGGAGACCGGCCATGGACAAAGGGCCATGGCCGGCCTAGGCCAATAGGCCATGGCCGGTCGGCCATGGCCGGCCATGGCCATGGCCGGCCGGCCCCGGCCCCGGCCCCGACCAGGCCAGGGTCGACCATGGCCGGCTCCAGCCAGGGCCAGGGAGCCCTGGCCGTGGCCAAGGCCAGGCCTGGCCGAGACCAGGCCAGGGCCAGGGGGCCCTGGCCGGCCTCGGCCAAGGCCAGGGGCAGCCCCTGGCAGAGGCCAGGGCCGGCGCCCGGGCCTCTGCCAGGGCCTGGCCGGCCCTGGCAGAGTCCAGGGCCAATGCCCTGACCTTAGGCCAGGGCCTGGCCGGCCTCGGCCAGGGCAGAGGCCCTGGCCGAGGTGCCAGGGCCCCTGGCCGGCCAGGGCAGAGGCCCTTGGCCGGCCCCTTGGCAAGCCCCGGCCAGGGCAGAGGCCCTGGCCAATGGGGTGCCAAATAACTGATTGGTCGGTATTGGTCGACCAATTCAGGATTATTGGTCGACCAATTTAGCCAGAGGCCTTGACAATGGTTTCGGCCCCGGCAACCTACAAGCCTAGCTCATACGAGGCCAACGGTAGTCATCTGCGGTAAAATTCTCCAATAAGGGGGAAACGCCTGGATCCATATGGGAGCAGGCGACGATAGTTTGCAGAAAAATCCCAAAAAGGGGGATCCGACCTTGGCACGGCTACGACTCATCCCGGCAAATGGCATGAAGTGCCAGCTATTTCTCTAGTATCATAAGGGTACTAAGTTGAAATATACATTTTTTGAAAAATACGTTTTCTAATGTTTTGAAAAATACGTTTTCAAAAACGCTTTTCCGCTGCAAAGTACTATAAGAGTACTTTTATTTGATAAAGTGATGGGGAAATACTGAAAGTTACTCTAGATGGTGATTGGAAACGTAGTGACCTTTCCGATTCTAGGGTAACATCTTCAGTATTTTTCGAAAGTAACTTATCAAATAATAAATGTCGTTCCAAGTGGGAGTTGAAATTAGAACTATCCAAATGGGATATTCTATTATCACTTCAAATGGGAATTATATTTTAAGAATTTTTTTAATGCAATGATTTTGATCAAACCTTCGGTTATGTGTCTTTTGCAGCATTTTAAAAGTAAAATGTCTTCCGCTTCAAAGAATATCGTCGCTGAGTTAAACAGAGGTGAAAAACTCAACGGCGATAATTACAAACTTTGGTCCATCAAGATACAATACGTTTTAGAGGAGCAAGAAGTGCTCGAAACTCTAAAGAACGTAATGATTGAACCCGAGTTGGGCACTACGGCCCAACACAGACGAGACAAGGAAGCTTTTGATGCTTGGTCTCGGAAGAACAAGATAGGACGCATTACGTTATTAAGCAGTATGGCTGATGACATAATGCGCATCTTCCGAGAACATGACCTTGCCATGGACATATGGTCCAAGCTAGAAGAAAAGTTTGGTGGCACATCGGTGTCCAAACTTTGCGCCTTAACTATAAGGTTTGATTCATATAAGAAACGTCCAGATCATTCCATGGGGAAACATCTGCGACATATGGCAAATCTTATCTCGGAGTTAAAGGACGCAGGTGATGTGCTCACTGATGAGCAACAAATCCAAGCAGTCATACATTCCCTAGAAAATGGGTGGGACCAAATGAAGATGCATCTCACTCACAATGAGAGCATCAAGACTTTCAGCGATGTTTCTAAGCACCTCGAATTAGAGGAAGAGCGGCTTGCGGCTGCCAAGCCAAGTGCAGAAGTGCACATGGTTGCTAGTTCCTCACACGGGGAAAGAAACGGAAAGATCGTTCAAAGTTCACTAATGAACGTAATAAGCAACCTGAGTCTACCAAGTAACCCAAACATAAGGGTGGGCATAAGAAATGGCACAAGAAGAAAGACTTGAAGAGGATCAAGTGCTTTAAGTGCAACAAGCTCGGCCACTATGCTCGTTCATGTACGAGTGGATGCGACGAGGTAACTTGTAAATATACTAGTTACATATGTGTTTCTAGTTCAATATTTCTTGTGGAATCTAATTCATTTTGGATAATTGATTTAGGTGCCACCGACCACATAGCAAGGGACAGACGGTCCTTCGTGGAGTATCACCGGATACCCCAAGGAACGAAGTGGATCTATGTAGAAAACAACACACGTGTTGAAGTGAAAGGCGTTGGGACTTGCAAGCTAGTCTTGGACAACGGCCGCACTCTCCTACTTCATGATGTCCTCTTCGCTCCAGATATTCGAAGGAATATAATTTCTGTGGTCGTGTTAATGGGTCTTGGCTATAACTGGTTTTTTCATGATTGTAATGTGGACTTAAGTTGTAGTAATACTCTTATTGGTACTGGGTTTGTATTTAAAGGATTTATTGTAATGAGTACAATGTATGATTCCTCGTGTAATGAAAATTTCCTTATTGCAAATTCTACGACTTATGAGTCTGATGTGATTTGTTGGCACGCAAGGCTTGGTCATATTGGACCAACGCGTATGGATAGTGTCACGCCCCGCTTCCCAAAAATATGGAGGCGAAGCGTGAGAATGTCCGCTCAGACTTGAAGCTACAAAGCTGTAAGTCCGATAAGCGTCAATCAAATTTAAACTGCAAGTCCTTGCAATGCGAACGAAACAAAGAAATAATATTGAAATGAGACAAAAGAGATATCTCAGAACATCCATAAAATAAGTTTCAACATCACAGAAAAAGCCACCAGGCTAAAAGAAAAAGAGACTAAAGGCCCAAACATGGCCAACAAAAGTACAGAGTACAACCAACGGTGCTACGCACCAACAACTAACAAAAGGCCTAAAACAAAATAAAGCCCAACAAGGACTCAAAGAATGGTCACCGGTGTCCACCAAAATCCTCCTGGGCAATCATGGACTCAGACTCAGCGTCAGTAAAACACCACGTACTCAGCAACGGTCTCTGGCTCAGGGTCTAACATGTGACACCCAAAAGAGCAAGGGGCACATGTCAGCAAGTCTACAAGAGACTTGTGCAAGGAAACTGAAAGTAAAGCAAGACAACCTAGCACTTCTAAAAGTATGATGCAATGACATGTCATTTAAAGTATGAGTGCAACAGGCAAAGAAAACAACAAGTGAACTAGCATGGCATGGCAAGTGTGGCAAGACTATAAACATTTACAAGGATTTCTCTAGTCGTGTTTTCATGTCATGTGCAGAGTTTACGCCTTACAGCTGAAATGCCTTTCTTTCACACTGATTGGTCGCTTAACTCCGCCCCACCCAGAGTTTACGCCTTACAGCTGCAGTTGTTGATCAGGCAGACTCCCAACTGATTGGCCGCTTAACTCTTACCCCACCCACGTGTATCGAGCCAGGGCCTTACCCCCGAACGGTAATGCTCGCTTCTGGGACACGAGCCAGGAAGTGTTTTTCTTGATGGCATAGGGGTGCACCTAGCCAGGACAAGCAAGTACAAAGTATGTAGCGTGTGCTACGAATGCAATATTCAACTTGGATGACATGTAGAATGCAATGCATGGCAGTTAAAAGTGCGTACAGAAAAGGAAAGTAAACGTGACAGTTTAGTATGCATGAACAACAAGTTTAAAGGGTTGGATCTAGCTTCGTTGTCAAGCTAGATCAATTAGGTGACGGATCTAGTTTCGTTGTCAAACTAGATCAAATAGGCGTCTAGCCAGCTATCATTTCACTGACTAGTCTCTTTTACGATAAAAGCAAGAAAGTGGCCTAAAAATGTGGCCCTACACAAGAGTTGGCAAGTTTCACTTGCCTGCAAGCACGACGTCTGAGCACACCGTCCAATGAGTCCAAAAATCACAATTATCCTACGTGCACAAGTCCACCGGCCTAAAGTCCATATTATTAATCTTGATTAGTGAATTTAAAACATTTAAAATACTTTAAAAATACTGATTTTAGTCTTGATTAGCATGCATTGGGTTGGGGGTCCTAGGGGTGCGAAGCGTTACCTCAACACGACGCGAAAGCTACACCGGCGTCGGGTAGCGACGCCGGGGGTTGGAATAGAAGAATGCTCTCCAAGTCCTGATTCCAATATAGTTTCCTCGCTGGAAAGTTCAGAGCATCAACCGGAGCAACGGTTCCAGATTCCAAAGCTAGCACGTGCGACAACGGGCTACGACGTGTCGCAACGTCGTGCACGGCGAATCGTCGGAGAGAAAGCACATAGGTGGGGCCCACAGTAGTCCTAGGGACCTTTGGGGGACCCACAATACTTCTGGAGAACTTGCGGGGCCCACGGTGGCAAGCGGTGCGACGGGTGTGGGGTTGCGACGTTTGCTCTCGGTCGTACTCAGCCAAATGCGGGGAGCCCTCTCGGTCAGGCGCTAGGAACGGGCGCTGCACAGCGCTCGGGGTCGGTGCGGGCCTTGGTGCGGAGATGTTTGTCGGTCGGGCGCTTGGGACGGCTCGGTCACAGCGCTAGGCGGGTCGTTGCAACGTTGCAACGGTTACAACGTTGCGGAGATGCAGCGTGAGCGGGGGAACGCTTCGGTCAGGCACGGAGGAAGGCGGGGTGCGGAGCGGGGATGCGGGGCTGTGCGGGGCTGCCTCTCGGTCAGACCGAGAGGATCTATCGGTCGGTGCGGGTCGGTGCGAAGTGGGGGTTGCAGCGGAATGCGGAGCGGGCGTGAGCGGGGGCGGCTGTCGGTCGGAGCGGGCGAACGGAGGCCGTTCTCTCGGTCAGTACGGGGGCTGAACGTCGCAACGTTGCGACGAATCGTCGCAACGTCCAATTTGGGTTTTGGAAGGGGCTAGGGATAATTTCTTGCGAAAATAGGTCTTCCTAGGGGTTGTTTATATAGTGTAGATGGGTTGACTTGGTCTAGGGCTAAATCTAATTGGATTAGAAGTTTAAAATAATTTAAAATTTGAAATTCAACTTCTCCAACTCACCCAAGGATTTGACTTGGTCCAAATGAGCTGGAAATTGGCTCAAAAATTCTTTAATACGTATAAAACTCAAATAAATTTTATTTGGCCGAAAATAATTTAAAAATTAATTATTAAAAATAATATAAAACTTGTTAAAAATATAAAAGTGGTCAAATAAACTCCAAAAATTATAAAATAAATATCGGGGTGATCGTGATGACGAATGTGAGCTAACTAAGAAGACGGATCTCAAATTTGACATCGGACGACGAAACTAAAAATAGAAACGTCTCCCGTCAAGAGTGAAAATCGTCACGTCTCATCGAGTGAGTTTAAATTGTGGAAAAATGACTCGAGAAGTGTCGTTCCAAGATAGTGCCACTATTTAATACTCTCAGAGACATTCACAACGGCCTATCACCCAAAAGTGTTCACAAACAAACAAAGTCTAAAACAAATACGTGCACGGACAAAAGCACGTGCACGAACAACGTACCACGAAAAGTGGTCGTTACATCCTCCCCACCTTAGAATAAAGTCTGTCCTCGGACTTTCTAATATATCTATTCGCTCTAATAACTACCCCAATCAAGTCATATAATAATTCAACCAGGTATAGTCATTACAAGTGCTTATATATGCACTAGGTAGTCAATCATTAATACTACCAACACGTATATATATATATATATTCACGTACGTCACACTCTTATACCTATTATAGTCAGTCAAAACCATACACGTATTCCAATCACGTATATAAGCATACACCCCTTATATAACTACTACCTACCTAATCGCAAACAATATTTCAGATACTCATATAAGGATAGTCTACTTAGCAAATACAATCATTGCTCTACCTATAGGTAGCTACCTATGCACAAACATCAAGGGTATACTACCCTCTGATAATCCCTAGTATTCATCCAACACTAAACACATCAACACATGTAATCACACCATACCATAATTAATCAAGTTTCACTATATATATACATATATATTCACCACTACTATAGTTTCACAATATATAGTCATTCAAATACATGCAAATGGTTCACCATATATTCACATCACGTACGGTCCTATAACTGTATTTACGACACGCCACATATATCATAGTCATCAATACCTATTACTAAGCACATACTTACATGTGCATGGTGCACACCCATACACGCTAACATTTCATTTACATACACCAATCATACCATTATATAACTGGCACACATACACACCTAGTTTTAGCTAGTACGTTCACACAACAAGTCCTTAGTAAATAACTATACCCCAAGACCAGCACCTATAACTATATACTGGCGTAGCGACCCACAATCATGTGTGTAGCACAACCAGGCATAAACACTCCTATCACTATACATACATCAAACATTGCTATATTCAAACTACAAACATTCATTCAATATACTTAGAGTATACTCACTTAAGCTTGAGTGAGACTCAAAACATACATCAGAATATTCTATATGCGTAACACGACATTTATACCTATACCAATACCACTCCCATATATATACATCTACCAATACAACCGTATACATTCCATAAGTCAATCACACTTAATATTTAGTCAGGTAACACCCACATAGTTAAATCAATTTATATACCATAATAATAGTAATACAGACATCAGCACCCACATATTTATAATACCCTCCCTAATACATGCATACGTATTCATCGTATAGTCACACCCATGTAACATATATATATATTCACACCATAGCCTACTACCTATAATTAGTATACTAACACATTTACGCACACATAATTAAGATGTGCAATAGGCATGTATACCTCACGGTATGCACGCATGCAACATCCCGCAAAAGCGAGCAATACCAATCAAAATTATAATCTTATTACCATATGCATATCACCTATATACTCAGGCAACAAACATACCTACTTACATATAAGCACATTATATATCTACCTACGAGCACATACTCACACGTACTAATATATAGGTCACTCAATAGGCCTACTCTCTTAACTGTACATCCACCTATTATTATTACAACCTAACATACACATAGCTTTACCAATCATTTTATTTCAACCATTATAAGTATCTCTTACTACATACACAACTTAGATATTTCAACGCTAACTCTTATATACACAGGCATCCCTAGTATGGTATAGCTGTCCACACAAAATCTATAATTACTAACACACAACAACTTCATAGTATTACGAATAACTCCGAGTATATATATCACACAATAGGCAAGCACCAATATACTATGGGGATATACTCATTCAAGCCCACGTACACAACTTAGGTACGTGCACTACGACACCTCACAAGGTCCAAGGGTCTACTAACAATTAGGAGTTGACACAGATCTTGACAGGCACTAAAGTCTAAGCAACAAGGGAGGTCGAGGTCGTGGAGAGGGAAGGGTCGATAAGCACGAGTTCGGATAGGACGAATACAAGGAGACGGCTTGGTTAGACGAACATTGACTCAAAGGTGATGTTTAGGTTGAGGGAAAAGGGAGATGTAGTGATGCTTATATAGGAGGGGGAAAAGAGAATAGGGTAAATAGCATAAGCTAAAATACGCAACATTGAAAACTGTTGTACTTCAAAAAAATTAGAATTCCTTATCTGCATAAAATATTTGAAGTCGATAAAGCGAGTTGAAATAAGTTTGAGTCGAATATTCATAATAAGAGAAAATGTTTTATTGGTTTATATAAAATCATTGTAAAAGGAAGTAAAATCATTTACTCGAATATTAAGGACGAGGTTTAGAAAATTTATACGTCAGTAATTTAATATAATGTTGTCAAAAAAGTTTTGGAAAGTCGAAGAATGAAATCAAGTAACGGAAAAAATTTAAACTCATGTTAAATGCTTTCAAAACTCTTAGGCTATGGGAAATTTAGAATATTCCATTCTGAAACTACTTTTAGAGAACTAGGGTTTGCCAAAAATGAAAAACTGATTTACATAAGTTCCTAATATACGAGCACAACAAGTCTGGTATGAATATAAAAATGTGTGAAAGTATGTATGGTGCACGGAAAAATAATATTAACTTAGTAGTGGATTTATCGAAATCGAATAGCAAGTCTTTAAAATCAAATCAGGGAGGGTCTAAAGCAGGAAGAGGCTATGAAAATAGTAATTTTGCAAAAATCTGAAGTAGCGAAAACGACGAGCAAAGTCCAACTTGCTGAAAGCTGAAATTCCATGTGTCTTGAAAGTATATTAAAGTAAACACGACGTATCATTCGAATAACACAAATAAGAGGGAAAATTATAAATCGAATTAGGCAGGGAAAAAGTAAAACTAATATATGAAAGAATGACTCATTTACATAAGTATAAAAAAATATAGGCTGGGAAAATACCATAAGCTAGTATTCAAAAATTCCGACAAACGTTTTAAAAATTTAAATCAATGAAGGAGGATGAAATATAGGTATATTAAAATTTTGAACAAAATTAAACTTAGTGGAAGAGAAGATTGAAAAATACTTTCAGAAGGTTCAAGTTTTGCAATGGCGATGTTTGAAAATTGACGATGATCGTCACGGGGTGATCTCGTGAATCGAGGCAAGGAAATTGGTCGGATGATCAAAACATTCATACGCCTAGGTTATGAATCAGGAGAATCTACGGGGAAACTCCTACGGTCGACCAACTTAAAGACTAAGGACTAGGCGCTAAGACTTCTAAAGGTTAGACTGTAAGGAAATGTGTTCAGCTTGGTCCGAAATCGATGAACCCAGGCGAACGACAAAAGGAAATTCTAGAAGTCTAATATGGTCAGAGGTAGACAAGAACCACTAAGGTAACTCCTACGACGGTTAAATCAATTGCTAGAAGGGGGTCTAACTACAATCAGGGCCTCTAAATAGCAAGCACAGACGTCTAACTAAGTCTTCTTATCACCTAGTGTCCTAAGAAAATGACTAGACTCAGGGCTTATGACTCGGATGTTGCAATTTATTTAATGGACATTCCGTTATTATCGTTGTTTCGTTAATTCGCAATTGCAAGACTGGACCTGCATGGGCCACCAACAAAACCTGTCACGCCCCGCTTCCCAAAAATATGGAGGCGAAGCGTGAGAAGGTCCGCTCAGACTTGAAGCTACAAAGCTGTAAGTCCGATAAGCGCCAATCAAATTTAAACTGCAGGTCCTTGCAACGCGAACGAAACAAAGATAATAATATTGAAATGAGACAAAAGAGATATCTCAGAACATCCATAAAATAAGTTTCAACATCATAGAAAAAGCCACCAGGCTAAAAGAAAAAGAGACTAAAGGCCCAAACATGGCCAACAAAAGTACAGAGTGCAACCAACGGTGCTACGCACCAACAACTAACAAAAGGCCTAAAACAAAATAAAGCCCAACAAGGACTCAGAGAATGGTCACCGGTGTCCACCAAAATCCTCCTGGGCAATCATGGACTCAGACTCAGCGTCAGCAAAACACCACGTACTCAGCAACGGTCTCTGGCTCAGGGTCTAACATGTGACACCCAAAAGAGCAAGGGGCACATGTCAGCAAGTCTACAAGAGACTTGTGCAAGGAAACTGAAAGTAAAGCAAGACAACCTAGCAGTTCTAAAAGTATGATGCAATGACATGTCATTTAAAGTATGAGTGCAACAGGCAAAGAAAACAACAAGTGAACTAGCATGGCATGGCAAGTGTGGCAAGACTATAAACATTTACAAGGATTTCTCTAGTCGTGTTTTCATGTCATGTGCAGAGTTTATGCCTTACAGCTGAAATGACTTTCTTTCACACTGATTGGTCGCTTAACTCCGCCCCACCCAGAGTTTACGCCTTACAGCTGCAGTTGCTGATCAGGCAGACTCCTAACTGATTGGCCGCTTAACTCTTACCCCACCCACGTGTATCGAGCCAGGGTCTTACCCCCGAACGGTAATGCTCGCTTCTGGGACACGAGCCAGGAAGTGTTTTTCATGATGGCATAGGGGGGGCACCTAGCTAGGACAAGCAAGTACAAAGTATGTAGCGTGTGCTACGAATGCAATATTCAACTTGGATGACATGTAGAATGCAATGCATGGCAGTTAAAAGTGCGTACAGATAAGGAAAGTAAACGTGACAGTTTAGTATGCATGAACAACAAGTTTAAAGGGTTGGATCTAGCTTCGTTGTCAAGCTAGATCAATTAGGTGACGGATCTAGTTTCGTTGTCAAACTAGATCAAATAGGCGTCTAGCCAGCTATCATTTCACTGACTAGTCTCTTTTACGCTAAAAGCAAGGAAGTGGCCTAAAAATGTGGCCCTACACAAGAGTTGGCAAGTTTCACTTGCCTGCAAGCACGACGTCTGAGCACACCGTCCAATGAGTCCAAAAATCACAATTATCATACGTGCACAAGTCCACCGGCCTAAAGTCCATATTATTAATCTTGATTAGTGAATTTAAAACATTTAAAATACTTTAAAAATACTGATTTTAGTCTTGATTAGCATGAATTGGGTTGGGGGTCCTAGGGGTGCGAAGCGTTACCTCAACACGACGCGAAAGCTACACCGGCGTCGGGTAGCGACGCCGGGGGTTGGAATAGAAGAACGCTCTCCAAGTCCTGATTCCAATATAGTTTCCTCGCTGGAAAGTTCAGAGCATCAACCGGAGCAACGGTTCCAGATTCCAAAGCTAGCACGTGCGACGACGGGCTACGACGTGTCACAACGTCGTGCACGGCGAATCGTCGGAGAGAAAGCACATAGGTGGGGCCCACAGTAGTCCTAGGGACCTTTGGGGGACCCACAATACTTCTGGAGAACTTGCGGGGCCCACGGTGGCAAGCGGTGCGACGGGTGTGGGGTTGCGACGTTTGCTCTCGGTCGTACTCAGCCAAATGCGGGGAGCCCTCTCGGTCAGGCGCTAGGAACGGGCGCTGCACAGCGCTCGGGGTCGGTGCGGGCCTTGGTGCGGAGATGTTTGTCGGTCGGGCGCTTGGGGCGGCTCGGTCACAGCGCTAGGCAGGTCGTTGCAACGTTGCAACGGTTGCAACGTTGCGGAGATGCAGCGTGAGCGGGGGAACGCTTCGGTCAGGCACGGAGGAAGGCGGGGTGCGGAGCGG
The DNA here is from genome assembly GCA_030789695.1 of Scilla litardierei. NCBI lineage: Eukaryota > Viridiplantae > Streptophyta > Magnoliopsida > Asparagales > Asparagaceae > Scilla > Scilla litardierei. Next base: position 106,196,739 of record CM061140.1, read on the forward strand.
GCTTTGGTGCGGAGCGGGGATGCGGGGCTGTGCGGGGCTGCCTCTCGGTCAGACCGAGAGGATCTATCGGTCGGTGCGGGTCGGTGCGAAGCGGGGGTTGCAGCGGAATGCGGAGCGGGCGTGAGCGGGGGCGGCTGTCGGTCGGAGCGGGCGAACGGAGGCCGTTCTCTCGGTCAGTGCGGGGGCTGAACGTCGCAACGTTGCGACGAATCGTCGCAACGTCCAATTTGGGTTTTGGAAGGGGCTAGGGCTAATTTCTTGCGAAAATAGGTCTTCCTAGGGGTTGTTTATATAGTGTAGATGGGTTGACTTGGTCTAGGGCTAAATCTAATAGGATTAGAAGTTTAAAATAATTTAAAATTTGAAATTCAACTTCTCCAACTCACCCAAGGATTTGACTTGGTCCAAATGAGCTGGAAATTGGCTCAAAAATTGTTTAATACGTTTAAAACTCAAATAAATTTTATTTGGCCGAAAATAATTTAAAAATTAATTATTAAAAATAATATAAAACTTGTTAAAAATATAAAAGTGGTCAAATAAACTCCAAAAATTATAAAATAAATATCGGGGTGATCGTGATGACGAATGTGAGCTAACTAATAAGACGGATCTCAAATTCGACATCGGACAACGAAACTAAAAATAGAAACGTCTCCCGTCAAGAGTGAAAATCGTCACGTCTCATCGAGTGAGTTTAAATTATGGAAAAACGACTCGAGAAGTGTCGTTCCAAGATAGTGCCACTATTTAATACTCTCAGAGACGTTCACAACGGCCTATCACCCAAAAGTGTTCACAAACAAACAAAGTCTAAAACAAATACGTGCACGGACAAAAGCACGTGCACGAACAACGTACCACGAAAAGTGGTCGTTACAGATAGACTTGCCAAACGTGGCCTTCTATCCAATGTTTCAAAGGTTTAAATGTCGACATGCGAACATTGCCTAGTGGGGAAATCTTGTCGCAAGCCGTTTGGAACCGGCACAAGGGCCGAGGTTCCATTACAGCTTATCTTTTCGGACATATGTGGTCCGATGAATGTCAAGACAAGACGCGAGAAGTCCTATTTCATCACTTTTATTGATGATTTCACCCGATTCGGACATATCTATTTGATATCCCACAAAAGTGAAGCATTGGCTTGCTATGAGTTTAGTGGAAAATCAATGAAATCGCAAGATTAAGGTCTTGCGAACCGATAGGGGCGGTGAATATCAATCAACAAGTTTTAAGGAACTTTGTGATGAAAAAGGCATAGTACATCAGGTAACTATGCCTTATACTCCTCAACAAAATGGTGTTGCAGAAAAGAGAAATAGGACTTTAATGGAAATGATCCGTTCAATGATGGCGCAAGCTAACTTGCCAATCACCTTTTGGGGTGATGCATTATTGACGGCCGCTTTCATTTTAAACCGCGTACCCTCGAAATCAGTTAGCTCCACTCCTTATGAGTTGTGGAACCAAAGGTCTCCTGACTTAAACATTTTGAAACCTTGGGGTTGTGCATCCTACGTACATATTTCCTCCCATAAGTATGGCAAACTTGGGCCAAGGGGAAGGAAATGTATCTTTATACGATACGCAGAAAACTCCAAAGGTTATGTTGTTGTTAGTCAGGAAGACAATGGTGGGCTAATTGAATTTGAGTCGAGGGATGTCACTTTCTTGGAAAACGAGTTTCCAAGACAGGGCGAGATAAGTCAGGACTTATCTCTATTTGAGATTTATGATCAAGAAGGATGACCTCATTCGAGTGGGAGAATTCTTGGTGAAAACGAAAATACGTTTCAACCTTCACCAATGGATTATACGAATGACGATTATCCTATTCCATACGGGAATAATAATCCATGTGGGAGCAATTCTAACGACATTCCAAGTGGGAGTGATATTAGAATTGATCTAAATTCGAGTCAACAAGGACTTGAAGAATCTCAAATACGACGTAGTAGTCGTACAAGGTTGGCTCCTCTAAGATTTGAGGATGAATTTCCACAAACCTTTATGACTTTACTACAAGAAGATGACGAGCCTGCTACTTTCAAACAGGCCGTATCTTGCCCTGCTAAAGACAAATGGATGGAAACGATGCAAGAGGAGTTAGAATCCATGAAAGTTAACCAAGTCTGGGACTTAGTTGACTTACCCAGAGGACGTAGAGCTATTGGGAACAAATGGGTTCTCAAGATCAAGCATAAGGCTGATGGCTCTATTGATAGATATAAAGCTCGCCTTGTCGCGAAAGGTTTTACGCAACATGAAGGGATAGACTACGAAGAGACCTTCTCACCTGTTGTGCGTTTTACCTTGATTCGCCTGATTCTGGCAATGGTAGCTTGCTTAGACCTCGAATTACATCAAATGGATGTAAAGACTGCCTTTCTCAATGGAGAATTGGACGAGGAGATCTATATGGAACAACCAACAGGGTTTGTAAAAGAAGGAAACGAACATAAGGTTTGTAAACTTCTTAAATCCATATATGGTCTTAAACAATCCTCGAGGCAATGGTATATACGATTTCAAGAAGTTGTCTTATCAAATGGTTTTACCATGCTTGATGAAGATAACTGCGTATATATCAAGAGGATTAAAAGCAAGTATGTTATCATGTCTCTATATGTAGATGACATTTTAATAGCCGGAAATGACAAGGGCTTTGTGATGGATATCAAGGCTTGGCTTTCATCAGTTTTTGAGATGAAAGACATGGGAGAAGCCGTATATATCCTTGGAGTTAAGATTTCAAGGAATCGTTCGAAGAAACTTCTTTCTCTTTCACAGGAGACTTATATAAAGAAGGTTCTAGAACGATTTAATATGCAGGACTGCAAGTCCATTGATACTCCTATAAGCAAAAGCGACAATTTATGTCTGAAATCATGTCCAAAGAACCAAAAGAAAAAGGAAATTATGGAAAAAGTTTCATATTCCAGTGCAGTTGGTAGTCTTATATACGCTAAGATGCGTACAAGACCGGACATCTGTTTTGCCGTTAGAATGGTAAGTCGTTACCAATCCAACCAAGGGCAAGAACACTGGAAAGCGGTTAAGAGGATAATGCAGTATCTTAAAGGAACTGCAGACTTGCAAAAGATGATAGCGGATCCGCTTACGAAGGCGATCCCCAGAGATGTGTTTTACAAACACTTATCATCTCAAGGATTGCGTAAGAGCTGAGTTGTACCAATATAAATTCCCATGTCTGTAAATGATCAAATTTAATAAAAGAATAAGTTCTTTTTTTTCAAACATTGCATATGAATTTCTTGAGAAATTTTTGTGTACATTTTTTGAAATCTCAGCTATACTTTCTAGTATATCGGATAGATTGAGGTTGGCTCTCTCACATGAGCAACCGCCTTATTCTATCAGACGGATAGAATAGAGATGAGACCTGTTTGAAGTCAAAATCATCAGACGGATGATTTGGAGTCATGACTTAAACAAAATGGTCGCATGAAAGATCTGCATCATATGGATGCTTACAGAAGATCTAAGAGGATTTTGAAATCCTATATGTATAAATGCGGGATGTGAGTCCAAAGGATTATTTGAGTATAAAAAGGGACTCAAAGTCAGACATTGTGGTGTCTGATCATCATCCTTACAACATCATTGAGACATATACTCCCTGGGAAAGGAGCGATGTTGTAATACGTATTCATACTACGTATGCATTTTTGACAATTGGGTTAGAATAGTAAATAAGTTTACTATTATGTGAGACCCAAAGACCACATGGGTCTTAACTCGTTACCCTTATGGACACTAATTGGTTCCTTAAGATTTGACTGGGTGATTGCTATCTTAGCATGTTGCTTATGGACTATGGTTAATTCGGTCCGACGGTGCATATTAGAAAAGCGAGTCAAGTCAAGATCGAAAGGATCGCAAGAAGAGGAAGATTAATTTTGCATTCACATTTGGACTTTAAAGATTCAAAGCTGGCCAGCCAATTGCAATCCAGATGGGATTCAATTGTTGAATATAAAGTATAAGAAATTTGAAGAAATAATCTAGGGTAAAACATGCGTTGATCTACTCAACTTTGCACCTCGAGGAGTGTTGTGTATCTCTAACAAGTGCACAACAGCGGACTCTATGCGCATGACGGTCACACGGCCTATTTCTCGGTATGACAAACAGAAGAGTTAGAGGAAAATAAGTTTCCTTACAATCCTCTCAAGTGTGAGTGGGAGATGTTGGATATGGACGACATAAATACACCCATGAGGGGATGTATGAGGGTATACGGACCTCGGATGTCGCGTGCACGAAGGCGTGCGTGAAGGGAACCTTTTCTCGTGTGAAAAGGACCACTCGATAAGTGGAAAAAGCCACTCGATAAGTGGAAAAAGCAACTTTATAAGTGCAAAATGGCACTTGATAAGTGGATAAAGAAGAAGATAAATGAATGTGCTAATATAGGCTAATAAGCTTATAATTGGTTATTTCCTACAATAACCACCCCTAAAGCCTATAAATAGGACCCAAGGGTAAGACATTCATTCACACTTTCCATGCCATAAGTTTGCATAAGGCATCCTTATGTTCTTCTTCTCCCTTCCATTAAAATCCTCTTCTAGTTAGAGATTTAGGCGGTGAAACTCTGCTACGATCCTCCATGACGAAGTATCTGTAATGCCCTACAAGCTACTGCACAAGTACTAGAGGGGGGGTGAATAGTACTTTTAAAAATAACAAGGAGTATAATTCCAAATTATAGTGCAAACAACTACCAAATCAATTTGCGGAAGCTTAAATTGAATGACAACAACAAAATTAACAATGCTAACAAATGATGTTAATGGGTTCGGATCCACCCAAGTCTCCCCGACTTGTTCCCGGTGATCCTACGTCCCAACCACCCGGATCCCCTCCGGATACTTAGGTTAGAAACCCTAACCCAAGATTTCCACTATGAATATCTTGTGAAAAACCTTCACAAGATCAAATCATACATGCAATAGCAATAGTGAATCCCACAACCCGGGATCACAACCTTCTCTCACAATCGAGAGAATCAACAAGCAATATAAATGAGTTTATAATGAAATAAACAATCTTACCACAAAATCCTATACCTTGAGTTTTTCTTACCCAAATAGGTGAAAGGAAGGATTTGAGGAAGATGAAGTCACCAAGACCTAGCACCAAGGAAATGACCAGCAATAGGTGCTTAGGAGAGATTTGGAGACTTGATTCAAGCTAGAGCTTGAAGGGCTCACCAAGAACAAGCTTCTCTCAAGATGGATTCTAGATCTAGAATGTGAGAGAATGGGTTTCTTGTGAGGAAGAGAGCTTTGGAAATGAGTGAGAATGGCTATCTCTTTCTATCTCAATGAATCTCTTAATGGCAGCTCTAACCTAGAGAGAAATGACCTAGGCTCGTATTTATAGGGTCCCATAAAAACAAGTTAGGTCAATTTCCAACGGATAGAAATCTGAGGCAACTAGTCGGTCAAAGAACAATCACTGACCGACTAGTTCATCAAATAGTCGGTCAGTCAATCAACATGGACCGACTAAGAGAGGAACTGAGAAGAGATAGAATTTCAGACCTAGAAATCTAGTCGGTCCAAGAAGACATTCTGACAGACTAGTTTCACAACTAGTCGGTCAGTCAGTGAACGTAGACCGACTAAGAGGCAAAATGAAATAGTCTGAATACAAATTGACTTAGTCGGTACAAGAACAAAAGTTGACCGACTAGATTGTCAACTAGTCGGTCACCAAACGTTCTTAGACCGACTAGCGATAAACAGTAGCTTAGGAGAAATTTAGTATGAACAGTAAGTCACAACTAGTCGGTCAAAGAAGCATCACTGACCGACTAGTTCACAAACTAGTCGGTCGGTGAGTCAACGTAGACCGACTAACTGTAAACAGTACTGAACAAGAAATTAAGGAATCAAACTAGTCGGTCCAAGAAGCTCTGCTGACCGACTAGATCACCATCTAGTCGGTCAGTACTTCTTCTTGTACCAACTAACATGCACAAACAAGTCCGAATCGAAGCGCGACGCTTCGAGGAAGTTAGAATGAACTTGTACTAAGATCCTAGAGCTACGACATGAGCGTTATGAAGATAGAAACGTAAGATATACTCAAGGCTTAACATTCTATAGATTGATGCTTAAAAGACTATAAATAAACCTTAAAGAACGGTCTTCGAAAGCTTCGATTAAATCTTCATGACTTCCAAAACAGCGCAAGAGCTTCAACGAAGCTTTAGGCATGAATACGTGCTTTGAGAAGTGTTGAGATGTCGCTTTGAATGTTCTCGTGAATTTGGCGACGATCTCCAATACTGCGCTTACAAATTGTTAGTTCATTGATTATTTATGTTTGCTCATCATCAAAACCAAATCCGGGGAGTCCAATATTCAACATTCTCCCCCTTTTTGGTGATGACAAACCAACATAAATAATAATCAAAAATAATGATTCAAATGAAAAATACTTACTCCCCCTGCATTGATGACACGTTAATTCCAAAAAGAATATATATGAATTGCATCAATCAGACGAGTAAGATAAATAAAGAGAATCGATTTTTGAAATATTAGATTTTGAAAATCCTTATATATATCTTAACTCCCCCTGAATCTAACATATCAAACTAGATTCTTGGAAATTGAGTTAAATTTTCATTTGCCCTATTTATTATCATTATCTCTCCCCCTTTGGCATTATCCCAAAAATGGGGGGCATACAACGACAACAACTAGGTAATGGAAAATCCAACATCGGGAGTCGTAGACAATGACGATGGACCCAATTGACACCAAGGAAAAAATGATGAAATCAAATCAAGGTGTGCCAAATTGTCCATTATCAAAAAGCGATAATCAAAATCATCGAAAATACCAAACAATTGTTCATTTCTTGAATAAAGAAACATACCCTTCAATATTCAGTATTCTTGGTTAAATTGGTGCATGGAAAACAATTCTATACAATTATAGAATTTCAATCTATTTAACCAAGTTTTTCAATCGTCGAGCGAAGATTTCATATATCATGGACATTGAATGAGAATTAATGTGCATGACGAAGAAAAACAAAGTGAACATCAATGTATATATATATAGAAACATCATGAGTACATCCAAAAAGATATCATATCGAGGACATCGAATACAACATACCATGGATACAAACATCAAAAGATACACCATCATCATCATAACACCATCATCAACATCCAACAAAAAATACAAAATACAACACATACACCGACATCCAACATATCAAAACAAAACAAAACAAAACAACACACAAACTCCATCCTAACCCAAAACACTCTCAAACAGGTATATCATCCAATGAGCAGTGGAGAGTCCTCGAAACTGACGATCACGAGGAAGTGGCTGGATCTGCAGTCTCCGTGGGTCCAGTCGACAGAGTGGACTCAGGCTCTGCAGTGAGGAAAGGCGTGTCAACAGACGGGATCGTCGGGGCAGGTGTGGAAACGACGACGGGCTCAACAGGTGGGGTCTCAACAGGAGTAACAGCAGGTAAGATAGGAGCAGGCTCGTCAACAGGATCAGCAGCAGGCTCAGAAGTCTGAACTACTGAAGCAGAAGTCTCTGGAGCACCGGAAGTGGCGCCAACTCCAGGAGCAGAAGTGGTAGTAGCAGCAGCAGCAGTGGCCTCATCGCCACGAGCCAAGGAAGTGACAAGCTCGTCAATCTCCTTATCGTCCATCTCCTCGGCCTCAGAAACTGAAGGAGGAAGATCAATGCCCATCATACGAGCCATACAGCAGACGACCTCCTCGGTACGAGCCACACGCGACTCGTGCCGACGAAGAAGGCGTACGACATCATCTAATGTGGCAGGAGGAGGGGGACTGCAGCAGCTGAGGGAGTGGCCTGGGAAGCAGATGTGGTCGACCTCTGCACGTGACGAAGCGCCGCAAGAGATTTCTTAATGGCCGTTGCGTTCAGAGGAGGACCCAAAGGACGCTCATCGTCAGGAGGGAGAGGAACTCGGAAATGACGGAAAACCAGGGTCAACAGACACGGGTAAGGGATATGCGCAGATTTATTGGTCTTGCGAATACACTCGAAAGAGTCCATCTTATCGAGTATAACGCGAGCCCAATTAATCTCGCAACCCAAGAAAAGAGCGTAAATCATCTTGATAAAAGGCTGGGATGGCAGAGAAGAAGAGCCGTACTTGGGAAGCAAGCACGACTTCAGAATGAGATTAAGCACCCATGCATTAGGTTTGAACGACTTCGAAGGAACACCAATGAGGGCAGGAGGGATCACATGGAAGATATCAGAAAGAACGGACTGATCCAAGGAAGAGATATCATCAACAGAAATATCCGAAGGAAGGAGACCGGACAACGAACAACCTAGTATCTCCCCCAAGATTTCTGCCGTGAGAACTATAGGAGTTCCCAAGACAGTAGTCTCGATGGAGTGACTCTCATCGTACAGGCCCCGAACACGATTGGTGTAGAATAATTTGACCAGGCGAGGATATGGTCTGGGGTTCGCCTTGGGGTCGAAGCGAAGGTAGTCAAGGAGCCCACTATAGGAGAGGAGGTCAGCTAAGCCAAGGAAATCTGAAAACTGAACATAGTGCTCCAATAGCATCGGGCAGTGTTAAATACGGTTGTAGGCCGCTAGACACATAGGGTCGTCCCGACACAACGATATGTCAACACCACCCGCTGGCATTGGGCCCTTTCCCTTAGGCTGGCGAGTCCTAGGACGAAGTGGAGGAGTAGGTTCCCTATGGCCAGAGTCATCCTCAGGAATAAACTCAGAATCTGTATCAGGAGGAGTAGAGGGAGTGTGGAGTATGGGCTTTTTAGACTTAGATTTTCGGGGTTTGACAGTCGCCGTCCTCTGCTTCTTCAGAGGAGGCGAAGACGGAGAAGCTTGGGTAGATTTATTACGACGCTTGGGCTTAGATGGATTCCTAGGGTTAGAAGGCTCTACAGTCATTGGGGAAGCCCCAAATGAAGTGATAGGGATCCTCGTCTTTGCCATGATCGTGGCACGACGAGAACAAGCAAGCGACGAAGATCGAACAATCCTAAGCACACAGCCCTAAGATAGGAAAACCGAAATAATCAAGCCCTAGATGAAATTCGAAACCCTAGAAGCTAGAAGAGATCTAAATCAAACCCTAGAGTAGGAAAAAGAGATCTAGGAGAGGGGTTATACCTAGGAGAGAGGGTCGACGGCGACGGACGGCGGGGATGGTCGGAAAGATGGCCGGAAAGGCGTCGGAAGTCGAAGGGTCTCGAAGGAGGTTTGGGTTTTTGCGGGCTGGAGAAGAGAAGAAGACCGACTAAAATGAACTTTAGTCGGATGAAAATAGAGTTAAGTCGGTCGGGATTGCTAAATGATGTGTTTGCCCTAACACACTTAGTCGGTCACAGTTCAAGCACTGACCGACTAGATTACGATCTAGTCGGTCGGTCAATGAGCTTGAACCGACTAAGTCGAAACAGAGGCAAACAGGAATTTTTAGGGCTAGAGTTAGTCGGTCGCAGTATACTCACAGACCGACTAGTTTTTAATCTAGTCGGTCGGTAAGTGTACTGTGACCGACTAAAGAAAGAAAATGATAAGAGTTAGATTAAAGCTTGATCTAGTCGGTCTGAGTTCACTAGCTGACCGACTAGATGAGCATCTAGTCGGTTGGCTAATGAACTGAAACCGACTAGAAGAGTCCAAAAGTTGATAAATGAGTTCTCTTCAAAAACCACTTGGATGAAACATCTTAACTCTCTCATTAGACATCTAAATTACCCCATAAAACGTCGAAATCTTAAATACGACATTCAAATACGAATTCGAGCACAAATTCAAACAAATCACATAAAATCCCAAAAATTCAATAAATCTAGCATGAACGAAATATCGCGAAATATAATAGCATGCAAGATAATGGAATGAAATATGAATCCTATATCTCGGATTCACCCATAATCCCCAATTCTCGACGCAACCGCACAAAGGAGTCCTCCTTTAGGGGTTTCGTGAAAATATCGGCGATTTGCTTTTGGGTTTCAACGTACACTAAAATGATGTCCTTTTTAGCAACATGATCATCTAAAAAATGGTGTCGGACATCTATGTGTTTTGATCGGGAATGGTGCACCGGATTCTTTGAAAGACAGATATCACTTTGGTTATCCACCATGATAGGGCTAGTATCACAGTGAATACCAAAATCCTTCAATGTGTGTCTCATCCAAAGAACCTGGGCACAAGCGGCACCAGCGGTAATATATTCTGCCTCGGTGGTTGAAAGTGAAACGGAATTTTGCTTCTTGGAAAACCAAGAGACAAGAGAATTTCCTAGAAAATGGCAAGTGCCACTAGTACTTTTCCTGTCAGATTTGCATCCCGCATAATCGGCATCACTGTATGAGACTAACTCATACGTGCTAGATTTTGGATAAAGTAATCCAAAATCAAGTGTATAACTTAGGTAACGGAAAATACGCTTTACCGCTACTAAGTGAAACTCCTTAGGTTGAGACTGATAACGAGCACATATGCATACGGCAAACATAATATCTGGCCTACTTGCGGTAAGATAGAGTAAACTACCTATCATACCTCGATATAGACGAATGTCTACATCCTTACCGTCCGTATCCTTGTCAAGATGCGTAGTCGTGCTCATTGGAGTCTTTTTCCCGGAAGCACTTTCCATTACAAATCACTTAAGCAACTCCACCGTATACTTCGTTTGGTGGATGAAGATTGCATCGTTCATTTGGCGAATTTGGAGACCTAAGAAATATTTGAGTTCGCCCATGTGGCTCATCTCAAATTGTTCCTTCATAACATTAGAAAACTCTTCGCAAAGAGTGAAGTTAGTAGCACCGAAAATGATATCATCAACATAAATTTGAACTAATAAAATATCATTATTCGCATGCTTAACAAAAAGTGTAGAATCGGCTTCGCCCATTTTAAAATTCAAATCCAAAAGAAAATTCTTTAGGCGATCATACCAAGCTCGAGGAGCTTGTCTCAAACCATAAAGAGCTTTCTTTAGTTTAAAATAATGTTTTGGAAAATTTTCATTTATGAAGCCCGGAGGTTGAAAAACGTAAACTTCCTCAACAACATCTCCGTTTAAAAATGCACTTTTAACATCCATTTGAAATAATTTAAAATTTTTATGGCATGCATAAGACAATAAAAGTCTAATTGATTCTAATCTAGCTACCGGAGCGAAGGATTCTTCGAAATCGATACCTTCCTATTGGCGATAGCCTTGAGCAACTAACCGAGCTTTGTTCCGGACGACGACTTGGTTTTCGTCGGTTTTGTTCTTGAAGATCCACTTTGTCCCTATGACGGTGTGGTTCTTCGATGGCAAAGGAACAAGCTCACATACCTCATTCCTCTCGAATTGAATGAGTTCCTCCTCCATGGCAAGGATCCAAGCACCATCTTCGCAAGCTTCAACTATATTCTTTGGATCTATTGATGAGGCAAAGGCACTATTGGCGAAGTGGTGGACTTGCGATCTCGTCTTGACACTATCATGAATATTGCCAATGACTTGCTCATGGGGATGATCGCGAACGGTATGAAGCCGCTTGGGAATACCTTGATCACTAGGCACATTCTCAACAACTTCATTAGTCGGGTTAGTATCAATAGAATCAATTGAATCAATAGACTTAGAATTTTCAAACGAATCACATAAAACATCCATAGAATCATTATCATTTGAAATTCTAGAATTAGTAAAATTCTCATTAAAAGAGACATGAAGTGATTCCTCGATCGTAGAGGATCTTTTGTTGTATATCCGGTAGGCTTTGCTACGTGAGGAATACCCAACAAATATCCCCTCATCCGATCTCGGATCAAACTTGTCCAAATTATCATATGTGTTTTTAATAAAACATTTTGCGCCGAAAACATGAAAATGTTTAACTTGAGGCAATCTACCAAACAACAATTCATAGCAAGTTTGTTTGGTGCCGGGCCTCAAAAGTATTCTATTAAACACATAACAAGCGGTGTGTACCGCTTCCGTCCAAAATTGATAACCAAGTTGATTATCTTCGAGCATAGTGCGAGCACACTCCACAAGCATTCTATTCTTCCTCTCAACAACACCATTTTGAGGAGGTGCGCGAGGGAAAGAAAACGTGTGAGTAATTCCAAGATCATCACAAAAATTTGAGAAAGACTCATTCTCAAATTCACCCACATGATCACTACGAATAGTGACAATGGTGGTTCCGATGAGATTTTGTACTTTCTTCACAAATATTGTGATGTTTTCAAAAGCTTCATTTTTATTACATAAGAAAAATACCCATGTAAATCTTGAATAATCATCAACGATGACTAGTCCATATCTTGCATTTCCTAAGGAAGCAACTCTAGTTGGCCCAAATAAATCTAGATGCAATAGCTCTAGTGGCCGTTTCGTAGAAATACTTTTCTTAGGTTTAAATGAAGATTTAGGAAGCTTGCCACGTTGACAAGAATCACAAAAACTTTTCTTTTCAAAAACGAGTTTCGGAAAACCTTTAATGGAATTTAATTTTGAAAGCTTATAAAGTGTTCCAAAGTTCACATGTCCAAATCGTCGATGCCATAAGTGTTGTTCACTTGTGTTGGCAACGAGACATTGTTCATATGACTTAGGAAGATCCAAAATATAAATATCTTTATGGCGTGTGCCGGAAAATAATAATTTATTATTATCATTTGAAATATGACACTATCATTTCGCAAAGCTAACTTTGTAACCTTTGTCACAAAGTTGGCTTATTGAAATAAGATTATGATTTAAACCAGTAACTAGATAAACATCACTAATTAAGGGTTTAGAAGGGTCACCCACTTTACCAACACCGACAATTGTTCCGCTCTCGTTGCCTCCAAATACGACGCGATTTCCATTTGCAATGGGAACCACTCCGAAGAGCAATTGAGCATCACCCGTCATGTGTTTTGAACACCCGCTATCGAGTATCCAATTCCCTTTGGAGCTAAATTTAAATTTGTTGCTCCTTTTCTTTTTCTTTTCCTTGAGTACCTAAAGATAGAAACTTTCATATCATGGTACCCAAGGTCATTGGGTCCTCAAAAGTTAGACCTTTGGAAGCCAAGTCCAATTGGACTTAGACTTCCCCACATAATTTCTACTATGCACAACATCCGAAAAATAAGCATTCATATATACTTGTTTTTCATCCATGCTTGTGTCCTTTAGGCTCCAAATAGTGAAAATTTTGGGAGCCATCATCCTATTGGGTGCATGCATGCGACGTTGATTTCTACGTGATGCATGTTGTGGATAGGCATAAGGAACATGATGGAATGGTGCACGACGAGAATTATTCATATGATGGGGTGGGTGAACATATGCATGTGTGGGAACACGTGCGTGAGGGTGTCTCACATGGTGTGCACGTGCCCGAGAATGTGTTGCATAAAAATCATCATATGTATGTGACGGTGGAGTAGGACGTGTGTTCCTACGTGGCATGGTATTGGTGTACATATAAGCATGCCCCTTCTTTGGAGGTCCACCCAAAGTGGGTTTCTTTCCGAAAGAGGGTGTGGATGAGGTGGAAGCACCATTGGTAGATAAACTACCAATAGAGTGTTTGCTACCACTCGTAGAGTCACCGGAAGTTGGCCTAACAAAAGTAGTGACCGACTTGGATGACTTTCCCAAAGTATACCCCAAACCAACATGGTGTTTGGCCGGGAGTAAGACACTTAGGATATTATCCAAATGGCCCTCACCCTTATTGAATTCATTGATTCGGCCTAATGTGTTCTCATATTTCTCGGTGAGAGAACGAAAAGAAGTATCTAAAGTAGATACTTGCGATGTGAGCACATAAACACGAGATTTAAGATTCTCGTTCTCAATACTCAATGTCGAGTTTTGAGAAGTTAAATCTGCTATCCTATGTTCTTCCGGATCATCAATGCTAACATGTTCAAGTTTAGATTTGAGATTGACAATCTCATTTCTTAACTCTTCAACAACGGTGTCGTTGTTGGTGATGATAGTCTTAGGCGAGGTTTGAATGCTAGCTAGGTCATCTTTTACTTTAGTATATCTATTTACTAATTTAGTGTATTTAGACCATAAATGAGAGTTAGCATCCCTAAGACCATCCATAGTTACCTCATCACCTTCGTCGTCGCTATCATCGGAGGATGAAGATCCTTGATCATGCTCCTCTCTTGCCATGAAGCACATGTGCGCTTGCTCCACTTTCTCATCGTCCGACTCTCCGCTAGAGGAATCCTCGGAGTCGGTGAAAGTTGCTCCGACAAGTCCCTTTTTGTACCCCTTTTTGTACTTCTTCGACTTGTCGAACTTCGGCGCCTTCCACTTCTCCTTTTGCTTATTTTGAGAACAATCCTGGCTTATTGCATTTAAAGCACAAAGGTGGAGAGGCGTTAGTAGAAGTAAATTTAGATTTTTGTTTGAAGTTACCCTTTCGGAAGAAGCGATTGAACTTCTTTGCCATGAGTGCAACGGATTCCATGTCCATTTCTTCTTCCGAGTCCTCGTCATCGGTAGAGGTGGATGAAGCCTCCTTGAATGCAATTGCCTTTTTCTTAGGCACGTCTTGGTTCAAATAGGACTTCATCTTTTCTTGTAACTTCACCTTGCTATCTTTGCGTACCTCGTATGACATCAAAGTACCCATCAATTGAACTACGGTATACTTATTCATGTCATTACCTTCCTCGATGGCGAAGGTACGTTTCTCCCAAGAAGAAGGAAGTCCTTCGATAAGCTTTGAGCACTTCTCCTTTTGAGTGTAGGACTTGCCGAGGGCCTCTAACTCGTTTATTATGTCAACGAAGCGAGCGTAATATTCCTTCATCTTCTCGCCCTGTTGCATATGAAACATTTCGTAATCTTTGTTTACGACTACGAGTTTAGAGTCTCTTACCCTACTCGTCCCTTCATGTAGTATGAGGAGAGAGTTCTAAATTTGATATGCACTCTTACATGTGCATATTTTATTGAAGTCCTCGGGCTCCAATGCGCATTGCAAGGCGTTCATTTCCTTGGCATTGCTTACCTCCGCGGTGACCTCCACGGTAGTCCATTTCTCAAAGTCTTCTTCTTCGGGCTCGATGTATTCCTTCATTGTAGTCCTCCATAAAGATGCACTCCGGAGGAAGGTTTCCATCCAGCATTTCCAGTACCCGTAGTTGGTACCGTTGAAGAATGGAGGCCTCGTAGAGGAATGTCCTTCCATCACCGAAGATGCTCCTTCACGGTTCCTAAAGGTGTCATAGTTGGAAGGTGGACGCACGGTCTTGTTGTCGTTGGTAGACATAGCTAAGTATCTGGCTCTGATACCAAATGTAATGCCCTACAAGCTACTGCACAAGTACTAGAGGGGGGGTGAATAGTACTTTTAAAAATAACAAGGAGTATAATTCCAAATTATAGTGCAAACAACTACCAAATCAATTTGCGAAAGCTTAAATTGAATGACAACAACAAAATTAACAATACTAACAAATGATGTTAATGGGTTTGGATCCACCCAAGTCTCCCCGACTTGTTCCCGGTGATCCTACGTCCCAACCACCCGGATCCCCTCCGGATACTTAGGTTAGAAACCCTAACCCAAGATTTCCACTATGAATATCTTGTGAAAAACCTTCACAAGATCAAATCATACATGCAATGGCAATAGTGAATCCCACAACCCGGGATCACAACCTTCTCTCACAACCGAGAGAATCAACAAGCAATATAAATGAGTTTATAATGAAATAAACAATCTTACCACAAAATCCTATACCTTGAGTTTTTCTTACCCAAATAGGTGAAAGGAAGGATTTGAGGAAGATGAAGTCACCAAGACCTAGCACCAAGGAAATGACTAGCATTAGGTGCCTAGGAGAGATTTGGAGACTTGATTCAAGCTAGAGCTTGAAGGGCTCACCAAGAACAAGCTTCTCTCAAGATGGATTCTAGATCTAGAATGTGAGAGAATGGGTTTCTTGTGAGGAAGAGAGCTTTGGAAATGAGTGAGAATGGCTATCTCTTTCTATCTCAATGAATCTCTTAATGGCAGCTCTAACCTAGAGAGAAATGACCTAGGTTCGTATTTATAGGGTCCCATAAAAACAAGTTAGGTCAATTTCCAACGGATAGAATTCTGAGGCAACTAGTCGGTCAAAGAACAATCACTGATCGACTAGTTCATCAAATAGTCGGTCAGTCAATCAACATGGACCGACTAAGAGAGGAACTGAGAAGAGATAGAATTTCAGACCTAGAAATCTAGTCGGTCCAAGAAGACATTCTGACCGACTAGTTTCACAACTAGTCGGTCAGTCAGTGAACGTAGACCGACTAAGAGGCAAAATGAAATAGTCTGAATACAAATTGACTTAGTCGGTACAAGAACAAAAGTTGACCGACTAGATTGTCAACTAGTCGGTCACCAAACGTTCTTAGACCGACTAACGATAAACAGTAGCTTAGGAGAAATTTAGTATGAACAGTAAGTCACAACTAGTCGGTTAAAGAAGCATCACTGACCGACTAGTTCACAAACTAGTCGGTCGGTGAGTCAACGTGGACCGACTAACTATAAACAGTACTGAACAAGAAATTAAGGAATCAAACTAGTCGGTCCAAGAAGCTCTGCTGACCGACTAGATCACCATCTAGTCGGTCAGTACTTCTTCTTGTACCAACTAACATGCACAAACAAGTCCGAATCGAAGCGCGACGCTTCGAGGAAGTTAGAATGAACTTGTACTAAGATCCTAGAGCTACGACATGAGCGTTATGAAGATAGAAACGTAAGATATACTCAAGGCTTAACATTCTATAGATCGAAGCTTAAAAGACTATAAATAAACCTTAAAGAACGGTCTTCGAAAGCTTCGATTAAATATTCATGACTTCCAAAACGGCGCAAGAGCTTCAACGAAGCTTTAGGCATGAATACATGCTTTGAGAAGTGCTGAGATGTCGCTTTGAATGTTCTCGTGAATTTGGCGACGATCTCCAATACTGCGCTCACAAATTGTTAGTTCATGGATTATTTATGTTTGCTCATCATCAAAACCAAATCCGGGGAGTCCAATATTCAACAGTATCGACCGTTGTGGCGAATCCGAGGGCGAAGTTCCGAGATTACCGTGCCGCGTACACAAGCGTAAGTCTCAACTTTATTTATCGATCCTAACGTTGTTTTGACAGGATCCCACAGCTGGGGGTCGCTCGATTGAGCGAGTTGGGTCGCTCGATCGAGCGACCCCTCGCAGCCTTGCTCCTCCTTCATTATGTCACAGCTCGGTCGAATGCATGGAACACTCGACCGAGCAACCTGGAAGCTCACTCTTCTCTTCTCCTTTCCTTGCTCTCCTTCCTTTCTCCTTTTCTTGGCTCCTTTGCTACTTCTTTCTTGCTCTTCCCTTAATCCCCAGTAGCTTTGAGTCATCGAATGCGACGTCGCTGGAGCTCCGATGTCGATGTCAGTGCTCGCTTCTCCAGTATACTCCAAATCCCTCTATATTCCCTGAAATGCAAACAAATGGTCTTAAAGTCAAATAGTTCCATTTATTAGTGTAAAAGTGTATAAAATCGGGATTTAAGCAATCATTTTGACGTGTAAACATATAGATGAAATGTAAAATATTATGACACATCAAAATCTCCCAAGGTTACCTCTTACTCGTCCTCAATGATGACTAGTAAGGAGTGAACCCTGGAGAGGAATACAATGGAGAGGTGAGGCGATGGCATGTGATGGAGACAATGGGCTCATTCTTAAATGCAGCAAAATATAAACCCAAGGAAAACAAGATTACATGAACACACATCAATATGTAAAAGAACACACATACACACAAAATATTTAAGTCTCACTTAAATGATTATATTGTGGATTTTAATAAAATTGATGAACTCGATAAATGATAAAATGAGAGTAGAGCCACATCCTATCATCATTTATCATGAAATATGCTAAGTTCACAGAAATGAATCCAACGTCCACAACTCATTCTCTAAGTAATATAAATATGGCATGATCAAATATTTTTAAGAATGCGTGGTGTTTTGTTAAGCTTCACGGAATGAGTTAGTGAATTCAATTAAGGTAAGGCGTCACTACACTACGCCCGTTTCATGACTCCTAGAACGCATCAACTTTGCCAAGTCTCTATTCTATATAGAAAGTGGGGGTAAGGATATGGATTTTTCTTTTCACAATTGTTTTTGGCTATACAATTTTCTTTATATACATATTTTTCTTTCTTTATATACATGAGATAACTCAAGATATACAAAAGGCGGCATATGCATCCCAGACCAGACGATCTTAGGGCATCGGGCTACAAAGAACCCCTATGGCTTTTATTTAGGATATTTGTTTGTTTTTTGTATTATTGGGATTATTGCAAACACAGTAAATGCGATGGAATGCAAAGCATGATCAAAGATCATTTATTTGGCTTTACAAAAAGGAAAAAGAAAAAGCATAGAATCTAGACATGGCTCGGTTTCAGGAATTCTAATTATCACTACTTCGGCTGTCGTGTGGTTATCCCATCTCTTTTGAATTACTAAACATCCATAAAGCAATAGAATTATGAATCAAATCACGCAAGAGTCAAATAATTTTCAGATTTTTGATTCATTTATTTTTAGCTTAAATGTTTCGAGAATGTGGTTGTGAAACTATGGATTCTGCTATAAAAAAGCATATTAACAATGATAATCTAATCACGGAATTAAACTCTAATCTAACAGATATCAGAGTTCATAAAAAATGCATGATATTCCATGAAAAATGTAGCATATGAGATATAAATAGAGATGTGAACATGGTTCATCTGAAATTTCAAAGTGTGTATCACGACGAAGCAAAGTGCATGCACTATGCACTCCCCCAAGCTTAAACGTCACATTGTCCTCAATGTGTGTATGACATGGATAAAGGACAACGGCAAAATAGGGAGTTACACAACAAAGTAATATCTCTCCCCCAAGCTATCTCATATGGTGCCCGGTGTGGACAGATGGGCATAAAAAATGGGCAGAGGCAAAGTAAGCACCATAAAATTAGGGTGGGCAATTAAATCATAGAATAAGGTGAAGCGCAAAAGATAATTGAGCAACCAACATATGGGGTGGATTTATTAAACTAGAAAAGCATAAAAGTCCTATACGGTCCTCTCGCTATCGAAAGGATTCGTGATTATTCAAAGCATAAAGATCTACACTATATCTACACTACTGGATTGATATCACCTGTAGAAAAGGCAGATCCAGTATCTTTGACGGTGCAGGTAGCTGCTCCAACTGCACCTTCCGTGGCTCCGCCAGCTTCGTGTCTCCTCGGACTCCATCAGACTCCAGCAATGCGACTCCCAGCATCTCTCCAAGAACTCCACCTGTACCCTGAAAAAGGTAAGCCGCATCAATCTGATGTGGATTATTTTTCCCTAAAATAAATGTTTCGCAAAGAAGATCGTCAAAAAATATGTAAAATAAAAATAGGTTAACGATACTTCCCCAAAAATATATCTCTGCGCTTGTGTACCACGACAGGCAATTCCTCGTTGTTCATTTTGGGTTCTTCAAGCAACTCTGGCGTATGAGTGTGGGTCTCGTCAGGCGACTCCTCGCTGTACTCGGCATATTCCTCAAGTAGTGACACGTCCAAGCGTACCTCCAGTCCATAATCGTATGTATCCTACAAAAGGTACGACGTGTCAAAGATATCTGAATCAAAGTAAATATTGAATGGAATACAAGATTCAGAGATGGAATGGATAAAAATATCTCCCTGAGTCGGAGCAGTAAGCTCTGGTGGGCGGTCCTCTACCATAATGCATGGTGGAGGTGGCTGCGGGAGCTCAACTGAAGGTGTTCAATATTCAGGCTTCATGTGAATATCCTTATCCTCATCCCGAATAGTGTCCTCCTCAACGATTTGCTCTGGCTCCGCTAGCACGGCCTCGGCCTCCTCCTCAGTAGGTGCAGGTGATACTATGGCCTTAGGCATCTCCTCCACGGTATACAAGTATCATGTCACCCTCAACTTGAGCGTGGACACTATCATCAATGATACCCAAAGAAGAGATATGATGAGTAATAAAATTATGAAATTCACGCTCAGAAGGATCACCTGCAACTAATTTCATTGGACCGGTGGACCGAACTTCGTCCACAATGCTACTCAATATGCCCAAAAATGTGTCCTCGTCCTCTTCCTTGGGCTTATGAGATGGAGGAGTCCTGTTGATATCATCGACCACCTGTTGCAGTTGATCAAGGGTCTCCTTCAGCTTGGCACAGGTTTCCTCATGTTAAAATTGAAGAGTCGCCTTTCTCTCCTCCATCTGTGCGAGTGCCAAATTGATGGGATGGTCCAGACTCAAGAGACAAACGCGGCTTTTGTAAGACGTGTGTCCCTCCATGTCACAAGACTCGCAGTACGCATATCACTCTGAGTAGTGGTCATATCCATCCATATGATAGTATGGGTCCAGTGGATAATAACTGTATTCTTCCATTGGAGCCTCATACTGTGCCGAATAATATTCACCTGAATAATCCCAAAATTGTTCCTTTATACTTGAATAGTCAAAAACAAACAACCTGGAAAAGATATCAGTGGTACAAGAAAAAGAGATAGTAATAAAGATGTGGCGGGGAAAAATATACCTCTTTGTTTCTCTTTATAAATTTTCTTTTTATTCGAAGTCTAGAAATCTAATTGGGATAAATAGATAGTATGGCAGAACGCCTCCCCGGTACCGGCGCCAAAACTTGTTCGTCGTCCGGGATTTCGCCTCGGGATGCGCGAATGTCATCTTACTGCAAGCGCACAGTGTATATAGTGGCGAGCGGGTACCATATCCATAGGGAGGCAGTTGTCACACTACCTATCGATCCTAGGCTGGGTTAAGTTCGATGTTTTATTACGTGGAGATGGGTTATGGAGCATCGTAATGGTGATGGATATGGAGCGTGAGGGTGTCACTGTCAGTGGGGCACATCCAAACACAAAAGAAAACAAAGAGAACAAAGAGAAAATGAATGAGGGGAATATCACTAGGGTATCGCGAATCCCTGCTAGGGCTTTCGGGTTTGGATAACGAGTCAAGGATCCCTTCGTCGAATGACGAATTCGGGTAGGAGTGTCACATCCAGAGATGGAAACGAGCACTTGACTTTCATCGTCACTCTTGTCTAACGACTCCCCATGTGCAGTCGTGCTTTTGCAGTTGGCTTTGCATGGGGACACGTGCATTACGCTCGACACTTCGTTCACGTACTGCAAATCCATGTTCACTCTCATGATCTACCGATTGAAGCACCACTCTACGATTGGTTCAGGCAGTCGGTCTACTCTCGTAGTTGTCGACTAGCAGATTGTGGATTAGTGGTCACCCCCGACTCTCGAGCACGCGAGCCTCGAAAACGGCCACTAAGACCAAATCAGATTCGTGCAGATTCTCCCTAAGATACGGAGTTGCTTTCGCGATCCTCCTGTCCTATGGCTAATCCCCCAAAACCCCTTATCCAAACTACCATAGAGCAACCCTAGATTCATCCAACTAAGGTTAACCCACCATCCAACCCCTAGAATCATAGGGTTCTTCCATATGCCTAGCAATAGATCTACTCAATCATTACACAAGAGATAGAAACAACAGGAATCAACATCACAAGCAAGTAAAATAAAAGCAATAAAGGATTCAACAATGAAAACATATAAGAGAGACAATAAAAGAGATTTACAAAGGAGAATATACTTAACTAATGAAGATCCGGTACATAATCATCCAAGAGGGGGCCTATGGCATAGCCTAATCTCTAAAAATCATCCCCAAAGACATAAAATAAGTGAAATGGGATAAAAACCGGCCTCCCCCAAATGGTGGCTACAAATCCTATTTATAGCCTTCCCCCAAAACCCCTAAAAATGACCTAAAAGTGGTCTGCTGACATATCACTCGGTCGAGTGTGCGCTCCCTTTGGCGCTTGGCGTCAGTGCTTGGAGAAGGGGCCGCTCGGTTGAGCGGGGTAGCCGCTCGATCGAACACTCCCTTCGAAGAGTCCATGTTGCTTGATTGAACATTAAGCCGCTCGATCGAGCGATTGGCCGCTCGGTCGAGCGGTCGTCCGCTCGACTGAGTGTAAGAATTCCATATTTTCCAGAGAGTTGCAAGGCTAATGTCGGAGCTCTTCTGTCTACTGGCTCGGTCGAGCACTGGGGGTCGCTCGGTCGAGCGAGTTGGGTCGCTCGACCAAGCGACAACTCTCAGCATTGCTCCTCCTTTATGATGTCACAGCTTGGTCGAGCGCATGGAGCGCTCGACCGAGCGACCTGGAAGCTCACTCTCCTTTCCTTGCTCTCCTTCCTTTCTCTTTTTCTTGGCTCCTTTGCTTCTTCTTTCTTGTGCTTCCATTGCTTCCCAGCAGTGTTGAGTCATCGAATGCGGTGTCGCTGGAGCTCTGGTGTCAATGTCTATGCTCGCTTCCCCAGTATACTCCAAATCGCTCGATATTCCCTTAAATGCAAACAAACGCTCTTAAAGTCAAATAGTTTGAGTTATTAGCATAAAAGCATATAAAATCCAGGTTTTAAGCAATCAATTTGACGTGTAAACATATAGATGAAATGTGGAATATTATGACACATCACTGCTAAGGCAGATCTGGGGCTATTTTGGTCTTTTGGGCACGCGTATATAAACGCCCCTTCATCCTCCTGCGAGATAAATCCATTTTAGCTATTTTTATGTTATTTCTTGTGTTTTGGGCAAGTTTGTAAGAATTCTAAACTTCTTTATTGAATTGTTTTCATTATTCTAATTTGTTCTACTGGACAGTTCATTGTATAAAAGACAATGGACCAGGTATGACAGCTTTCCTTACCTCAAATATTTAAACCCGCAGGAAGCATTTTATGTGATCCAGGAAATCCATGAGGGGGATTGCGGGAACCATCGCAGAGGAAAAACTATATCCTTGAAAGCCCTAAGGCAAGGTTACTTCTGGCCGACCATGTTCAAGGATGCAATCGAGTATGTGCGAAAGTGTCCGACTTTCCAGAAGTTCTTGAGGATCAGCTCAGACCCTCCAACTGATCTGATCCCAATCATCAGTCCAGTGCCCTTCGCTAAGTGGGGATTGGACATCCTTGGCCCGTTAAAGTAAGCAAGCAGACAGCGAAAATTCCTGATCGTGGCTATCGCCTTCTTCAC
>CM061140.1:109286206-109368414 GCA_030789695.1 Scilla litardierei
GTACATCGAGGGTCAAGCGTGTGGGGCCATGGGGGTTTGTAGGTCATCTGTAATGTGAATATCAATCATGCGGGCAAAAATGGTAAAGAAACAACCGCAGCATATGTTTGTGGAGAAGTAGGTGGTGGCAGACAGAATGAGGCGGTGACACAACCAGTGTGCTGCGTCAGAAAGCATGAAAGGGCATAGGGAGCCGTCAGGGTGGAATCTCAGAGGTCGGGTCATACCCATAAGATGGGTAAGCTCTGGTAGGGACATGGTTCCGACCTCAGGCCTGCAGAAGATAGTGGTGGATAAGTGCCTCTGAGCGTAACGAAGGCATGGGTGCACGATGCACGATGCCTTCACCCGGCTAGGGCGATACTGATCAAGGCCTGAAATACGCCCCCAAAAGGCTCGCACATCAAATGTGTCCACATCATAGTATGGAGAAAAGGCGGCTCTAGGCTCGGGGATGGCAGGGAAGTGAAAGTACTCGCGGATCATGGCATGTGTAATAGTGCAGTCATGATCCATGAGCCGAAAACTGATGCCTCACCCGCTGGGGTGCGAGCGAGGGAGCTGAGAGCCTCGAGTGCAATATAGGTGTAGGTGGGGGCGTGGAGACCGAGGAAGCGGTCGAAACCAATCGCTCGGTAGAGGTGATGGACCCCCTGAAGGAGTCTGAGGGATCGAAGGGTAGGCACGTCTATGAACAACGTGGGGACGAGATGACGCTGCGAGAGCCTCACGAAGCACTCGCGGTGTGCATCGTCTCGGAACATGATGCCATAGGTCCGTAGACGTGCATACAAGGCATCCCTGGTAGGGGCGGGGTGTGGGGTGATGATGTAAAGGCGGTGGTGGCTGTGGAGAGAATATGGGCAGAGGTGGCGGGGATAGTGGTGGACATGATGGGTGTGGAAGTGGTCAGGATAAGAGCTGTGGTGGAGAGGGTGGTAGTGATGGTGGTGGTGGTGGTGGTGAGTCGGGCACGACACTGGGGTCTGGAGGAGGAGGTGCCAGGAGTGGGCCTCTTCCCCCGAATCGGTGGGGTGGTGGTCCCTCATGTGCGTACCATCGTATCGATGGTAATGTGAAGGTACAGTATAAAGATAAATAATGGAAAGAGTGTACCAAATGTGCGAGCGATGCGAGTGACAAGATCTCCCCCAAGCTGGTCCCAGTAGTAGGTGCTGACGTAGGCGAGGAGTACCTGAAAATAGAAACAATCAAAATGTCAGAATAAGAGATTTAAATTGGGGGATACGCTAAAATTGAATTGCTCGACCGAGCAGTGCTACTGCTCGGTCCGAGCCGTGCTACTCGGTTGGGAAGTGCTGACCGAGCACTAGTGTGCTTGGCCTACGGGCCGAGCAGCGGCGATCGGGATTGGGCGGCTTGTTGTGGCCGGGCGATGAGAGAGAGGGGGAGGCATGGGGGGTTTTATGCGAGGAAGGGTGGCTGGTTGGGCGGCGCCGTCGCCGACGATGGCGCCATTAGAAGAGGGGGGAAGAGAGGGAGGGGAAGAGAGAGAGAGAGAGAGAGAGAGAGAGAGAGAGAGAGAGAGAGAGAGAGAGAGAGAGAGAGAGAGAGAGAGAGAGAGAGAGAGAGAGAGAGAGAGAAGGGGGGTGACTGACCGGAGGTGGGGTGGCGCGACCGGCGGCACAGGCGGTGGAGTGGGCGGAGGGCGGCGGCGAACGAGGGGATCGAGTAGGGGATTGAAGGGGAAGCTCGGGTGAGGGTAAAAATGTTTAGGGTTAAAAATTTTTAGCTTAGGTTAAATACGATAACGGGTTGGGTTAAAAACCCAACTAGTTCGGTAGTGGGACCCATGAACGTAGGATAAAACGACTGGGTCCGAGCAGTGAGATTGCTCGGTCGAGTCGATCATGTTGAAAAACACATTAAAATTGAGTTGTAGATACTCCCTCGTATGCTCGACCAAGCAGTATGCTGCTCGGTCAGGTCACCTTCTACTCGGACCGAGCCAATACCACTCGGGCCGTGTAGGCAGAGTGATGATTTCTCCACATTTCCAAAAGCATGTGCAATCCGATCGAGCAGTTGACTGCTCGGTAGTCATGCCCCGCTTCCCAAAAGTACGGAGGCGAAGCGTGACTAAGGCCCGCTTAGGCCGGAGCTGAGAGCTCAGACCCAATAAGCGTCTGTGGTATTCCAAAACGAAGGAACAGGTCCCTGCAAGTTAGTACAGAACAATAAAAGTACTGAAAGGAAAGAGCATGTCATTTTATTCCAAACATAATCATCCAAAGTACTGAGGGTCTAAAAACACCCGAAGGCTACAACTGCAGAAAAGGAAACTACCGGTGCAAGCACCCAACCTAGTCAAGAGAACAAAAGGTGCTACGCACCCAATCTAAACTGGAACAGAAACTCCGGAACAGCAACAAGAGGCCTCTAACTATGGTCCTCCTCTGGATCGTACTCTGGATCAACGTCCTCCGGCTCTCCGTCTGCTAGCAAGTCCGCCTCGTCGACGTACTCCGGCTCAACACCTGACGTACAGCACCAAAGAAGGAAACTGTACGTCAGGTAAAGTCTACAAAAAATGGTCAGACTCTACTGCAAGTGTATCAACTTTTAGACAACGATTTACTGGTTGATTAGCATGCTGGGGTTATAACTGAGTAACAAAAAGGAACGTAGCAGGAAGGTAAAGCGTAACAAGTAGTAGTCGTAGCGTGAGCTACCAACTACGGGACTAACCTACAGGTGTCAAGACAAGTCGGGACGGGACGGGACAAGACAAGACAAGACAAGACAAGTGAGACACGAAAGGGTTCACGCCTTACGGTTCGAGGGAGATCAGACCCTCTTGCCGTGCGCACGCTCAACCCAACCCCAAACCCCAAGGATGACAAGACAAGACAATCAGGATAAGGGATCACTCGCTCTAGCTTGGCGAGTGCCCTATTGCCCTCTGTGCTATGTATCACGACAAGGGATCACTCACTCTAGCTTGGTGAGTGCCCTATTGCCCTCTGGGCTGTGTATCAGTACAAGTGATTACTCGCTCTAGCTTGGCGAGTGCCCTATTGCCCGCAGGCTGTGCAAGACGGGACGTGACGTGACAAGACGGGAAGGGTTATTCTAGGGTGTCCACACACACGCACACACATGATAGCCCTATGATGTCAAAAGTTGTTGTTGTCAGGCTCAGACTTCGTCGTCAAGTCTGAGCCGTCAGGGGTCGTCCCAGACGCTATCATTTCACGTCTGGTTCTATTTTTTTCACAGTTATCAGTTCTAACCAACTAAGGCCTAAGCACGGCCAAAAGTGCAAGTGGGATACACTTGCCTGCGATGGCAAGTGTGTCGTCCTCTCGAAGCGTCTCGTCCGCGGTAGTCCGTCTAAAATAGCGCCACGACGACGGTGTCAGGTCTCAATTTCATCAAATCCTATTTAGGGTTCGTTTCTAGGTTATCGGGACTATCCTATTCATCAAAACTCACATTTTTATATTTCAGCCTAATCGACGATCTATCCTATGTGCACAGTCAAAAAGTCCGTTCGTCGATTTTCTATGTTTGTACAACGTTTTACTGGTGCTGGAAATAAATTTAGTTCAATTTGTCGACTTTTAATTTAGGGTTCAATCAGCTATTGTGGGGGTTTCTACGAGTTCGGGGGACCAACCTTTATCGGGGTTCGTCGTAGATTGGAAGTCGTGTCTGAACGGAGAACTCCTTGGTGTCAAATCTGGTCCACGCACGAATTCCCAAAAGCTGAAACTTGCGACGAAGGCCTACGACGTGTCGTAACGTCGTAGACGGCAATTCCACGAAGTAGAACACTCAAGTGGGGCCCACAGAAGTGCTAGGGGTCAACGGGGAGACCCACAACACTTCTGGAGAACTTGGGGGGGGCCCACCACAGGAGTTGGTGCGGGAGAAACGACGTTGCAATGATTGGCCGTCGGTCGGACACTAGCCGCTGCGGGGGTTTGGCTCGGTCAGACACTGCGGATGGCCTGTGCAGCGCAGCGGGGTCGGTCACAGCGGCGGGTGCGAGAGAAATCCTCGGTCAAACCGAGCGGATCTCTCAGTCGGACACAGCGGGTGCGGGCTGTGCAGCGCTCGGGGGCGATGCGGAGCGGGCTCTCGATCGGTGCGGGCGAAGTCTTTGGTCGGGCGCTTGGGCGGGGGTTGCACCGGAGCGGGGTGCGGGCGTTGCCTTCGGTCGTAGCGGGCGGATGCGGGCGGTCCCTTCGGTCACAGCGGGGCACTGCGGGTTACAACGATACAACGTTGCAACGTTGCGGAGCGGGGGCAGATGCGGCGATGGCCTCGGTCAGACCGAGGAAATGCGGGGCGATCCGTCGGTCGGGCACGGGGCGGCTGCTGCAACGTTGCGACAAAGTTTGGGGGGTGTTTTTGACGGCTAGAGTTGTGTGGCTACGAAAATTACTTAGCCTAGGTTTTATTTAAATAGAATAGAGGCTGTGGCTAGGTCTAGGGTTTTAGAAATAATTTAAAATATTTAAAATAATTAAAATAGCTAAAACAACTCTCCCTCACCCTCTCTCACACATGGGGTGCGGCCAAAATGTGAGACTTGGTCAAAAATTATTTTAAAGTGTTATTATTAAATAGGAATTTTATTATAATTAAAATACTTATAAAATTAGGTTTTAAAATTATTTAAAACTTACACAAAAATGGAAAGTAGGTCAAATTAAGTCCAAAAATTGTAAAATAAATATTAGGGTGATCGGAGCGACGAAAGAAAGAGAACAAAGAAGACGGATCTAAATTTCGACGTCGAGAGACAAAACTAAAAATAGAAACGTCTCACGTCAAAACAGAAAATCGTGACGTCACTTCAAATAAGATAGAATCGTGAAAGAACGACTCGAGAAATGTTATTCCAAAATAGTTCCACAATCTAATACCCTCAGAGACAATCACAACGACATATCGCACAAAAAATTTCAAAATCAAATAGAGTCTAAAATAAACACGTGCACGATCAAGAGCACGTGCACAAAGAAAGTACGATCGGAAACCGACCGTTACATCCTCCCCAACTTAGAAATGATTCTGTCCTCGGAATCAACATCAAGTACTACTCGGGAAAAGATGCGGGAAGCGCTCTCTCATATCATCCTCACACTCCCAGGTGGACTCTCCAGGTGATCCATGACGCCACATCACTCTCATCAGGTTGACTATCTTATTCCTCAACTGCTTCTGTCGACGGTCCAAGATCTGCACAGGCTGCTGGTCGTATGTCAGGACCAGACGGACCGTAATCTCTAAGAAATCAACCGTGTGCGACGGATCACTGATGTACCGACGTAGCTGAGATACGTGGAATACGTCGTGAACTCCCTCCAAAGACAGTGGCAGAGCAAGGCGATAGGCCACGGCTCCCACACGCTCAAGCACATCAAATGGCCCAATATACCACGGACTCAGCTTTCCCTTCTTCCCAAAATGAATAACTCCGCGGTTCGGAGAAATCTTCAGGAAGACGTGTGACCGGCGCCTGGTATGGGCGCGGTGTCGTTTTACCGCAAGTGCACGGTTAGTGTAGGGTGCGGGTTTATCGAACTCAGGGAGGTGGATGGCTTGAATGGCTACTATCCTCGCCTAGGTTATGTGCTAGCTACGCGGATGATATGGGTGGAAGTGTAGAAATAAAAGAAAGAAATGAAAAAGACACGAAATGAATCCCCGCTAACACGGGCTAGAGCATTCATGACACTTGGCATTTGACTTGACTGAGGGTGAGACATTGCCCCAAAAGGTGGTACCTAGCGTCCATGGCCCGATATTCCGGTCGGTGCCAAGCGCGCTAGGCCTACCCGGTTCCGGACGGTGGGCATTCCCATGTCCATTAACACCTTCCGCAACCGGGAGAATTAAGGCCACAATGATATCTCCCAACATTTCGTCCAAGCCGTTCCCACGCGCGAGGACTCCATGTCTACACTAGGGGCGTGAGCTATGGCTAGGGAGTCAACCGCCAAGTTTATTCCCCCTTGGCCCGACGGTCAGAGGCGGTCTTTCTCCCGCCAATGACAATGAAACACCCCCGCGTAACCCTAATGGCGAAATAGGTCAAATGTGATTTCTAGCAATACATCGAAGCGGATCTTGACTGGACAAGCACCGGACCCCAACCCCCAACACGTCTAGCGTGTTGCCGTACGAATTGGACCCAGATTGCTAGAAATCCCCATTGACACGTTTCATCGAACACATGTCATGCAACCAAGCCAAATGTAAATTTCCAAGCATCAATCCTACCCTAACCCGTATTAGGGTTCATCAAACACTACTTGATGGTGAAGAACATGATAGAAAGCAATAATAATGACAAACAAACATTCACCATCAAGCAACAAAGAAAATAACACAAAACAATAGAAAATGAGAGAAGAAAATACTTAGCTTGCAATTGAGTCTTCAATCCATTACAAGATTTATTAACAAAGAAAACCTAATCTAAACTAATCTAAATCTCACAAGAGAAAGGGGCAAAAAGCCCTAGAAAAACTGAAGAGGAACTCCCCAAAGTCGTGCACAAACCCCTATTTAAAAGCCCCCAAAAAACTCTTAACAGTTCGGGTCCGAAACCCACTCAAAACTGTCAAAACAGGCCCACCCGATCGGGTGAAAACTCACCCGATCGGGTGGAATAAACAGAGAGCACGAAACTGCTGAAATTGACTTCAACCGATCGGTTGGACTCCCAACCGATCGGTTGAAGTGAAATTTCAGACAGCAGCCAATTTCAGCACATAGCTGCGCTCAGAAAATTCCAGAATAATCTAGAAAAATCGGATTTGGGCATGCGACCTATCGTTGGAAAGCTAACGACGATGCCGACGCTAGAAAAATAAGAGATCACCCAAAATCCCTCTGGAATGATAGCAGATCTTCAATGCGTGCATCAGCAGCGTGCAAAGGCAGAAGAAAAGGCCACCCGATCGGTTGAAACATCAACCGATCGGGTGAGCCGCCTGTTGCTTTGGCCATCGGGCTTTGGGAGCTTCAACCGGTCACTGAAGAGAGCGGGTGGAGCCGTCGGTTCGATCTTTGAGGCGATGCGGCTACAGATGAACCGATCGGGTGAGATGTCACCCGATCGGTTGGAACTCAGCTCCAAATTCCCGAGAATTGGGGCGTTTGAACCGGTCACTGAACCGATCGGGTGACCTCTTGGCCGCTCCAACTTGTGTCCGGGTGGTGCATGCGTGCATCATCCGATCGGTTGGAAATGACCAATCGGTCGGGTGAGGGGCTGAAAGATGAGATCTTCGTCGTTTGACCCCTGGATCACGCGTGACTCCTCCCGTTGCTCCGGGGACTCAGAATATCGTCGTTTTATGTCCCAAATGCTGTAAATTCCTGCAAATATACAAAAAACATGGAAAAGTGAAAGAAAACAAGAAAATACAAGAAAACACGAGAAAACGAATAAAAGACGATGGAAAATACGGAGAAACACGGAAGAAAACGTGCGCAAATATATGAAATATAAACGCACATCAAAATCCCCCAAGCTGAACTGTTCCTCGTCCTCGAGGAAGACGAGTGAGAGTAGGAGCTCGGAGGGAGAAAATAGGGAGAAAGAGAGAAAACGATAACTCTAAATCCTAAATCGCCCGTAAGGGCCAACAAAATCAAACACGCCACACGAAGCAAGCATACGACAAAACACAACACTAAACCAAGGAATGTGAGTCCAAACAAGTGTCGTGGGCCCACGCGGTGAAGCGCGAGTGAGTGTGGTCGTGTGCTAGCAGACGGTGTCACTATCTACATTGTGTAATAAAGCTCGATATACACAAATCCAAGAAATGACCCAAATATCGATTCGATTCGAATTAAGCGGTGAATATATAGCTCAAGCATGCATGAGAATAGAGCGAGAATCGAAGCGTATCATGCATCGGGGACTCCACAGCTAGGGACAAGGAAATCACCACACTATAGCCTAGATAATCGCTAGAAGGTCCATATGCCAAGTGTTTTCGAAAACGATGTGGGTTGAGATGATGTGGAGTAGAACACTTGGTGCAAATTCTCGCCTTCCCTTTATTCTCGGCAAGTAGGAAAAAATATTCACATGTGAATTTTTGGGTTTTGGGTATTTGTATTTTTTTTTTTTGGATTTTTGGCTACACATATTTTTTTTCTTTTTTTCTTTTCTGTTCTGTTCTCCTTTTTTTGGATTTTTGGGTATTGGGATATATACATGTGTACTCTCCCAAGTGGGAGAACGGTACACGACGAGGGGATTTGCACCAAGTAAAATAAAAATGAAATCGGATTCTAAATACTTGGGCAAAGGAGATATTTCTTGCTAATCAGAGCATAGGCTAAATGGGTTATCCTAGCCTTGTTTGTGGAATCCCGACACATGCGAATTGAAACATACGATATAAACATATAACATGCATATAGAAGCAGACAGTAGAAGCAAATACCGCATATTCAAATCGAAGCATGATAATCTAGGGGTCAACCAAGGATAGGTATATAAATCAACATCACAAAGTAGAAGCACACAATAAGCTAGTCACGACACACGACTCACAAAAAGCTAAGTGGACCCACGATGCATGAAATGCAAGAGGACTCGATATCCTAGGGTTAGTGAATGTGATTATCGATGCCATGCTAGGTGTGTGTGATTTTGTGGCGATTCATCATAGGGTTCATCTCTAGGAGAAAGAGATAAAAAGAAGAAAAGAAATAGAAAAAGAAAAAGACGGAGAAAAACAACTCAAATAGCGAAGAAAAAGAGACAAATGACGCACGAAGTGTGACTCCCCCAAGCTGAAACTTGCATTGTCCTCAATGCAATAGTAGTGAATACGGGAGGGCAATGAAAATGGGGGGGTGCACGGACACAAAAAATGAAAAACACGAAAAACACATGAACGAAACTAAAAAAATAAAGAAAAAGAAACACTCAAATAAAAGATATAAAACACGACGAGGGACTCAAAGACACAAACACACGACAACGACACACGAAAACATGCACACAAAAGTCGATTTCCCCCAAGCTGAACATGACAATGCTAGCAAAATGATATGATCAATGGGGATGTAGAGATATGCTAGGGGGAAATCAGAAAAGAAAGAAATCAGAATGCAGGAGAGACAGTGTGCTCGTTCTCCTCGGAAGAGGATGTGGGGTGTGGGCGGTAGAAGTGATAGAAGGGCACGACATGAAGGGTTATTAAGATGCAAAAGCAAATCCTAGATACGCTCCCCTCGCTAATGAGAGGAGACGAGATTATTCAAATCTAAACTAGAAAGCGGTAAATTTTTACACTACTGGATTAGGATACACCTAAGCATAGGCGGATCCAAGATCTGAAGTGGGGCAGGTAACTGCTCTAACTGCTCCTTCTGTGGCTCCGCCAGAAGCGATGTGCCACGTGTGCCAATGGACCCAAGCAATGCACCTCCAAGCATCCCTCGTAGGTGTCCACCTGTGACCTGCAAAGGACGAGGTGCATTAGTCCATGGCAAGAAATTATTTCCCAAAATAAATGTATCCCAGAGATAATCGTCAACATGAGATGGAAAAATAATAAAAGGGTGACGAATACTCCCTGAGAATGGGTCGCTATCCTCTGTACTAGCGACGACCAAATCCTCGCTCTCCATGAGAAGTGGCTCTCCAGGTGGTGACACACTGCGACATACCTCAAGGGAAGTAGATCCTGTGTCCTGCGAGAGATATGGTATGTCAAATATATACGAGTCTAAAGAAATAGGAAGTGAAAAGCGAGACTCAAAAGTGGAGTGAGAGTGAGTATGAAAATCTCCCTGAATAGGGGCAATATGCTCAAGTAGATGCTCAGCCGCAGAAGAAGTGGAGAGCGACGGTAAAGGTAGATGTGACTCGGGCTCCATGGAGTGGACCATCGTATCCAAGCCCTCATGCACATCCTCCTCGACGATATGCTCATGCTCCACCATCTGCTCGATGTCCTGAATGACATCCTCATGGTTGACCACCGACCAAGGAGGAAGCTGTGACAGAGATGGCTGTGGAGGTGGATGTGGAGCGGACCACTCGTATGTGGTCGTGGTGTCGTCGTCCTCACGCACATCCTCCTCGCCGGTATGCATAAACTCTGTGGTCTCCTCGGTGCTCTCATAGGACTCATATGGGGTATCCAGATAAAGATGAAAAGTCTCTCCCACAGATCCTAGAGAAATCTCCCCATCCTCACTATCATCATCAAAAAATACTTCGTCATCCAAGTGGTAGTGTGGAAAAATTGGGGCATCGGCATGAGATGTGTCTATGGTGGCCGATGGCATGGTGGTCTCAACCATGAAGGTGGGTATATCCTCTCCTTCATCCCCTCTCCTCGGTGTCGGCTCGGTGATTGGTACCATCAAGTTTTGTAATATTTGGCCTTGGTTAAACATGGCACTTTCAAGGAGAGACACGAGGCTTGATTCTTCTTGTGTGTGTGGAGGGGTATAAGGTTGAGTAAACGGATGGGAGGTGTTTGGGCTAAGGTTGTGGGAAAATGTTTGGCCTTGGGGTGGGGGGAGGCTCTCAAGCGTAAATGGGCAATCATAAGACACATGCCCCGCCATCCCACAAGTCTCACAAACCACAACCGAATAGGGATTGTATCCTCCCATCTGAGCATCGAAATTTGATCTCCACATGGTTACACCAAAGATACCTGGACAACAAAAATAAGAAAACTAGAGAGGAGCGTCAATAGTACAAGAAATAACAAAAAGATAATATAATAGTGGGGGAAAAATTTCTTGGTTATTGCATATATTTTTTTAAAATATTTTTTTGTGTGTTTTTATGCGTAGTCTAACGAACCCAAGCTAAGCTAATATCAAACCGAACGCCTCCCCGGCAACGGCGCCAAAAACTTGACCGGCGCCCCGTTTACGGTATGGGCGCGGTGTCGTTTTACCACAAGTGCACGGTTAGTGTAGGGTACGGGTTTATCGAACTCAGGGAGGTGGATGGCTTGAATGGCTACTAGCCTCGCCTAGGTTATGTGCTAGCTACGCAGATGATATGGGTGGAAGCGTAGAAATAAAAGAAAGAAATGAAAAAGACACGAAATGAATCCCCACTAACACGGGCTAGAGCATTCATGACACTTGGCATTTGACTTGACTGAGGGTGAGACATTGCCCCAAAAGGTGGTACCTAGCGTCCATGGCCCGATATTCCGGTCGGTGCCAAGCACGCTAGGCCTACCCGGTTCCGGACGGTGGGCATTCCCATGTCCATTAACACCTTCCGCAACCGGGAGCATTAAGGCCACAATGATATCTCCCAACATTTCGTCCAAGTCGTTCCCACGCGCGAGGACTCCATGTCTACACTAGGGGCGTGAGCTATGGCTAGGGAGTCAACCACCAAGTTTATTCCCCCTTGGCCCGACGGTCAGAGGCGGTCTTTCTCCCACCAATGACAATGAAACACACCCGCGTAACCCTAATGGCCAAATATGTCAAATGTGATTTCTAGCAATACATCGAAGCGGATCTTGACTAGACAAGCACCGGACCCCAACCCCCAACACGTCTAGCGTGTTGCCGTACGAATTGGACCCAGATTGCTAGAAATCCCCATTGACACGTTTCATCGAACACATGTCATGCAACCAAGCCAAATGTAAATTTCCAAGCATCAATCCTACCCTAACCCGTATTAGGGTTCATCAAACACTACTTGATGGTGAAGAACATGATAGAAAGCAATAATAATGACAAACAAACATTCACCATCAAGCAACAAAGAAAATAACACAAAACAATAGAAAATGAGAGAAGAAAATACTTAGCTTGCAATTGAGTCTTCAATCCATTACAAGATTTATTAACAAAGAAAACCTAATCTAAACTAATCTAAATCTCACAAGAGAAAGGGGCAAAAAGCCCTAGAAAAACTGAAGAGGAACTCCCCAAAGTCGTGCACAAACCCCTATTTAAAAGCCCCCAAAAATCTCTTAACAGTTCGGGTCAGAAACCCACTCAAAACTGTCAAAACAGGCCCACCCGATCAGGTGAAAACTCACCCGATCGGGTGGATTAAACAGAGAGCACGAAACTGCTGAAATTGACTTCAACCGATCGGTTGGACTCCCAACCGATCGGTTGAAGTGAAATTTCAGACAGCAGCCAATTTCAGCACATAGCTGCGCTCAGAAAATTCCAGAATAATCTAGAAAAATCGGATTTGGGCATGCGACCTATCGTTGGAAAGCTAACGACGATGCCGACACTAGAAAAATAAGAGATCAACCAAAATCCCTCTGGAATGATAGCAGATCTTCAATGCGTGCATCAGCAGCGTGCAAAGGCAGAAGAAAAGGCCACCCGATCGGTTGAAACATCAACCGATCGGGTGATCCGCCTGTTGCTTTGGCCATCGGGCTTTGGGAGCTTCAACCGGTCACTGAAGAGAGCGGGTGGAGCCGTCGGTTCGATCTTTGAGGCGATGCGGCTACAGATGAACCGATTGGGTGAGATGTCACCCGATCGGTTGGAACTCAGCTCCAAATTCCCGAGAATTGGGGCATTTGAACCGGTCACTGAACCGATCGGGTGACCTCTTGGCCGCTCCAACTTGTGTCCGGGTGGTGCACGCGTGCATCACCCGATCGGTTGGGAATGACCAACCGGTCGGGTGAGGGGCTGAAAGATGAGATCTTCGTCGTTTGACCCCCTGGATCACGCGTGACTCCTCCCGTTGCTCCGGGGACTCAGAATATCGTCGTTTTATGTCCCAAATGCTGTAAATTCCTGCAAATATACAAAAAACATGGAAAAGTGAAAGAAAACAACAAAATACAAGAAAACACGAGAAAACGAATAAAAGACGGCGGAAAATACGGAGAAACACGGAAGAAAACGTGCGCAAATATATGAAATATAAACGCACGTCAACGTGATCTCCAGGCTGAAACTCCAAGGGTTCTCCTCTTGGCATCTGCCCAATGCTTGAAGCGATCCTATGCAACTTTAAGCTTCTCCCTGATGTCCCTCACGACATCCACAACTTCCACTATCATCTCTGGACCCAACAGTTCCTGATCTTCGATGTCATCCCAGCTCAGTGGCGATCGACATTTCCTTCCATATAAGGCAGCAAACGGCGCCATGCCAATGCTCGCCTGGTAGCTGTTGTTATAAGAAAACTCCACCAAGTGAAGATGGTCCTCCCATGATCCCTTCAAATCGAGCGTACAAGCTCGCAACATATCCTCCAGAATCTGAATAGTCCTCTCGGACTGGCCATCGGTCTGCGGGTGGTACGCCGTGCTGAAACTCAGACTCATACCCAAGTTCTCCTGCAGACTTCTCCAGAACTGAGATGTGAACCTCGTGTCTCTGTCAGCCACAATGCTCACGGGGACTCCATGCAAGCGTACAATCTCCTGCACGTACACGGTCTACATCACAACCAACTCAAAGAGGAAATTAAAAGAGAAGTAAAAAGAAATTTTACCTCCAGATATTTCCTCGCCAAAGCTTCCGTGGACTGGCCCACTCTGAATGGGATAAAGTGTGCAGACTTGGTCAATCGATCTACGATCACCCAAACTGCGTCGTTCTACCTCAGGGTCCGAGGTAAACCAGTCACAAAGTCCATCGTAATATGTTGCCACTTCCACTCTGGAATAGGAAGTGGTTGCAGCAACCCAGCAGCACGATGGTGCTCAGCCTTCAACTGTTGGCATATCAAACACTTGGCAACACTCCGTGCCACACTCCTCTTCATGCCAATCCACCAATAGTTCAGACGGAGGTCCTTATACATCTTGGTGCCTCCAGGATGTATAGAATATGACGAGCTATGAGCCTCGCTCAACAGCTCCTCACGAACATCACCTGCAGGTACGCAGAGCCTGCTGCCGTACCGCAGCGAACCATCCTCATGAATCACGAACTCCGTCCGAAGTCCAGCTTCAACCTGCCTCCTGATCCTCTGCAGCTTCGGATCTCCTGCCTGTGCTGCCTTGATCCGATCCACGATCGTGGACTGAATCTGCAAATTCATGAATGAATGAACTACACCAGGTAGGACAACCTCCAAATCCATCTCTCTTAGCTCCTGCTGAATCCTCCAGTCGGCAGTATGCATCATCGTAGTAGGAAGTCTACTCAAAGCATCCGTCACTACGTTCACCTTACCCGGATGATACTGCAAATCAATCTCGTAGTCAGCCATGAGCTCTAACCATCGCCTCTGACGCATGTTGAGCTCCTTCTGCATAAAGATGTACTTCAAGCTCTTATGATCGGTGAAAATCTTCACACTCTCACCTAGCAAGAAGTGCCTCCAAATCTTCAGTGCAAAAATCACTGCTGCCAACTCCAGATCGTGCGTCGGGTAATTCTTCTCATGAGTCCTCAACTGACGAGAAGCATACATGACTACATGGCCATGCTGATGCAAGACCCATCCTAGGCCCTTCCCTGATGCATCACAATATACTTCGAAGCCTCCGCTTCGATCCGGTACTACCAACACCGATGCTGTGGTCAATCTCGCCTTCAAGATACTGAAGGCCTCCTCATAATCATCTGACCAAAGAAACTCCACGTCCTTCCTCGTCAGCTTCGTCATCGGCTCTGCAATCTTCGAGAAATCCTTGATGAACCGCCGATAATAGCCTGCTAAACCAAGGAAGCTCCCGATGTCTGACGCTGACTGCAGAGTCGGCCAATCTCTGACTGCTCTGACCTTCTCCGGATCCACAGATATGCCATCACCGGACACCACGTGCCCCAGGAATGCGACTCTGTCCAGCCAGAACTCGCACTTGCTATACTTGGCATAAAGTTTGTATCGCCTCAGCGTCTCCAGCACTGTCCTCAGATAACAGCTGTGCTCCTCCTCAGACTTCGAATAAATAAGAATGTCATCAATGAAGATAACGACAAACTTATCCAGGAAGTCGTAGAAAATCAAATTCATCAAATTCATGAACACATCTGGAGCATTGGTCACGCCAAATGGCATGACCACGAACTCATAATGCCCATACTTTGTCCGGAATGCTGTCTTCGGAACATCATCCTTCTTCACCTTCAACTGATGGTATCCACTCCTCAAGTCTAACTTCGAGAAAACCCTCGAACCTCCAAGCTGGTCGAAGATATCGTCGATGCGCGGAAGCGGATACTTATTCTTCACGGTGACAGCATTCAGCCCTCGATAGTCCACGCACATCCTGCGGGACCCATCCTTCTTCTTCACGAGCAAAACTGGTGCACCCCATGGTGACACACTAGGGTGGATGAAACCCTTCTGTAGCAAATCATCTAACTGCTTCCGCAGCTCCTCGAGCTCAGCGGGAGCCATACGGTACGGTGCCTTCGATATCGGTTGCGCTCCCAACATAAGATAAATACCAAACTCTAAAGCTCTGTCAGGTGGCAAACCTGAGATATCCTCCGGGAAGACGTCATCGAAGTCTTTGACGACTGCTGGTCGCTCGATCTCCATCTCCATCTGCATGACCACAACAATCGGCACCTCCGGCTTGGCCCGATATTTGATGGGCCCAAGCGACTCATCTCTGCTGCGAAACTCGAACTCCAGATGGCCTGGAATCTGGAACACCACCCTCTTGCTGTGACAGTCAATCGAGGCGTGGAAATCTCCCAACCAATCAATGCCAAGAACGACATCGAAATGTGGCAGGTCATGGACAATGAAATCTGCAAAGAGCTTGTGTCCACTGTCCACCAAGGAAATTGATCGACATCTCAAGTTCATTGTCACCACTCCATTCCCAGTGGTGATGTCCCAACACTTAGGAAGTGTATGGGTGGGAATGGAGTGCTTTGTTACAAACCTCCGGGATATGATGCACATAGATGCACCGGAGTCGAACAAAGCCAATGCCGGGTGAGAGGACACTAGAATGGTGCCTAAGATATAAGGAACTACGGTCAAACCAAGCTACTCTAACAAACAAGTCAACAAACAACACAAATAATAAGATCTAACTATAAAAGAAAGACTAGAATTAAGAGTTACCTGCAATAACTCCATCCAGCTCCTCAGTCTCAACAGCTGTCATGGTATAAGCCGGCCTCTGTGGCTGCAATGCTCTCTGAAACATCTGCCTCTGTGGTGCCAAGGGTGGTCCACGAATAGCAGGTCCTCTCTGAACTGGAGCAGGCGCTCTCATCTGCAGCGGGGCTGGCACTCCAACTATAGCATGACGAGCTCTCAAACAAT
Organism: Scilla litardierei; assembly: GCA_030789695.1. Classification (NCBI taxonomy): domain Eukaryota; kingdom Viridiplantae; phylum Streptophyta; class Magnoliopsida; order Asparagales; family Asparagaceae; genus Scilla; species Scilla litardierei. The sequence goes on from CM061140.1 coordinate 109,302,426, forward strand.
CCTTCACAGCATGCGAGGCATCTCCACAAACTAAGCATAGCCCCATCTTCTTCCTACAATTGGCCTGAACATGTCCAGGCTTTCTGTAGAAGTGGCACGGGCCCTTGCCCTGAATCTGAACTGGTGCTCCAGGCCTCTTGAATGGCACCGTCTAAACTGGCCTCATCGCCGGCCTAGCAGGTGGCCGGTACTGCTCCATAGGATGCTTCCCTCTATCAGCTGAAGGGTCAGGCAGAAGCGATATAATCTCATGATTCTTCACAGCATCTAGCACCTCCCTCATAGTCGTGAAATTTGCCGAAGACATAGAAGCCTGGATCTTCGGACGCAGTCCCTGATGAAAGCGATCAGCTTGCTTCTCCTCCTTCCTCACCATATGCGGGGCGAAACGACTCAGCATCTCGAACTTAGCTTCGTACTCCTCGACAGTCATATCCCCCTGCTTCAGATCTATAAACTTACTCAACAGCTCCCTCCTAGCAGACTTGGTGAAATACTTATCCTTGAACATCGATTTGAAGGTCTTCCAATCCACTGGCTTCTCAAGACGCCTCTCCTCGATGCGCCACTAGTTCCTCGCATTCTCTATCAGTTGCATCTTTGCTATCTTCACTCGGGTATCGTTAGGAATCTTCGCAGCAACTAACTTCTCCTCAGTGCTCTGGATCCACTCATCAGCAGCTAGGGGTCCTTCTTTCACCGAAAATGTCCTCGGCTGGAGCTCATTGAACTGCTTCACTCCTAGAGCAGCTTGTGGGGCAGGCGGAGGTGGTGGTGGTGCAACTGGAACAGCCTGGGCAGCACGCTGGGACTGCTGAACCAACTGATGCTGAACATCCAGCATCTCCCTCATCACACCTAGAAACTGACGGAACTCTCCACCCTGATCCTCTGGAACTCCATCTCATGAGCTCCCCGATCGGGTAGTACGTCGTCCTGCCATCCTATTGACAGAAAGACATAAATTAGACTCGTACAATTACTGGATGATAATAAAATGAAGTTCAATACTTCGATTGTTCCGTATTCGTAGAAGGATGGGACCTGCATGGGCCACCACTAAAACCTGTCACGCCCCGCTTCCCAAAAGTATGGAGGCGAAGCGTGACTAAGGCCCGCTTAGGCCGGAGCTGAGAGCTCAGACCCAATAAGCGTCTGTGGTATTCCAAAACGAAGGAACAGGTCCCTGCAAGTTAGTACAGAATAATAAAAGTACTGAAAGGAAAGAGCATGTCATTTTATTCCAAACATAATCATCCAAAGTACTGAGAGTTTAAAAACGCCCGAAGGCTACAACTGCAGAAAAGGGAACTACCGGTGCAAGCACCCAACCTAGTCAAAAGAACAAAAGGTGCTACACACCCAATCTAAACTGGAACAGAAACTCCGGAACAGCAACAAGAGGCCTCTAACTATGGTCCTCCTCTGGATCGTACTCTGGATCAACGTCCTCCAGCTCTCCGTCTGCTGGCAAGTCCGCCTCGTCGACGTACTCCGGCTCAACACCTGATGTACAGCACCAAAGAAGGAAACTGTACGTCAGGTAAAATCTACAAAAAGTGGTCAGACTCTACTGCAAGTGTATCAACTTTTAGACAACGATTTACTGGTTGATTAGCATGCTGGGGTTATAACTGAGTAACAAAAAGGAACGTAGAAGGAAGGTAAAGCGTAACAAGTAGTAGTCGTAGCGTGAGCTACCAACTACGGGACTAACCTATAGGTGTCAAGACAAGTCGGGACGGGACGGGACAAGAGAAGACAAGACAAGACAAGTGAGACACGAAAGGGTTCACGCCTTACGGTTCGAGGGGGATCAGACCCTCTTGCCGTGCGCACGCTCAACCCAACCCCAAACCCCAAGGATGACAAGACAAGACAATCACGACAAGGGATCACTCGCTCTAGCTTGGCGAGTGCCCTATTGCCCTCTGGGCTGTGTATCATGACAAGGGATCACTCACTCTAGCTTGGTGAGTGCCCTATTGCCCTCTGGGCTGTGTATCAGTACAATGGATCACTCGCTCTAGCTTGGCGAGTGCCCTATTTCCCGCAGGCTGTGCAATACGGGACGGGACGTGACAAGACGGGAAGGGTTATTCTAGGGTGTCCACACACACGCACACACATGATAGCCCTATGATGTCAAAAGTTGTTGTTGTCAGGCTCAGACTTCGTCGTCAAGTCTGAGCCGTCAGGGGTCGTCCCGGACACTATCATTTCACGTCCGGTTCTATTTTATTCACAGTTATCAGTTTTAACCAACTAAGGCCTAAGCACGGCCAAAAGGGCAAGTGGGATACACTTGCCTGCGATGGCGAGTGTGTCGTCCTCTTGAAGCGTCTCGTCCAAGCGTATCGTCCGCGAAAGTCCGTCTGAAATAGCGCCATGGCGACGGTGTCAGGTCTCAATTTCATCAAATCCTATTTAGGGTTCGTTTCTAGGTTATCAGGACTATCCTATTCGTCAAAAGTCACATTTTTATATTTCAGCCTAATCGACGATCTATCCTATGTGCACAGTCAAAAAGTCCGTTCGTCGATTTTCTATGTTTGTACAACGTTTTACTGGTGCTGGAAATAAATTTAGTTCAATTTGTCGACGTTTAATTTAGGGTTCAATCAGCTATTGTGGGGGTTTCTACGAGTTCGAGGGACCAACCTTTACTGTGGTTCATCGTAGATTGGAAGTCGTGTCTGAACGGAGAACTCCTCGGCATCAAATCTGGTCCATGCACGAATTCCCAAAAGCTGAAACTTACGACGAAGGCCTACGACGTGTCGTAACGTCGTAGATGGCAATTCCACGAAGTAGAACACTCAAGTGGGGCCCATAGCAGTGCTAGGGGTCAATGGGGGGACCCACAACACTTTTGGAGAACTTGGGGGGCCCACCACAGGAGTTGGTGTGGGAGAAACGACGTTGCGACGATTGGCCGTCGGTCGGACACTAGCCGCTGAGGGGGTTTGGCTCGGTCAGACACTGCGGATGGCCTGTGCAGCGCAGCGGGGTCGGTCACAGCGGCGGGTGCGAGAGAAATCCTCGGTCAGACCGAGTGGATCTCTCGGTCGGACACAGCGGGTGCGGGCTGTGCAGCACTCGAGGGCGAAGCAGAGCAGGCTCTTGGTCGGTGCGGGCGTAGTCTTCGGTCGGGCGCTTGGGCGGGGGTTGCAACGAAGCGGGGTGCGGAGCAGAGCGGGGTGCAGGCGTTGCCTTCGGTCGTAGCGGGCGGATGCGGGCGGTCCCTTCGGTCGCAGTGGGGTGCTGCGGGTTGCAACGTTGCAACGGTGCGGAGCGGGGGCAGATGCGGGCGATGTCCTCGGTCAGACCGAGGAAATGCGGGGCGATCCGTCGGTCGGGCACGGGGCGGCTGCTGCAACGTTGCGACGAAGTTTGGGGGGGTGTTTTTGACGGCTAGGGTTGTGTGGCTGCGAAAATTACTTAGCATAGGGTTTATTTAAATAGAATAGAGGCTGGGGCTAGGTCTAGGGTTTTAGAAATAATTTAAAATATTTAAAATAATTAAAATAGCTAAAACAACTCTCCCTCACCCTCTCTCACGCATGGGGTGCGGCCAAAAATGTGAGACTTGGTCAAAAATTATTTTAGAGTGTTATTATTAAATAGGAATTTTATTATAATTAAAATACTTATAAAATTAGGTTTTAAAATTATTTAAAACTTACACAAAATGGAAAGTAGGTCAAATTAAGTCCAAAAATTGTAAAATAAATATTGGGGTGATCGGAGTGACGAAAGAAAGAGAACAAAGAAGACGGATCTAAATTTCGACGTCGAGAGACAAAACTAAAAATAGAAACGTCTCACGTCAAAACAGAAAATCGTGACGTCACTTCAAATAAGATAGAATCGTGGAAGAACGACTCGAGAAATGTCGTTCCAAAATAGTTCCACAATCTAATACCCTCAGAGACAATCACAACGACATATCGCACAAAAAATTTCAAAATCAAATAGAGTCTAAAATAAACACGTGCACGATTAAGAGCACGTGCACAAAGAAAGTACGATTGGAAACCGACCGTTACATCGGTCGAGCAGATGTCTGCTTGGACCGAGCAGGAGGCTGCTCGGGCCGTGTAGATGAAGCGATAATTTGCTCTCGTTTTGGTTGCTGCGCTGCTCGACCGAGCAGTGTAGCTGCTCGGTCGAGTCAGCTGTGTCTCCTTTTTCCTCCTTTTCCTTCATTTTCTTCTCAAATTTGATTCTCTCCTCCAGCTCCCTTCCATTTAAGATGTTGATCTGCATGCCCCCTCATGTCCTACCTGTACAAAGGAAGGATTCATCAAATTTTTGTGGTTTTATAGTTTTATCTCTTGAATATGAAATAAAAATAAGAAATAGAAAAAGAAAAATCCAAAATCTAAGAAATTGGGTTGCCTCCCAATAAGCGCTCGTTTTTAGTCATGAGCTCGACTCCCTTTGATTTATCGATGGTCGTTTGGTGCGCGTGGCAGTCGCGCATCGTTCTTTTCAATGGTGCACTCTGGCAACATTTGGTGTCCGCCTACTTCATGTCTCTCCCTCGAGTTGCCTATGGTCTCTGGTTCTTCATGATTCAGAGAATGATGTAGAAGTTCCTCATCCAATACTCGGATGTATGCGATGACCGTTTTGTGGTAGGTTGGGTCGCCGTCGTCGTCTATTCCTGTTTTCATTGGGTCCTTCATGACCCCCTCAGAAGTGAAATCTTCAACAGCTTCATCTTCCAGAAGCTCCAAATAGCTGGCCCCTTCCTCGTGAGCACGCTCTCTCATCGTCTTCTGCAGCCGGAATTCAGCTCCGATGTTCCCTACATTCAGAGATAGTACCTTCTCGGACGTCGATCAGAACACCTGCCGTCGCCATGAAGGGGCGGCCGAGTATAAGCTGGGAGCTCCCTCCCTCAGGCATGTCCATGATAACAAAGTCGATAGAAACACATAAACCAGGGGGTATCTGTAGAATGACATCCCTGGCTATAACCACCGGCTAGGTGATCGAGTGGTCTACAAGCTAGATGGACATGTTCGTCTGCTCTAGTTCGCTTCCAGTCTGCAATCTCTTGAAAATAGAAAGGGGCATCAAACTGATGCTAGCCCCCAGATCAATCAAATCTCCGCTGATAGGCATCCCTCCAATGGAACACGGTAAGGTGAAGCTCCTCGGATCCGGTAGCTTCCAGGTGAGATGATTTTTGATAACGGAGGCGGAGTCCTCCATGAGCTTAATTCCTTCAGGCTGTCGCTTCCCCATGATCAGATCCTTCAAAAATTTGACGTAGATTGGGATCTCCGTGATGGCGTCCATGAACGGGATGTTCAACTGGATTCCCTTCAGTAACTCCGTGAACTTGGAGTATTTCTTCTCCATCTTTGCCAGGGCTAGCCTCTGTGGGTATGGAGGGGGAGGTCGGGTAGCTTTACTCTTTGTAACATCAACAGGAGGCGGCACATCAATAGGTGTGATGGATGGGGGGTTTGCCTTCTCCTCAATAATTACAGGCTCTTCAGCAGCCTCTTCTCTATCGTTGTCATCAACAGCTTCTTCAACAATAACTCTCTCCTTATTCAACACTGGGATCAAGACGGGATCAGTCACCTGTCCACCATGTGTGGTAATAGAAACCACAATATTAGCTTGGGCCCTTGGGTTTGTCTCCGGTTGTGAGGGCAATCTTCCCTGGCTCTTCAGAAGTTGGGACATCTGACCCCTCAATTCATCAAGTGAAGAAGTTATGCTCTTGAACTGGGTTGAGGTGTCCTGATTGAAACGGGCTTGACCACTCATAAAGGTCTCTAATGTATCCTCCAGATTCGACTGAGGTGGGCTTGGTGCATAGCCCTGCTGAGGCGGCCGAATGAATTGATATCCCGGTGGTCGATAGGGCCCAACTGGCCTAAATCTGACCTGCTGCTGGTTCTGTTGCTGCCCAGGAGGGGGTGGCGGTCTCTGAAATTGTGGAGGTTGCAGCCCTCCACTTGGATTCTCATAAGAGAATCCCAGATGATTCCTAGCAGCTGGATGCTGCCATTGATTCCGTCCCTCTCCCTGAACGTATTGTACAGATTCTGACAATTCGTCGCCATCATAGTGTGCCTCACTAGGAATATAGCTCTGATCATGCTCCTCTGCGGGATGATAAGATGTGCTGGGTGATGCTGGGATGGAATCCAGGCGCTTTTCAATCTTGGCCACTTGTTTGCATAGGGTTTCGATGTGAGAGTCCAAGTGGCTAGCAGCTTTGACCTCAGGGGTCTGGGTCATAATGGTTCTTTCTTCACTCAATTGTTGATTGTTGGTCGCCATATGCTCTAACAAGTCTATAGCCTCTTCAGGAGACTTTTCAAGTAAGGCGCCTTGCGCCATAGCATCTATGATCATCTTGGTGCTGGACTGTAGCCTGTTATAAAAGCTCTGCACACAATTCCAGGGCTGGATCCGTGGTGAGGACACTGATGTTGGAGGTCCTTGAACCTCTCACATGCCTCATAGAGTGATTCTTGTAGGAGCTGCTTGAAGTTTGAGATCGTTCCCCATATCTGCACTGTCTTCGAGAGTGGATAGAACTTATCCACGAAGGCAAGTGCCAGCTTCTGCCAGATGGTGAAATGGTTGGGAGGGTGGACCCAGAGCCAGTATGAGGATTTATCACTCAGAGTGAACGGGAAAAGCCACAGCTTCACAGCATCATCGCTCACTCCTTGGCCTTGAACATGTCACACTTCACCAGGAAGGTGTCAATATGGTGGTTGGGGTTTTCATACGGATGCCCGTGAAAGGGATCCTGTTGCATCAAATTGATTAGCCCCGTTTTCAACTCGAAACTCGCCGCCCCCGGTTGCGGTCTAAGGATGGAAGAGTTATTCCCAAACGTCGGCTTCATATAGTCCCTGATGGACCCAGTGCGAGGAGGAGTAGGATTGTCGTTGTCTACCATCTGGGCAGAGGGTGAAGAATTTTTACTGGAGGCCCTCAAAGCCCGTGCTGTTTTCTTGATCTCGGGATCGAATAATAGCTCTCTAATATGTGCCACGAAGCGAGTGTTCATGCACCAACAAAACTCAAACAAATACCATCAGTAGCACTGAAATAAATAAAAGAATAAAAATGGTGGAAAGATGAGAAATGATTAGAGTGCCAGCAAACTTCTAAATATAAAAATAAACTGAGATAACCACTATTGCCATCCCCGGCAACGATGCCAAAAACTTGACGCACCCGAAACATACACCTATATTCCACCCGGCGGTGTCACAATTGCCAGGTGTGGTATGGCCCCTAGATTTCAATTCCGGGCTCAATCCACAAGCGGATGGTGTCAAGTTGTAGTATAAATGATATCGAATCCCACAGGGACGGTGATAGTGTGTATGGGTTCTCAGTTCACTTCTAAACCTCAAAGTGAGATAGCTATAGGGTTGGATAAATTGGTTGAGGTGGTGGTGTTGTTTTACTAATAAAAAGGGCTAGGGCATTAGGGATCACCGCTAAGATCATCAGGGATCGACGTTGGAATAGAATCTTCACGTTGCATTAGGGCTAGGGGATAAATCTCATAATTCATACCACTCTCGTGGGTTAGAATTGTGAGGTATTTCAGTAGCTCTGGTTGACGCAATGGCGGTAGCCGTTAACGTAGGGTATAGTTCATCGATGGATCCTTTCAAGGCACGAGCCGGGCATGGTCACGAGCCTTGATTGGATCCATCGATTTCCCTATTCGAACCCCAGAGATACCCCTTAAGCACATCAATTCCACAGACCGTTGGCATGATCTCAGTACGGGTTATCTAGGGATTCAGTGGGATCGACCGAAATACTCCGCTAAACCCCTAATTCAACGTGGAGATCCAGATCTACGTCTTCCCCCCTAGGATTTTAGGGCTAACCCATCAACCCTATAAAGATCTATTCACTCATGGCAATATTAGCAAATGAAGACATCATGTTTATGGAAGAAAACATCATAGCAATTAGTGGAATAAAGATCAAAAACTTACAGCGAGAGATGACGAAAATAGAAGAGAAATAGATCCGAAGAAAATTCTAGATTCCCAAACGCAAGAATAATAGAGCACCAAGATAATAATCCAATAGTTTCGATCCAATATTCTTCAACAAAAATTAATCTAAAAACTAACAAGAATTCCTAAGCTCCGATCTCAAAAACCTATTCAAAAACTAGAAAATGAATCACCCCTGAATCGTCGTCCAGCTCCCAGCCTTCACTGCTCTCAGATCGAGCAGAAGCCGCTCCCAAAAATGTTTCCAAAAATAGCCTCAGCATCGCCGACCGAGTAGGCTGCTCGGTCGAGCAATGCGTTGCTCGGTCAGTTGCTCGGATCGAGCAGCTGTGCTGCTCGACCGAGCTTGACAGGGAATCGAAATTCTCCAAAATCCTTGCTCTGCCTGCACAGGCCGAGTCTGTTCAGCTCGGTCCGAGCAGAGGCTGACTCAGGTCACTGATGAGTTGCTCGGGCCGTGCACTTGAATGCTTCAGCTGTGGGATGAAAGGTAGCTCGATCGAGCAGATGAACTGCTCGGTCCGAGCCATCTGTTGAGTATTGACTCCCCGGATTTGGTTTTGGATGATGAACAAACATAAATATATCGTGAACTAACTCTTTGTGAGCGCAGTTATGGAGATCGTCGCCAAACTTCTATGAACATCCAAAGCGACGTCTCAAGACTTCTCAAAGCACGTGATCGTATGCCTAAAGCTTTGTTGAATCTCAAGGACCATTATTGAAGTCATGAAGATTCCATTGAAGCTTTTGAAGACGGTTCGTCAATTTTATTTAATGTCTTCTAGCTTCAGTTTCGTAGAATGTTAAGCCTTGAGTAGGTCTTACGTTTTTATCTTCATAACGCTCATATCTTAGAGCTAGGAACTTAGTAGAAGTTCATACGAACTTTCCCGAAGCTTCGTGCTTCGATTCGCGACTTATTGTGCATATTAGTTGGTTCAAGAAGAAGAACCAACCGACTAGATGGTGATCTAGTCGGTCGGCAATGCTTCTTGAACCGACTAGAATGGCTTCTCAATTCTAAGCTCTTTACTATTTACAGTTAGTCGATCTACGTTGACTCACCGACCGACTAGTTGGTGAACTAGTCGGTCAGAGATCCTTCTTAGACCGACTAGTTGAGCTTTCCCTGTACATGCCTAGTTACTGTTTATCGTTAGTCGGTCAAAGCACGTTTGTCGACCGACTAGTTGATGAACTAGTCGGTCAACATTTGTTCTTGGACCGACTAAATCAATTTGTACTCAGACTATTTGTTTTATATCTTAGTCGGTCTATAAACACTCACCGACCGACTAGTTGTAAAACTAGTCGGTTGGCAAGTCTTCTTGGACCGACTAGTTCTTTAAGTCTGAACTTTCATCTATTCACTGTTCACCTCTTGGTCGGTTCATGTTGTTTCACCGACCGACTAGTTGATGAACTAGTCTGTCAGTGATCCTTCTTTGACCGACTAGTCTGGTTCAGAATAAAGCCGTTGGAGCTTTAATTGAAACGTTTTTCTCTCTCTATTTCCTCTATCCTATATATACTTGGAGTGCTGCATTCATTGCACTCAAGGCTGATATTAAGAGAAGTTTAGAAATCAAAAGAGAAGCATTTAATCTCATTCAAAGCTCATTCATTTCTCATCTTGAATCTCTCCCTCACTCTTATTTCAAAAGAGAGATTCATTGATTGTGAGCCTTCCAAGCCAAGTGCTTGATCCAAGGTCACCAACATCCACCTAGGACTCCATTGCTGATCATCTACTTGGAGCTAGGGTTTGGTGCCTCTTCATCTTCCCCAAAATCCGTTTTGCCCTAAATCGTAAGTTTACTCAAGGCATAGGATTTTGTCGGTAAGAATTTCTATTTCAATTTACTATGATATTGCAAGTGATTCACTCTCGGTTGTGAGAGTTTGTTTGTGATCCCGGGTTGTTGGAGTCACAATTTGATTTTTGTATGATTTGACCTTGTAGAGGTTTCTACAAGTATTTCATAGTGCAAATTTGAGTTAGAAGTTTCTAACTCAAGTATCCGGAGGGGATCCGGGTGTTTGGGACGTAGGATCACCGGGAACAAGTCGGGGAGACTTGGGTGGATCCGAACCCGTTAAATTGCTTATTTGCAATTGTTTTCTTTGTTGTCATATTTACATTTCCGTATTTCTGCATTGATTGGTAGAGTTTGCAAGATAATTAGGAATTATCTTCTTAATTATTTTAAAGTACTATTCACCCCCCCTCTAGTACTTGTGCAGTAGCTTAGTAGGGCATTACACCATCCACGTATCTGCCTCCTCTTCTTATTTGCATCTGCTCGGTCCGAGCATCTGTACTGCTCGACCGAGCAGCCTGGGAAATTATTGCTGCTGAAGCTGAAGCTCCTCTCTCCTCATGCTCTCTCTTCTCCACTCCTCTCGAGGATCTCAAAACATGGCGAACTCCTGTATGGCTTCACCAATGAGCTCACGAGCGTGTCGAATGTGCCCATACCCAAGTCGGGTCCCAAATCACTCCAAAATCCCTGAAAACTCATAAAACACTACGAAACTCGAATATAACGTCAGAAATACGATATAATAGGAAAATATGGGATTTGGATGCGAAAATGGCATGTAATGCAATGTAATGATGATATGAAAATGGTAGAAAATATGGACACATCAAGTATGCCCTCGAGGTAATTTATCTCTATGTATATGTATAAACATCTTGTTTGAAATAACAGTAAGCTATTTGGTAAGAATTTATCTAAGTTAATATTAATTTAGTTTGCAATAGAACTTAGTTAAAGTCTTAAAACTTGATGCGAGGTTTAACAAGTATTGAGATAAGGATCTTAATCATTTGAGAATTATTTGACCGTTTGTAGCATAAGTCTAAAACCGTTTGTGGTCGTAGATGTTTCGAGAAAAAGATATCGATACATCGAATAGACCATTGTGTCTTTGTCTTCACCATGGAGTGGGATCTCATGGTCGTTCGACTTGGCGAAGTTGGAGATGAGACACAGGTGCTCATTGAAGAATGAGTTCACTGAACGACCTGACGAGAGTTATCATATGATAAACATTAACTAATCTGTCAGTGATAACTCTCAGTGATGATATGTAAGTTGGTCCTTAGACTTGAGTTCATTGTACGAACTTGTACGTGAATGGTGTCACTTAGTTCTCTGACCAAGCTTCGAGGCAAGGACTGTCGAATGGTCTTTGGTTTGGGTGACACTTGAAGCGTGTGAGGAGAGTAATGACCAAGAGAGGATTCGTCTCTCCCGTTAATGGGGAGTTAGTGTCCATGTGTTGGTTCGGTCTTTAGTGAAAACTTTTGCCAAAGTATGTTGGAAGGAGTCCGATAGTGATAGACTAAAGACCGATGGAGACTAACCGAGTTCAAGCTATTAGGGGTGACAGTTGACCGTCCCATAGGCTTGACTGAGCGACATAGTTTTTGATGAATGGACTAAAACTTTGGTATTGATCACAGACACTGTCAAGGTGGTACTAACAATACTCATGTCTATGAGTTAACCACATAATGATGATACTGAAACATGGACGGCACCTACTACTCTTGGTCACTGTCATTTGGGGTTTCGAGTCCCACCAATAATAGGGTTATGCTGCAGGGTCTCAAACAAAGTAAGACCTTCGTCAAATAATAGGAAGTCTTAAGAGAGATTATACATCGGATGTATATGAATCAATTGTGTCGCAAAAGGTTTGCAATATTGACCGGCGCCCCGCGTGATGTGCGCGACGGCGCGGTGTCGTTTACCGCAAGTTTCACGGTTAGTGTAGGGTGCGGGAATATCGAACTCAGGGAGGCGAGGTTGTGCTTGGGTCAGGTAGGACCTAAATCACCCCGAGGGGCGAGCTAGCCCGAATCGGTGTTTGGTTGTCACGAAAGGAAATGAAAGCGTATGAACAAAAAGAAAGTAAACCCGGGACTTTGGTTTCCGACCCGACGAGAGACTCTCGCCGCTACGGCCTACGGGTATGGATAGCGATCGGGATTAGGGTCTAATGGTGAGACGTTGCCTCTGAAAGTGGTACCGGCGTCCCATGGGCCTGATATTCCGGTCGGTGCCCAGGATGATACACCGGACTTCCCGGATTCGATCAGTGGGCACTCCCGTGTCCATAAACACTGATCGATCCCGGGAGCACTAAGTCCGCAACGATATCTCCCGACGTCTCATCCTGCCGCTCCCGCGTGCTAGGATTCGGCGTCTACGCTAAAGGCGTGAGCTTTGGCTAGGGAGTCAACCGCCAAGTTTATTCCCCCTTGGCCCGACGGTCAAAGGCGGTCTTTTTCCCGCCGATGACAATGAAACACCCCGCGTAACCGTTAGATTCCTACTCCCTATCGATTTCCTAACCCTATGGACGCATCGGGAAGAGCCCCCGAAGGGGCTTCCACCAAAATCCCAGATTTGGGAACTACTCACAAAAATTCATGAAAAAGCAATCTAAATGAAATTTAACCGTTAGAATCATAATCCGACAATTGCAATGCGGAAGTAAAGGAGTAGTAAAGAAAATACTAAAAAATTAGAAAGATCTGAAAACTTACTTAAGAGTAACAATTACAGCCGTCACAAGGAAATAAAACAGTAAAAAAATACAACTCTCCCGTTTCTGGAACCCTAGGGGTCCTATATATAGATTTTCGGATCAACCGATCGGGTGACAAGTCAACCGATCGGTTGATCCGTTACAGATAAATCACAGAAAACGGCGAGTTTTCACCCGATCTCACGAACCGATCGGGTGAGTTCTTGAGCGACCGGTTGGATCTTGGAGGAGTCGGGTGAACCGGTCGGTTCGACGCCCGTGTCTTCAGCTCTTTTTCTCAGCTACAGATGAACCGATCGGGTGAGAGTCACCCGATCGGTTGGAATTCTGCTCGAAAAGACAGAGAACAGCCGCCCGCAGAACCGGTCTGTGAACCGGTCGGGTGACTTCTTCGTGAGCTGCGGTAGCGGTCGGTTGGTGCACGCGTGCATCACCCGATCGGTTGGAGATGACCAACCGACCGGGTGAGGGGCAGAAAGATGAGTACTTCGCCGTTTGACCCCCTGGATCACGCGTGACTTCTCCCGTTGCTCCGGGGACTTGGGATATCATCGTAAAAGGTCCCCTACGTGGTCGAACTCCTGCAATCATGGACAAACAAAGAAAAGTGAAAGAAAACGGGAAAACATACGAAAACGAACAAGAGACGGCGGAAAACACGGAGAAACACAAAAGAAAACGTGCGTGCATATATGAAATATAGACGCACGTCAAAATCCCCCAAGCTAAACTCTTCCTCGTCCTCAAGGAAGACGAGTGAGAGTGGGAGCTCGGAAGGGAAATATAGAGAGGAAGAAAGAAAAAGAAAACTCTAAGCCCTAGATCGTCCATCAGAGCCATCAAAATCAAAAACGACACACCCAGCAAGCAAACGCCAAATCACACCACTAAACCTAGGAAAGCGATTCCAAATAAGTGTCGTGGGTCCACGCAGTGAAGCGCGAGTGAGCGTGGTCGTGTGCTAGCAAATGGTGATGCTTTCTACGATGTGCTGCGAGGCTCGATATACACAAATCCAAGATATGACCCAAATATCGAATCGAATTGAATTAAGCGGCGAATATAAGTTCGAGCATGCATGAGAATAGAGAGAATAGGAGCGTATCATGCATCGGGGACTCCACAACTAGGGTTAAGGAAATCACGCCACTATAGCCTAGATACTAGCTAAATAGCTCCTAAGCCAAGTGTCTTTGATAACGACGGGGGTTGAGATGATGTGGAGAAGAACACTCGGTGCAAATTCTCGCCTTCCCTTTATTCTTGGCAAGTATGAAAATATTCACACGGGAATTTTTTTCGGGTTTTGGGTATTTGCATATTTTTTTTGGCTTGTTGGCTATACAATCTTTTTCTTTTCTTTTTGGGTTTTTCATTTCTTTTCTCCCATTTTTTTGGATTTTTGGGTTTTTGGCTATACACTTGTGTACTCTCCCAAGTGGGAGAACGGTACACGACGAGGGGATTTGCACCAAGTAAAACAAAAAAGAAGTCGAAATCTAAACACTTGGGCAAAGGGAACTATTCTCGCTAAATAGAGCTCAGGCTAATTGGGTTATCCTAGTCCTTAGTTGTGGAATCCCGACGCATGTGAAATGAAGTATACGATATATATATAGCATGCATATAGAAGCAAATACCGCATATTCAATATCGGAGCATGATAATCTAGGGGTCATTCTTGGACAGGTATATAAAGTAAAATCACAAGGCAGAAGCACACCAATTGCTAGTCACGACACACGACTCACAAAAAGCTAAGTGGACCCACGATGCGTGAAATGCAAGAGGACTCGAAATCCTAGGGTTAGTGAGTGTGATTATCGATGCAATGCTAGGTGTGTGTGATTTTGTGGCGATTCATCATAGGATTCATTTCTAGGAGAAAGAGCTAAAGAAAGAAGGAAAAAGAAAAAAAAAAGAAAAACACGATGGAAAATGACTCGAATAACGTAGAAAAACAACACAAATGACGCACGAAGTGCGACTCCCCCAAGCTGAAACTTGCATTGCCCTCAATGCAATAAGAGTGAGTACGGGAGGGCAATGAAAATGGGGGGGGGGGAATACGCACAGACACGAAAAGAAATGAAAACCAGGAAAAAACATAGATGAAAATGAAAAAGAGAGAAAAATTGAGAACAAAATCAAACAATACGAAAAGAAAAGTAAAGATAAAATCACACGACACGACACTCAAAAAGTGAAAAACAAGCACACACACAAAAATGAGAAAAACAAACAAAACACGACAGCACACCAAAACAGACGTCCCCCAAGCTAGACCAGAAAGTGCTAGCGAAATGATATGATCAATGAAATCCAGAAAAGTGCAAGGGGGAGTCAAAAACAAAAAGAGGGGAAATCAGAAAGCAGCAGAAGGTGAGTCCTCGTCATCCTCGGAAGAGGGCGGGGATGGGTGGTCGGGGGAGGCAGGGGGTGTGCGGAGAAGTGGGGAATGAGGGGAGGGTATAGGGGCAGTGGTGGTGTGAACTATGGGAGGAGTGTCTGTGGTGGTGGGTGGTGGTGGTAGGAAGGCGATCAAGGCTGTGGTGAGAGGAATAGAAATGGAGGAGGTGGATGTGGAGGTGACGGTAGTGGGAGGTGGTGGGAGGGATCTGGAGCGTACCGGTAATTTCCTTCGGCGCACGTATGGAGTGACAGAGGAGGATGGAGGTAGCGTGAGTGCGGTGGAAGTGGTCGGGAGGGGTGAAGTGGATGCCGGGATGGGATGTGAAGAGGGAGGAGAAGAATGTGGTGAGGGGGGTGATGGAAGTGGAGAAGTGTGGGAGGGTGGAGGAGAAGATCGCCTGGGTGGTGAAGGTGGAGGTGGTGAAGGTGGAGGCGGTCCGTGGATATGAGTAAGAAGGCGGAGAATGGCGGCCACATTCCTCTCAAGTGCGAGGAAACGTGGGTGAGTAAGAAAGGAGGATGGTGATGGGTCCGAGGAAACAGAGGACATGGCGAGCTCACGAAGCGCGGCGACCTCCCTCTCAAGTCCTAGACGGGCAGATACTTGACGGCGACCAAAAGACGTAGACTGGCGCGAGGCAGCGGTGGTGCCGCCAGGTAAGGTCGAAGAGGTGCTGGCGGCAGTGGTCATGCCAGCACGGGAGACAAGGCCAGAAATGGCCGCAAGGAGGTGCTCAGACGTGATCGGTCCCGGAGCAGAAACGGGACGACTCGGGCCAGCCCCTAAGTCTCCCCCAGATGCAGGGATATCCTGCTCGCCTAAGTGGGCGGCAGGGGACGGTGATCTGCGTGCGCCAGCGGGGAGAAAAGGAAGATTCAACCCCGCAAGGAAGTCGGGATCAGGAGGGAAAGTCCAATCTCCCACGAGAGCAATGGTCATGCGAGCGGGGTTGGGCAGAATGGTGTAAGGGGCTGGGGGGTGGCCATAATGAAATATGAAGCGGCCATCCGAGCGGGGCTTGATCATGTGGATGTGCCGCAGGACATCAATATCGAGATGTGAGGGTCCTGCGGCAGCTGGAAGATTATTGGGGATGGTGATATTGAATTGGGCGTGAGAGCATATGATCGTGATGATGCCCCCACAACAGAACTTCCCCTTCCCGGCCCGGCTAATCTCGAGTAGCTTGTAAACAAGCCAATCGCTACTATGGATGGGGACGGTGGGGGCTCTGAAGCTGACTCCATCATCATCCCGGACATAAGGAAAAGTCATGGCCCAAAGGATAAAAAGGTCAGGGATAGTCACAGTGCCTGACTCGTCCCTAGGAAAGAATGCAGATGAAATGATTCTGTGGGCCAATCGAAACACGGGATGAATGATGGAGGAGGCCTTGGCCCGACCTCGGGGGTAGTCACGGATCAATGTGAGGCGGAACCAGAACTGATCGATATCAAACTCGGGTGTGTACCCGTAGTGTCGGATGGCATCATCCCCGAGATTGGGGAAACCAAATATATCATTAATCGTATCTAGATTTGTGGTGACACTACGGTTACGCACCCTGAATCTAATGATCGACCCGGACTCCCAAGTAAGTGTAGAGAGGAATTCGAGTGTGAGGGCCGGGTAGGATACGGCATGTGTATTAAGAAAGGCTAACCACCCTAAGTTAGCGAAAAGAGATTCGACCTCGGTGAAGACACCGAGATCGACAAGTGTACGTGCGTGCGTGAACTTGGTGGATAGATGCCCTCGAGCATCAAGCCTACGGTAAAAATCTTTGTGCTCCTGGTTCCGAAAAATATACCCGTGCGGGCCCAACATTGGGTCCACAGGGGGGATAATAGGTGGAGGAGGGCCAAGTGTAAGTGCTCGTGTACGGGAAGGGGGCGTGTTTGTTTTCGTCTCTTTCGAGACGGCTACTCTTCCCTCATGATACCCTTCCCCTTATCCTTATCTTTAGCCATGTGTGTGTGCGAGCAAGAATTAGTGCAAAAATCGTGGATGCACACCAATCACAAGCAAACGAGCAAGCACAATAAATAGGGCAAATGTATAAAATAAGCTTAGGAGCGAGTTTACCCAAGTGGAGTGGCGGAGCTTGCTCGTTGATGCCCCAAACTGTTCAGCGAGAGTAGCGTGGAGCCGCGGCGAACTCCTTCGGCGAAAATTTTCGAAATGGAGGTGGATTTGGGAAAATTAGGTCAAAAATCTCGGAATGGGAGGAGAGAGAGGGTGTAGATGATGGAGGGGTTGATGAAGGAGGTGGAGAGTGGGAGTAATGGGGGAGTAGGGGACGTGGGGGAGTGGGGATCAGTTGTTGGAGAAGAGGGGAAGGCGAAACGACGACGGAATTTGCGATCGGGCGAGGGCGAAAACGAGCGGGTGTCGGGGGGTTTATATAGGGTTTTAAGTCGAACCGATCGGGTGACTTGTCACCCGGTCGGTTGACGGTTGGGTCGAAAATCTTGCCGAAGAAATGCTACAGGCGAACCGACCGGTTGACTTGTCAACCGATCGGTTGGCCGCTCCACTAAATTTCCCGAGAACTTAGGGCTTCTCGCCCGGTCAGGTCAACCGATCGCGCTCAAACTCAATCGATCGGTTGATATTCCTCAAAATTTTCCGAGACTTCTCCCCAGCTCACCCGGTCTGCCACCCGGTCTCTTCATTACTCAACCGATCGGTTCATTCGGGGACAGATCTCGGCATGTATCTGATACATCCCAACCGATCGGGTGAGTTATCACCCGATCGGTTGGGGCTTGTTTCCTGCAAAAACCAAGAAATTTGATTAAGTCCCCTAACGGATGTTCCCGCGGCTGACTTTATTTATAGAAATAGATAAAGTAAAGTAAAAAATAATGCTAAAAATTAGAGAAAAAGTTTAGAACATGGGTTGCCTCCCATGAAGCGCACTTGTTTAACGTCGTTGGCTCGACGCCCGCAAGAGATGCTCATGGTGGCTGATACGGGTGATGCCCAAACTTAGGCATCTCTTCCTTGTTGGAGCTGAAGGCGCTCGGGGTAGTCAGCGGCTGGAAATATACTTGCTCGACCACCCTCCCTTTGTTCTTGAGATCCGGGGGCTTTTCCTTGGTGTTGGCGCTTCCCGCCATCTTCTTCAGGATTCGGACCTCGTCTTTAGTGAGGTCCGTGAGCTCTTTCCCCGTTCTCTTCACAGGAGGAAACTTGGGGAACCCGGGAGGGGTCGTTCTCGCTGCACTTGGTTTTCCAGCAGCTTCTTCGTCTTCGGGGCCTTCTTCATCTTCAGAATTCCCCAATTCATCGGGGGGGTTTCTCAGGAGAATCTCCCAGGAGTTCTCCTCTACAGCTTTTTCTTCTTCTATCTCAAGCAGATTACACCGGAGGTCATCAGGAGGGTCGGGGTGCTTCATGGATAGTCCCAGGTCAAACTCAACTTTCTCTCCGCTGACGTTCAAGGAGAGTTTTCCGTTCTTCACATCTATAAGAACGCCAGCAGTGGCCATGAAAGGCCGTCCCAGGATGATGGGGGTGTGTGCGTCTTCGGGCATGTCCATGACTACAAAGTCCACAGGCACATGCACCCCTCTCACATTCACGGGGAGATCATCAACAATTCCCACCGGATATTTGACCGACCGGTCAGCTAGTTGTAGGGTCATCCCGGTGGGCTCCAAATCACCCATTCCTATCCTTCTGTACATCGACAAGGGCATCAAGCTAACACTCGCTCCTAGATCGACGAGTGCACGATTAATCTTCACAGCCCCGATCATGCAAGGGATAGAGAAGCTCCCCGGGTCCTTGAGCTTTGGCGGGTTATCCCTCTGGATAAGAGCGCTACATTCTGCCGTCAGCACCACTTTCTCTTTTCTCGACCCTTTGGTCACCAAACTTTCAAGAATTTTGCATAGGAGGGGATTGTCTCGATTGCCTCCAAGAAGGGGATCTGCAGGCTTAGGTCCTTGACCATGGCGAAGAACTTCCCATATTTCTCATCAATTTTCGCCTGAGCCAACCGTTGTGGAAATGGCACAACGGGTTTATATACTCTTGGGCTCTCTTCCTCCTTCTTCTTCTCTTCTTCGGACACTCCCTCCGGAGTCGTGGGATTTGATGACAAAGCACCGATGTCGTTTAATTTTTCAGTCGGTCTCTCAACGACCAATGGTGCTTCCGGGTTGCTCGGGGGCACTCTAGTAGGAATTTGTGTCCCGCTTCTCAGAATGATAGCGGACACATTCGCGTGCTCGTGCACGAGTGCCGATGTTTGTGTTGCTCCTCGAGGGTTCACCTCCGATTGTGGCGGCAATTGGTTTTGTGACCTTGCGAGGTTCGCCACCTGTAACCCCAGCTGGGTTACTTGGTCCGTGAGGGTCCGCTGGCCCATTTCCAGCTTTTGGTTGATCCTCTCCTGGTTGGTAATATATTGAGTCAAGAGAGACTCAACCGGAGAGACGGCCCTCTGCTGGCCATACTGCTGCTGCTGGAACGGCTGCTGATTCCTGGGAGCGTACGTTTGATGCTGAGGTTGCTGCTGAAATGGTTGCAGCTGACCCTGATTCTGCGGTGGTCTAGCCGGCTGATAGATTTGTTGCTGCGGCTGCTGAGGCGGCGAGGGCTGAAATGGTGGCCGGTAACTGAAATTCAGGTGGTTCCGGTTGTTGGGAGAGTAGGCCGGGTTGGAATTTGTCCTTGGCGGATATGGCGCATTCCCCGTGGGGTTGTAAAATAGTGCGCTCGCCTGATCCAACGGTGGTGAGATGTCACCACCGTCGAATTCCCCAAGGAATTCGGACTCTACTGCAGAAACTTGCTGTGTACCGGCTCCACCGGCTCCAACCATCAGTGCGGAGATCTGGGTCGAAAGCAAGTCAAACTTGCTCGAAAGTTTGTCGACGTCCTCGACTCTGTGTATACCCCCAGTTCTTGGTGTGGCTCTCTCGTCACACCACCGCTCATTGTTTGATGCCATGTTTTCCAGAATATTCCCGGCATCTTCCTCGCTTCGGGACATGAAGGAACCCCCAGCCGCGGCATCCATAGAAGATTTAAGGTCATCCCTCAGCCCATTGTAGAACAGATTGATAATCTGCCACTTCGGAAGCTCATGATGAGGGCATCTTCTTTGCATCTCTTTATATCTCGTCTAAGCCTCATGCAAGGACTCGTGGCTGGCCTGGGAGAAGGAGGAGATCTCACTCCTCAACTTCATGGTCTTCCCCGGAGGAAAGAACTTCGTCAGAAAAGCATTGGAGAGTTTCTCCCAGGTGTTGAAAGTATTGGGGTCCTTCCCCCTTAACCACTGCTTGGCCTTGTCCCGCAAAGAGAAAGGGAACAGCTTCAGACGGATAGCCTCTATAGTGACACCATTAATTCTGAAGGTGTCACACTTCTCCAAGAAGGAGTCTAAGTGCTCTATCGGGCTCTCCATGGGCGCACCCGCAAACTGGTCCTGCTGGATCCATGTCACTAGAGACGGCTTCAGCTCAAAGCTTTGGGCCGCAATAGCTGGAGATCGGATGGCAGAAGTCGACTCGATGGATGGCATCGAGTACTCCAGCAGAGACTTGTGAGGTGGGGTGTTCTCCTCCATGGATTCGGGATCTTCCCTTCTTCGCTTCTCGGCGGCCAAACGCCTAAGGGTGGCGTTAATCTCTGGATTGAGGGGGATCAAGTCGTCAAGACTCCTTGAACTCCTGCGCATGAAAAATAACAGACACCCGTGAAGCGACAAGTGGGAAAGAAACAGATAAAATAAGAAATAAAAATAAGAAAAGCAAATAAGAAAAAGAAAAACAAGAATGCGAAAATTATCGCGAGGTAGGGATGTGAGCTAGACACGAGGGTTCAAGAGATCCTAAGATATCAAGCACGTTGCCTCCCCGGCAACGGCGCCATAAACTTGACCGGCGCCCCGCGTGATGTGCGCGGCGGCGCGGTGTCGTTTACCGCAAGTTTCACGGTTAGTGTAGGGTGCGAGAATATCGAACTCAGGGAGGCGAGGTTGTGCTTGGGTCAGGTAGGACCTAAATCACCCCGAGGGGCGAGCTAGCCCGAATCGGTGGTTGGTTGTCACGAAAGGAAATGAAAGCGTATGAACAAAAAGAAAGTAAACCCGGGACTTTGGTTTCCGACCCGACGAGAGACTCTCGCCGCTACGGCCTACGGGTATGGATAGCGATTGGGATTAGGGTCTAATGGTGAGACGTTGCCTCTGAAAGTGGTACCGGCGTCCCATGGGCCCGATATTCCGGTCGGTGCCCAGGATGATACACCGGACTTCCCGGATTCGATCAGTGGGCACTCCCGTGTCCATAAACACTGATCGATCCCGGGAGCACTAAGTCCGCAACGATATCTCCCGACGTCTCATCCTGCCGCTCCCGCGTGCTAGGATTCGGCGTCTACGCTAAAGGCGTGAGCTTTGGCTAGGGAGTCAACCGCCAAGTTTATTCCCCCTTGGCCCGACGGTCAAAGGCGGTCTTTTTCCCGCCGATGACAATGAAACACCCCGCGTAACCGTTAGATTCCTACTCCCTATCGATTTCCTAACCCTATGGACGCATCGGGAAGAGCCCCCGAAGGGGCTTCCACCAAAATCCCAGATTTGGGAACTACTCACAAAAATTCATGAAAAAGCAATCTAAATGAAATTTAACCGTTAGAATCATAATCCGACAATTGCAATGCGGAAGTAAAGGAGTAGTAAAGAAAATACTAAAAAATTAGAAAGATCTGAAAACTTACTTAAGAGTAACAATTACAGCCGTCACAAGGAAATAAAACAGTAAAAAAATACAACTCTCCCGTTTCTGGAACCCTAGGGGTCCTATATATAGATTTTCGGATCAACCGATCGGGTGACAAGTCAACCGATCGGTTGATCCGTTACAGATAAATCACAGAAAACGGCGAGTTTTCACCCGATCTCACGAACCGATCGGGTGATTTCTTGAGCGACCGGTTGGATCTTGGAGGAGTCGGGTGAACCGGTCGGTTCGACGCCCGTGTCTTCAGCTCTTTTTCTCAGCTACAGATGAACCGATCGGGTGAGAGTCACCCGATCGGTTGGAATTCTGCTCGAAAAGACAGAGAACAGCCGCCCGCAGAACCGGTCTGTGAACCGGTCGGGTGACTTCTTCGTGAGCTGCGGTAGCGGTCGGTTGGAGATGACCAACCGACCGGGTGAGGGGCAGAAAGATGAGTACTTCGCCGTTTGACCCCCTGGATCACGCGTGACTTCTCCCGTTGCTCCGGGGACTTGGGATATCATCGTAAAAGGTCCCCTACGTGGTCGAACTCCTGCAATCATGGACAAACAAAGAAAAGTGAAAGAAAACGGGAAAACATACGAAAACGAACAAGAGACGGCGGAAAACACGGAGAAACACAAAAGAAAACGTGCGTGCATATATGAAATATAGACGCACGTCAAATATATACTTTGGAATATTATTGATGTGAATTATTGCATATGATGTAAAAGGAATAAAATATATCGTAAAATATTTACTAATATATTTTGCAATGAAAGCATAGAATAAGCTCCATCAAAAGACTAAGAGTGTCCTAGACCAATTTGTTTTTTGGTCTAAGCTTAGTTGGATTAGAGAAAGACAAAAACAAAAGGCCAAAGTCAAAAAAAGGAGTTAAAAAATCAACCCAAAAGGTTTGGGCTGAGGAGCCCAAATTGTTGGGCACTGGGCACCAAAGATTTGAGCATTGGGCTCACCCAACCCAGCTGGGTTGGGCGACCAGCCTAGCGGCGGATTGGTTGAGCCCGCCCAAACGGGTGGGCGCCCGACCTGCCTAGCAGGTGGGCACCCAAGGCTGGGCGGGTGGGGCCCACAAGTGGGCCCCAACAGGTAAGGTTTTTTTGCTCCTTTTCACGGCTGGTGTCGTGCGCAAATCATTGTTTTTGGCCAACTTTGAGGGTTCGTATGAAAGGTCAAACGGACTCGAAATTAAGCGTCGTTTTTTACGTGTTCACCATTCAACCGTCTTCGCAATGATGTATGACATCACGCTAGGAGATCTATGGTGCGAGAGATTTAATTATCCAAACATTTCCTTTGCGAAATTCTTGTTTTGTGCTAAGTAAAATCTCCAAATGCATTTAGTCCCACATCGAATACGGAGAAAAGCAGAGGGGTCAGCTGCCTATACAAATAGGGTCAACACCCCTCCTTGAAACTTGCACCTAGCTCCATATTCGAGTAGCTCTATTAAACGTGAGCAAGCCCCTATCTAAGCCAAATTAATACTTCCACTCTCCTATTTCTTCCTTGCTCCTGATCGGGCTCTAGCAAAGCTACAAAGGAGTTCGGATCGGATTTGAAGTCTTGACGGAGGATCCACCCAAGGTGAAACTTTCTGGAGTGCATGGTTGACTCGGTGACAAGGTGATTGCTTGCCTCGGGACGTGGCTCAGCTCAGGAGAAGCAGCTCAGCCCCAACACGGGGCATCACTTTGGAGATTAAAGACATGTTGCTGAAAATGATGCTTCGCATAGTAGCAAAGTGACAGGTATGTAGTTTAATATTCTTGCGTTTATAATTGCAATAGATCGATAGATCTATCTTTAGGGGTTGGTCGGACCAACCACAGGATAGTAGTGATTCTGGCTAGGATTTATTTCTTTATGGCTTAACTTAAAACCGTTTTAAGTTGTTTTCCACTGCATTGTTTTGCTTTCATCGTCCGCGTGACTTAGGCCGAATGTCGATTTTATAGCCATAAGGACCCAGAAAACCTTACATGGGCTTGGCGTTTCGGGAAATTTTCTAGGATTTAGATTTTTGATGGTGCATGAACGGTTCAAAAGAAAAGTGAAGTGGTTCAATAGGACCAAGGGGCTCAGATTCTTCACACAAGACAAGCCCAGAGATGATCTCTTCATCCACCAGGCCTCCATCAAATCCAAGGGCTACTAATTTTACTTTGGTAGGAATTTTTCATTGGGAGAAATTATTGCATGAGAACGTTTTCATTGGAAAGAATTTTGTGTTGGGGCTGAAATTTTACGTTGGCATGAGGAATTTTGTATTGGTAGCAGGAATTTTGCATTGGTAGGAATCTTGTAGGATTTATTTTGCATTGGCAGTAGGAATTTTGCATTGTTTCTATATCTTCCACAAAGGCGGTGTATCGTGTCATTGCTTTTACTACATGTGAGATAGTTTGACTACGTTGATTATTTGCGGATAAGTGAGTTTCACTTCATCACCCTACTCCATTGTAATGTGACAGTAAGAGTGATATTCAGATTGTTCGTAATTCAGTATTTCTTTAATAGACCAAACGTATGGAGATTGATTGTCATGTCACTCAATATCACTATTAGCTAGGCACTATCACAATACCATTTGTTTCTTCTTCCATACAGATTGTTGATTTGTTTACGAAGTCGCATTCAACTTCACTCTTTTGTTTTTTATTTGGCAAATCTCTATGCTCCTTACAGCAGCATCATGAGTTTGAGAGATGTTCTTAAAATAAATTAATTATTGCTTGAGGGCAGAATAATCTTTTTTTATATGCAAGATTATATAAATTCCTTTCTCATGTTTTTTGTATTTTAGTTTTTGACAATGCAATATATAAAATATCCTATTTGTCCCTTTGTATTTTCATAATTTTATCCAGGATTCAAACCTTTAGATCTCTTGTAGCCTTTAGATCTCTTGTCAACCTCTTTAGTCATCTTCATTTGTTTTAATTCCCATTAACAATTTAAAATGGATTTTTAAAGATTTAGTTTGATCCTCACAGGGAGTTTTCTTTATCACAAGGATTTTGAAGGCAATTGCAATGTCTACTGTGATGATTTTGGCTAAATACCCATGTATGATTTTTATCTGATTTGGAATTTGATTGGCTAGCTCACTGGGCAACACTTACTAGATTCACCCTGCGGTCAGGGGTGGACCTAGGTGTTATGGTGTGGGTGCATAGGGCCCCACCACAATTTAAAAAATCATATGTATAAATGTATATATGTATATTTATGCACGTATTAATGTATGTAAATACTGGTATTTTCGTCCGCACCAAAAATATATATGTATCGAGGCCATACTAAACCTAATGCCTGGTTCCATCATTGCCTGTGACAGTGAATCACTGAAAATAATAATCAAATTACTAGCATGCGCATAATGTTAATTTTGTGTTAGATGTGGAAACATGTTACAGTCTAGCCTTTATCGAGTAAATGTTGAAGCATTTGGCATGTCTTTGCTTCTACGTATGTATTATTCGTTAACATATCATTCTATGCAACAAAACCAAAACCAAGAACAAAACCAAAATTTTCCAATGATCATCCTAAATGCATTTTTGCACTCAAATTTATGTTAATGGAACTAGCAAATCAAAGCAATAAAATGAAAGAATAAATTGGATATGCGCTATCAGCGAAGGAAATTCCCGACACTGACAGCTCAGAAAAATCTATTTAAAGTATTTTTCAAGAAATTATTTCTATGTTGTACTTGTTCTAAAACTCCAAAACATTAAATATTGGTGAACCATAAGGGTATTCAAAACTATATTTATTTGTAACAAAAAGGTCTACTTTTCTTAAACCGTTGATTTTGTTTTGATTAGATTGAGTGTAAAATAGTGTTGGATTCATTTGATTTTTGGCATATTGATCATTCATAATGTGTAGAAAACATCAAAAACCCTTTGAAAATGAAAGAAACGATGTATATAAGCATCAGCACAGAAAAGCTAAGTCGTTCATACCATGTATACATCTTGTAAGGCGAATTTTTATTTTCTCTAGTTTCATTCTTTAAAAAAGGAAAAAAAAGAGAAACATGTTTCTTTGGGGTCATTCTAGATGGGTAGTGCCTATTAACAATTTGAATTTTGGTTCTAGAGATGAAACTTACTAAGATTCCATTTGAGGGAAAGAATGCTGCTGCTGCTTGACTAGAAATTTCAGGGTCCATTGCAGTGCCTATGTCATCGTTTCGATGGTCACTAATCTTATCGAAGCTTGGCATTGTCACTTGATCTGTGTGTTGTCAATTTTCTGGAAACTCGACGAATTTTTAGCTTCAGAACCTTTCATTGATGGTGTTGATGCCTTGACTCTCAGGAGCTTGTGTGCAGCTGTCGGAACAAGTATTCGCAAAACAGAGTGCCCAGACAGGATTTTGCCGTACCGAGAGGCTCCTTCGTCACCACCTGAAACGAATAGAAACCACGTCAAAGAAAACAGAGTGTGTGTAGTCCTTCGATTTGCCTCCGATGCTTCAGTCAGTATCAATCGAATGAAAGAGAGAGCGTTAGCTGAGTATAGCCGCCACTAGGGTTTTGAAGGTGAAAATAGAGATTAGAAATGGTTGATATCACATACCTCATGAAGCAAGTGCTTTGCCGGTTTTATAGGGTCGGGAAGCAATTAAGCCACGTCAGGATGTTCCCAACATCGCTTATAACAAGCCTGTCAAAGTGTTTATCATAACCTGGGTCGTGCCTGCCATAGCTGCTTCCCAAATAAAGCTAGCCATGCACCCCCTGGCAAACCAAAATGTGTGCCCCGACAAAGCTAGTAGTTATGTATGTTTTGGACGGATTCGTTGATAATGACATGGAGAGAGAGTGTGGCTCAATCGCCTAAGATTGTGTCACTATGGTCACGTTGGCTGATCTTGCTAGACAGGTGAGTGCTCCAATTATGAAGTTGAAGGAATGACTCAGGGGGGAGGCGAGGTCGTCCTTGTAGGAGTTTGTTGGTGAGGTGAAAACCTTGGGCACCGAGGTTTTCCTTATTGAGAGCCATTGTTGAGGGGATGATCTCGCAAAGGTTTGATGATATCCAGTTTTCTGACCATCTTCAGCTTTTGTACTCTGTTCTTCGGCCCAAACATCCACTGGCCTGCTCTTTCCCTCAACTGACCGAAGTTGAATTATTGATAATCATTCAACGGAGCTCCTCATTTCCCTCATAGGCCTCCTTTTGCTTCATCATTGTTCCCCTAGACACTGGTCATCCAATTCGGAGCTTCATCTGTAAGATCGATAAGTACACCCTAGAGGGGTGGTGAATAGAGGGATAGACAAATTAAAAAACATGCAACACACAGGCAAATAAATACACAAAAATAACAACCAGACACTGATAACACCAGATGTACCCTGGTTCGGTCGAATCTCGACCTACTCCAACAACCCTTAAAATCCACTAATAGATCAATCAGTCTCAACACGCTTACAGACACTCAGGAGTTGTAAATTCCTTGCTCCATGCTTACAAGCTCTATTGACTCGGAACTCCCATGCTCGACTGAACTAATCAAACTTGCTGGACTCTGCCTCAATCCTTGCCCAGTGAATCAAGAATCCCAGAACTATGCCACGTAGCTCTCTAACCATAACAATAGTATAAAATTAATACAATGATCAAATCGCACTGCACCAAAAAATATATTAATGAAAAAGTTTAGAGTGCTTAGTTTGTGGTGATGATTCGTTCTCATCGGTCTGCTCGTAGATAGCTCTGTAATGGTTCTGATCGTTTGTCAATCAGATGTTTATGCTATTAGAGATGGCTTCTCGAACTTTCAGCGGCCTTTTGCAATTATCTGCTTCTTCATGGATTTTTCCACAAAATTCATGGTTCTGTTGCTTGTTTTGTGTGTGTGCAGCCCTTGCGTCCTTTTGCCTATACAAACTCTCAATTTGTCCTGTAATCAAAACAAAAAACAAGATGCTTATCCTATAATTAAAAACTAAAAGAACTTACCTCCCAATTATTTGTGCTTGTGATATGAGAGAGATTTCTGGTGAATGGTTGGCCCATGTGCTTCCTGCCGCAGGTCAGGGAGCTCTTCCAATTTCGATTCCTGTAAAAGACCTCTTTTGTTTACCCTACCAATCATACACAAAAATATGAATGGGTTTAAATAAAGTGACCCTTGCCTTTCAACATCCCTTGCTCTCTCTCTCTCTCTCTCTCTTAATCTAACTCCCTCTCTCTCATTTCCTCTTTGTAGCCCCTTACTCTCTCTCTCCCTCTCTTAATCTAACTCCCTTTCTTCACTTTCCTCTTTGTAGCCAGCTACATAAATTTTTTGGGAGGGGTGATTTTGGCCCGCCTCATGTTTGACTTATATATGGTTTTGAAAAATAAAAACCGTAGACTCTTGTTATTTACAATTTTACCTCCAATTTTCTATACCACATATTTAAGTCGTTTTAGGTTCGTTTTCCAATATGAATATTCATGTGACTTCCTCGTTATCTCCACCATAATCCATGACCATAGTTGATGCTTTATAGCTTCACAAAAAATTTACAAATTGACCAAATTGGCCTTTTACGCCCAAAGTGCGTTTTATCTCCAAAATGACCAAATTTCCCCTGGATCAAGATGAACTCTTTTTTATACCTAAAATCACTTAACAAACACATTAAAATAATTCAGGAAGGTTTGTTATCATCAAACATGAAATCCTATACCGTTGTTTCCAACAATCTCCCCCTTTTGGTGATGACAAACCACAATTAAGATTTGATCAATAAAAGCTCAGAAACATATCGTCGTATGTTGTGTTTATGAAGTGTGATCATGCATGTCAATAAGATATATTCATATGTAAATAACTCCCCCTATCGACTTGTTTCCCCTATCAATAAACTCTTCTTATCGATATGCATCATCATGAATCAAATCTTAACATTTCTCCCCTTTTGTTATCAGCAAAAGACCACACAAGAAAAAGCACATACGCCATATAGAAATAAAGCATTATTAACCCAGACATACGATTACATTATGAATATCATCAATAGTCAATTGATGTGCAATAATTCATAACTATGACTAAAATATCTTCGTGCTTGTGTGATGATCAAAAGTTAAGGGTATAGGGAGAAGTAATCATGAAATTCAACCTTTCAAACCAACTATCCAAATTTGCTTGTACTTCTACAAGAATTGTATTTCCCACCTCATGAGTCATGAGTTCAAGAAACCATCACCCATACATTGCCTAAAAGGACTCTTAGACAAGGGGTTGCATTGCTTGACAGATATAACACCAACAAAAAAGATATGAATCTATAACATAAGTTGGATATCCATGGGTCGTATCATAGCAATGGACCGAATCCATTTTACATATGAAGCACTTTTTCTTTTCCTTTTCGTAAGATTTTCCTTTTCCTTTTCGTACGATTTTTCTTTTTCTTTTCTACATATTTTTATTTTTCATGAGCTTCGTTTTTCATCCAAGGCATGACACTACATATCCCATCAAGTTACATACTTTGCATTTTTAATCCACCTTCAACCACTTTCTAAAATTCATGGAAACAACATCATATAATCCATTACAATTAATACCGTGAAAGTATAAGTTGAAGATGTAGAAATCTAATTAGTCTTTATCAAACATATCTTAACTATTCATAAAGTCAATCATGCAAACATATTCAAGAAAATAATACTAGAATTCTATACATGATATGATTTTCATCCAAAGTGACGTTTTCCCATGAACAAAAGAAAGATATCCATTAAACTCAATTTTTTATTTAAAATTTTCCTTTTTTTCAATTTTTTAATTTTTCTAACAAAAAATCACACAATGAAAAAAGGAAAGTTGTTGTAAATAGAATATCAATGTGAGGGAACAAGAGAGTATCTCTTTAAAAGATTGTATCATATCCATGTATGAACTCTCACATCCTCTATAAATAAAGGCATGTATCTCCCCCAGACATATATTTTACAACATGTTATCAAAGCGTTCTCCATGAGTTTGAAGGCCCGTTTGTTGCAAAAGCTGGGAGGAGATGGTTGATCCATCGTGCGCAGACTTCATCCAACTCCACACGTTTGGCTTCCTTAATTTTTGAGGCATATCGAAAACGATGCAATTTTTTATTATGATCATGATGTTTATGCTACAAATCTCATAAGATCGAACAAGAAAAAAATTGATTTCCCCCAGATCAAAGACGACCAATTTTTGCCACCGATCCTAGCAAAAAACGGTAAAAACCTTATACTATGGTTCTTAAACAAAACAACAGAATAAAAAAGCCACAGCCTGTCAGTGTCATCCTTACCACAGGCCCCCAACCCTCCCTCGGACCCCGTTGCCCCACTGCTACCCCAGTAGTAGTGGCACGCCACCACCTAGCGCGGCGGAGAAACAATAATATAGGGATTTTTCGAAAAAAAGTATACAAAACAAAAAAATTTCCCCTAACCCTAGCATCGACGGCCCCTTACCGTCGGCGGTCACGCCCTCCCCCCACCGTCGCTTCCCCAGCGGGGATGGCATGCCGCCACCGAGTGATAGCAAAACCCTACAAGGGTTTTACAATAATAAAACCGTATTACCATTGGCAGCCCCCCTCGACGCCGGCACAGTCGCTGCCCCATGGCACTACACCCCCGAGGCCGGTGGAACACCACCGTGGGGAGTGGCGGCCACTAATCCCACTAATCCCACAAAAACTGTGATGGGCCTATGGCCCAACTCCAAAAAAAATATTTCTTTCTCCCGTGGGCTGAAGCGCATAGCTCTGTTGCGGGGTTCGGACCAACACAAAACACAAAAAAGGGGAATGACGTGGGGCCTAAAGCCCACAATGGCATGTGGGCTTTGACACACAGGCCGAGAGAAAAAAAAGAAGGTATATGGTTGCGGGCCTGAAGCTCGCTGGCCAATTAATCCTGGAAATAAAGTAAAAATTAGGGATGCGGGTCTGAAGCTCGTAGCCAAGTCTGCAGGCTTCAGGCCCGCAAACCGACTATTTTTTTGAACAAAACAAGACAAAATAAAAGGGGGTGTGTTTGTATGGATGTGGGCCTAGAGCCCATAGACCACATAAATTCAAGAAATAAGAGGGAGAAAAAAAGAAAAAAAAGAGGGAATGCTATTTTGGGCCTAAAACAAATAGGGTATGGAGGGGAAAACCAAGGGGATAAATGTGAGGATATTTGGTGAAAAAAGGGGAGTATATAGGGAAAATTAATTTTCCCTTTAAAACAAACTACTTGATGGCACTATTCAATTTGAATTGACCCTTATACGCACAACCTATTTATTGCATATTATCATATATGATGCTTGTGTTTAGGACCATATTTATATGCCTTGCATCATATATTTTTGTCACATATTCTAGGATAAAATTTTACGCTTAGTTGTGAGAGCATTAGCTTAATAATTATGAAGATCATACGACTGCTCTGCCATTAGTTACCTAACCCAGCGGTGTATGACATCATCCCATGGTCTGAATAATTATTAAGCATTAAATATGATGTAGTTATCCTGTTTGAATCTGTCATGCATGTGATGCGTTATAAACATGTTTTCTGAGCACAAATTTTGCATGAATGGCTAATTGTGGTTTTGGATCGGCTGTTTAGTCCCACATTTTACTTTTAATGCACTTTTCTTTTTCTTTTGAGAGATATTGTAGTGAAGAAAAATATGTATTGCCCAAGACCGATGACCATTTCCATGTAGGCGGAGGCCACTCCTGAAGATGAAGATTTTCATGGCACCCATGTGGTTTCCAAAGTTGTAATTTTCTTTTGCATTTCTGTAAAATGGACTGTATTATGGAATTTGAGACATTATTTTTTATGTGGTGACTGGCCGATCAATACAATTATTTTATTCATTTAAAATTGCCTCTGTATGAAATAATGGTTTCGGTAATATTAATTCATGCAAAAAATTTGTGCTTTTATAGATAAATGGCAAAAATCACAAGCGTCGATTTCGAAATTCTGGATGCATCGTGAAAGAATTATTTAAGCTGGTAGCTAGAATTCCACCTGCGAGTACAATCCCTTCTAGCCATAATAACAAAAAACAAGCAGGCGACAAACATTGAAAAAGCAAAAGATATCATATACATTCGTCGCCACATAGATAAGACCTAAAGGTTGAATACCTTACGGTCGAAGATCTAATATAATTGTGGACTGTCCTTGAGGACAGATATAAACATCAAAAAGATGTTATACTCCCAAGGGCACATTATGAGTGGGAGAACCTGAGACTTCGGGAATTTATGTCCATAGCTGAGTACAACTCATCTTTGTTCAGTATCACCTCACACATGAATTTGCGTGGTGAAGAAATCTTAGAGGATCTCATGCTGGAAAAGACTTACACGTCGTTCCATGAAAACGACACGATATTAATGCGGCAATATCGTGAACGAAAGTTCACTGAGTATTCTAATCTAATGTCATGTTTACTAATGGCTGAACAGAATAGAGAGCTTCAACTTACCACTCATAACATGCGCCCTCCAGGCACGACCCCCCTCCCAAAAGCTCACAATGCATCTTCTTCCAAAAAGAAGAACGACAATAAAAGGAAAGGAAAATTTCAGAAGGGGGGACAAACCAAAAGGCCAGAGGACAAGTCCACCAGAATAGAAATGAATGAAGGCAGAAGTTTACATGGCACGGAAATGACAATAACAGAAATCAAGCACACACACCTAGAAAGGATTAGAAAGACTAGTGCCATAATTGCGGCATGAAAGGACACTGGTCCAGAGTGTGCAGAACTCCATGGCACCTCCAAGATTTGTATAAATAGAGCTTAAAGAAGAAAGTTGAAACAAATCTGGTGACCACCCACTCCTAGGCTCCAGTCCAGTTTACAGCTGATGATTTTGAAAAAGGTGACTTGTTTGATTAGCCTTTATCTTTGTTGAAAAAACAATGTCATTGAGAGCCATTTATGTTTTTCCATGCCTATTCAGTATGCTTTTGAATAAATTAGATATGTTTTTCTGGAACAAAATATGCTTATATGCTTCATCTTTTAGTAGATGGACTGCTCTCATGACTGGTTAGTAGACAGTGCATCAACACAAACAATCCTTTAATATAAATGTTATTTTCATTTCATTATACTATATGAGCATGGTAAATACAATATCAGGTCCATCAAACATAATTGAATGATCAGGAAATGAACATTGTTGCTCCCAAATGGTACATAAATAAAAAGAAAGGATGTGTTATTCTCTTCGAATTCAAAAAGAAATTTATTAAGTTTTAAGGACATCCGTTTAAACAGGTTTCACTTAGAAACTGCAAATATAAACAAAAAATATATTTGTATGTGACGTCTCAAAAAAGGAACTAAATACGTACTTGAGCGTTTTGAGAGTCGTTCATCATGCCTATACCATACACAGATTCAGAGAAAGGAAGCAAATTTGACAGAGCACCTGAAGTGCCCAATATCATCCAAGTTCCTACTTTGGCATGATAGACTTGGCCCACTGGATCGGTTATGATGCACCACATCTAATTCGAATCATATGTGCATGAGTTGAAGAAACAAAAGATTATTTATAAGGGTGAATTCCCTTGAATCCCTTGCTACAATGGAAAACTAATTACAAGGCCATCTCCACTAAAAGTGGACAAAGAATCTCCAAGCTTCCTCGAAAGAATACAAGGAGATTTATGTGAACCAATCCACCCCCTAGTGGGCCTTTTCGATAATTTATGGTACTGATTGATGCATCCTCAAAATATTCCTGTGTGTCTACTATCGACCTGCAATCTAGCTTTTCCAAAGCTATTAACACAAATAATAAAATTATGGGCGTATTTTTCAGACAATCAAATACAGAAAATCCATCTGGATAATACTATGGAATTTATCTCTCGGTCATTTTAAAAGTACTGCCAAGCAACCGGGATAGAAATTGAACATCATGTGCCACATGTTAATACCCAAAATGAGTTAGCTGAATCATAGATAAAAAGACTCCAATGGATTGCACGTCCACTATTAATGGAAACCCCAGTTGCCTGTGATTGTATGAGGACATGCAATATTGCATGCTGCTTCTTTAATAAAAATCAGACCCTCTGGAGGTCAAAGTCTTTCTCCAATGTAGTTTTACCGCAATAAAATCCCCCAAGGTTACCTCTTCCTCGTCCTCGAGGAAGAAGAATATGAAGCTCGTCAGGAGGTAAAAATAAGAAAAACGAAAAAGAATACGAAGTGGAAGGGGTCGCTAGATTATTCTCTCAGATCTCAAGCCATAAGCTACACATCACGATAACTCGGAAAATACGGATCACATGCTATAAAGATTTCATATCTTACTTAAACATGGTACTTGCAAGCTTTTAAGAACAACAAAAGGGACTCTCTAAATTCATACAATCAATTTTGTTGAGTATTAATTCTCCTGATTTGGTTTTGATGATGAACAAACATAAATATTGGGTACTAATTATATTTGAGCGCAGTTATGAAGATCGTCACCAAATTACTGTGTAGATCTCAAGCGACGTCCCAAGACTTCTTTAGAGTGCGTGAACGATGTGCCTGAAGCTTCATTGAAGCTCAAGTAGTATTATTGAAGTCGAGGGATTCAAAATCTTCATATTGAAGCTTTGGAAGACGGTGTGTATTGTTGATTTTCATTGTCTTCTAGAATGCTAAGCCTTGAGTATTACTTTTCTTCAATATCCTCTTATTTATCATATCTTATCTCTAGGATTGTCTTAGAAGCCATTAGCAAGTTTTCCGTAGCTTATCTCTTCTTCGTTTGACTTTCTGTGCATTTTAGTTGGTTCAAGTAGAAGGACCAACCGACTAGATGTCAATCTAATCGGTTGGAAATCCTTCTTGAATCGACTAGTCTTACTTGTGTTTTTCAGCCAAGTTATTGTTGATCAATTAGTCGGTCCAAGAAGGTTCACCAACCGACTAGTTGTCAAACTAGTCGGTTGATGTTTCTTCTTAAACCGACTAGTTTATCCTCCTTACTTCACTGAATTCTCTGTCAACCTTCTAGTCAGTCCAAGAAGGTTCACCGACCGACTAGTTCTCAAACTAATCGGTCAGTGATCCTTCTTAGACCGATTAAGCATCTTTATTTTTCCAGCCGTTGGAGAATTTATTTCCACGATTTTTCTTGATCTGTTTTGATTCTTTCCATATCTGTTTGACTCGTTTCTAACATGGAAATATTTCTAATATGAGAAAAAAGTTCAGATCTAATTTTTCATCATTCGTTTATCAATTTTCAAAGGCTTTCTCTCTTGAAAATCTCTCACTCTCTCTTTGTAACCTAATTTCTCAAGGAGATTTTCGACGGTGTGGGGTCATATTTCTGAAGGATCATATCACGATTATCATCATCGTCCTAGCCGTTTTCACGTTGCTCATTATTGCTAGGGTTTCGTGCTCACTCTTTCTCATCTTCCTTCTTTGCCCTAATTCGTAAGTATATCAAGGCATAGGAATTTGTGATGAGTTATATTTATTTCATTTGAACCATTTATTATAAGTTTATCTCTCGGGTTGTGAGAGAACTTTGTGATCCCGGTTTGTGGGAGTCACAATTCATTCATTGTATTGTTTGATCTTGTAGTAGTTTCTACAAGAAGTCATTTAGCGGAACCTTGAGTTAGTGGACTCTAACTCAAGTAGCCGGAGGGGATCTAGGTGTGGGACGTAGGAGCACCGGGAACAAGTCGGGGAGACTTGAGTGGATCCGAACCCATTACTTCGCTTGTTTGCGTTGCTATTGTTCTTGTTATTATTCTTATTCCACATAGTTGTTTGTGTTTGCACAATAATTAGGAATTAGACTCTTAATTATTTTAAAGTACTATTTACCCCCACTCTAGTACTTGTGCAGTTGCTACCAGGGAATTACATTTGGTATCAGAGCCAAGTTCATAGCTATGACAAACAATGACAACAAGGCCGTTCGACCACCTTCCGACTACACCACCTTCAAGAATCGGAAGGAGCCTCTTCAGTGATGGAAGGACACTCCTCAATTAGGCCTCCTCACTTCAACGGTACCAACTATGGGTACTTGAAATGCCGGATGGAAACTTTCCTCCGGAGTGCATCACTCTGGAGAGCCACATTAACGAAGTATGTTGAGCCCACTGAAGAAGACTTCACGAAGTGGACTGCCGCGGAGGTTGGTGGGCTCCGAAAAGGTTCTTCTCTCAAGTGCAAGAGTCCGTTCAAGTAGTAAAATCTGGGAGTCCAGATGTCGAATCCTCGGGAGAAAATCTGTTGAAACCACAGCACAAATCAAACAGACATCTATCGGAAAGAGACTAACCACACTAAATATGAGAGTGATGATGGTGTAAAAGTGTGTCGTGAATACGTAATCAAAGCGAACAACAAAAGAGTCGTGTATGAAAATGTATGAGAAACATGCACATGATATGGGTTCGTTAGGATCAGCGATTCGTGTATTTTGGTTGATTAAATATAACTCAACAAATCCTCCTTTTGGGAGCGATTCGTCGGAAAATACCCTTTTGGGGGTTCAAGCACAATATGAATAAAAACGTCGCAAAAACTATAGTTCTACGAATATGGTAGGAAGCTCTCTTTTGGAGAGATCAAATCTCACCCTTGTGGGGTGATCATCAACGTATTCGCTTCTTTTGGAAGACGAATAGAGGATTAAATAGCAAAAACATACAATTTTAGCGACTTTTACGATGAAGAACAACAATATTCAACCAAAATAACACGAATCATATCCCCTAACTACTCCATATCATGCACAAATAGGATTTAGCTACTCATCACGCAATAATAAACAACTTCCATAGCAAAATACATCAACTTTATAGCAAAATACGCTAGAAAACACCAAAATACGGGGTTTGAGTTAAAGAAAATATCACCAAATCTCCACTTTTAGACTCCAAACTCTCTAGAAAACTGAATAATAGCCTCTGGAAATTTACAGAATTTTTCAGAGAGAAAATTCGGCTCCTAGGTGCTCCAATACGCCAATAATACGCCTAAAAACCCTAGAATACGCTTAAATAATAGGCATTGCGGGTTTTACTATGCTTAACGGGTCAAAACCCGCTCCAATATCCACTTAAACCCGCAACCCATCGTCGGCGCAATCGTGAGCCGTTGGATCGAAGCAGGATCTTCCCACAACTCGCCACGTGGCCCGCTCTATCGGATCCGCTCCGATTTGCATCCGCGCCCGTTAAGAATCAAGCGCATCTCGTGATGACAGTCGGATTGACCCACGAACGGCGGAGATCGCTCGCTCCGCAGCTGCGTCGGGCTGAATCGAGACCGTCCGATCTTGATCGGACAATCCTCATAGCGCCGCGTCGCCCCGCATCTGAGGGTTGCTTCAGGCCGTTCGATGAGCGATCAACGGCCCCACAAGTGGCCACGTCATCCGCGCGTAGAGTTGCGGTTGCTGCTCTTGAGCCGTTGGATTGCGATCCAACGGCTGCGAAATTTCCAAGCGGCGAAAATCTTGATCCGTTCGATTGAGCAGGAAGCGATGGGATCACGCCACGTGGTAGCGTCTGATTGGTCGGCGGTTGTATAATCGTATTTCTTTACGTATTTCTCCATTTAATTGGTATTCTGCATTCAAAAATACACAGTAATTAGCATAGATCTCAGAAAAATATAAATAAATAGTCATTGGAATCGTGAGATCGAGACCAAGCTATGAAAAATATAAAAAGTGCAGAAATACTTCGTTAATTACTGTTTTGTGCTAAAATAGAGTATTTTCTCTAATAAATAATTGTGTATAAAATACGTATGAGTTAGAGAACAATGTAGCATCACATGAGCACAAAATAGGGCTAAATGGGGGGTTAAATATGTAATATTGAGCCCAAATCAGAGGTCGCCGCGGAGGTGAACAATGCCAAGGCAATGAATGCCGTACAATGTGCACTGGAGCCTGAAGACTTCAACAAGATATGCACCTGTAAGAGTGCATATCAAATTTCGAACCAACTCCTAATCTTGCACGAAGGAACGAGCAGGGTAAAACACTCCAAACTCACTGTTGCTAACAAAGAATTCGAGTTGTTTCACATTGAACAGGGTGAAAGGATCAAGGAGTACTATGCTCGCTTCGTGGATATAACCAACGAGTTGGAAGACCTTGGGAAGACCTATACCCAAGAAGAGAAAGTCGCGAAGATTATTGATGGACTTCCTTCGAGTTGGGAAAAGCGAACCTACGCTATCGAGGAAGGTAATGATATGTCCAAATATACTGTTGTTCAACTAATGGGTACTCTAATGTCTTATGAGGTATGGAAGGACAGTAAGATCAAGATGCATGACAAGATGAAGGTGTTCTTGAAGCAAGAAGAGCCAAAGAAAAAGGCAATTTCTTTCAAGGCCGATCCTACTACACCTACCGATAGTAAAGAATCGGAAGACGAGTTGGACATGGAATCTTTGGCCCTCATGGCAAAGAAGTTCAACCGGTTCTTTCGAAAAGGTAACTTTAAGAATAAATCTAAAGTTAGTTCTACTAATGCCTCTGCTCCTTTGTGTTTCAAATGCAATAAGCCAGGACACATCAAGGTAGATTGTCCTCTCAACAAACAAAAGGAGAAGTGGAAGGCACCCAAGTTCGACAAGTCACGAAAGTACAAGAAGGAGTACAAGAACGGGCTTGTCGGCACATTCACCGACTCAGAAGAGGACTCCTCAAGTGGAGAGTCAGATGATGAACAAGTGGAGCAAGCACATATGTGTTTCATGGCAAGAGAGCAACATGATCAAGAGACCGCTTCAGATGAAAGCGAGGATGAAGGTGAAGAGGTAACTATGGATGATCTAAGACTAGCAAATGAACAAATTTGGTCTAAGTACTCTAAGTTGGTAAATAGATATACTAAGATCAAATATGAGTTAACTAGTCTGCAGACCACACCTAAGCCTATCAGCACCAACAACGACACCGTTGTTGAAGCCTTGAGAACTGAGATTGTAAATCTCAAATCTCAACTTGAACATGTTAACCTTGAGGATTCAGAGGAACACGAGATAGCAGATTTGATTTCTCGAAACTCAACTTTGAGTATTGAGAATGAGAATCTCAAGTCTCGTGTTTGTGAACTCACTACACAAGTGTCCACTTTGGATACTACTATACTTTCTCTCACTGAGAAATATGAGTCCACAATAGGCCGAATTGAGAAATTCAACAAAGGCAAGGACCATTTGGATAATATTCTGAATGATTTACTTCTGACCAATCATCATGTTGGTTTGGGGTATAAGAATGAAAATTCATCCAAATCTTTCACCGCCTTTGTAAGGCCATCTTCCGAGGCCTCAACTAGTGGGAGTAAACACCCCATGGGTAGTTCATCTACCAATGGTACTTCCACTAGGTACACACCCCCTCTTGGAAAGAAACCCACTTTGGGTGGACCTCCAAAGAAGGGTCATGCTTTTATGTACACCAATACTATGCCACGTAGGAACACACCTCCTACTCCACCAGTTCACACTTACGATGATTTCTATGCACGTCCACGAGCACGTGCACACCAAGTGAGACACACTCACGCACGTGTTCCCCCACATGCTTATGTTCACCCACATCACTACTATATGAATGATTACTATCATACACCGTATCATATGTTACCACCACCACTTCATCATGTGCCCTATGCTTATCCACCTCATGCATACACTAGGCCACTTCCTCGTAGAACACATGCACCACGTAGAAATCAACAAAATATGCATGTTCCCAATAGGAAAAGGGCTCCCAAGAAATTCACTATTTAGGGCCCGAAGGACACAAGCATGCATGAGAAACAAGCATATATTAAGTCTTATTTCATGAATGTTGTGCACAATGATGACTATGTTGGGAACTCTAAGTCTAATTGGACTTGGTTTTCAAAGGTCTAATCTCTTAGGACCCAATGACCTTGGGTACCATGATACAATATTTTTATCTTCAGGTACTCAAGAAAAAGAAAAGGAGCAAAAAATCAAAATTTGGCTCCAAGGATGGGTGGATACTTGATAGCGGGTGCTCAAAACACATGACTGGTAAAGCTCAGTTGTTATCTGAAGTGGTGCCCATTGAAAATGGAAACCGAGTAGTCTTTGGCGACAACGAGAGCGGAACCATCATCGGTGTTGGAAAAGTTGGTAACCCCTCTAAACCCCTTATAAGTGATGTTTACCTTGTTAAAGGCTTAAATCACAATCTAATCTCAATAAGCCAACTTTGTGACAAGGGTTACAAAGTTAGCTTTGAGAAAGGAATGTGCCATATTTTAAGAAATGATAATAATAATGTGATGTTCTCCAGCACACGCCATAAGGACATATATATCCTAGATATTCCAAATTCACATGAACAATGTCTCATTGCCAACACAAGTGAACAACACTTATGGAATCGACGTTTTGGTCATGCAAACTTTGGAACACGTTTCAAACTATCCAAGCTAAATTCTATAAAAGGATTCCCTAAGCTTGTCTTTCAAAAGAAAATCTTGTGTGACTCGTGTCAACGAGGCAAACTTCCAAAATCGTCATTCAAACCTAAGAAAAGCATATCCTCTAAACGGCCTCTAGAGATTTTACATCTAGATCTTTTTGGGGCAACCAGAGTTGCTTCATTAGGGAATGCCCGATATGGACTTGTCATCGTTGATGACTTTTCTAGATTTACTTGGGTATTTACTTTAATTAATAAAAATGATGCTTTTGAAAACTTCACAGTATTTGTTAAGAAAGTACAAAATCGCATTGGAACCACCATTGTCACTATTCGTAGTGATCATGGAGGGGAATTTGAGAACGAGTCTTTCTCAAATTTCTGTGATGAAGTTGGTATTACTCACACCGTTTCTTTCCCTCACGCACCCCCTCAAAATGGTGTTGTTGAGAGAAATAATAGGACGCTAGTAGAATGTGCTCGCACTATGCTTGATGATAGTCAACTTGGCCATCAATTATGGACAGAAACGGTACATACCGCTTGCTATGTGTTTAATATGATACTCTTGAGGCCCGGCACCAAACAAACTTGTTATGAATTGTTGTTTGGTAGGTTGCCTCAAGTTAAACATTTTAGAGTTTTTGGTGCAAAATGTTTTATCAAGAACACGTATGGTAGTTTGGACAAATTTGATCTAAGATCCGATGAGGGGATATTTGTTGGATATTCCTCCCGTAGCAAAGCCTACCGGATTTACAACAAAAGAACCCCAACGATCGAGGAATCTCTTCATGTTTCATTTAATGAAAATTTTGTCCCTCCTAGAATTATCGATGACGATGATTCTATGGAAGTTGTTAGTGACTCTATTGTTAAATCTGATCCTATTGATTCTGTTGATACTAACCCTACTAATGACTCTTTTGAGAATGTTCCTAGTGACTAGGGTGTTCCCAGATGGCTTCAAACAGTTCGTGACCATCCCCATGAGCAAGTCATTGGCAACATACAAGATGGTGTCAAAACAAGATCTCAAGTCAACTTCTTCACTCACTGTGCCTTTGTCTCTTCAGTGTAGCCAAAGAATATCAACGAGGCGTGCGAAGATAGTTCTTGGATCCTAGCCATGGAAGAGGAACTCATTCAGTTTGAGAGAAATGAGGTCTGGGAGCTAGTTCCGTTGCCTTCGAAGAACCACAACGTTATAGGAATGAAGTTGATTTTCAAGAACAAGACAGACGAGAACCAAAATGTCATCCGGAACAAAGCCCGGTTAGTTGCTCAAGGCTACAGGCAAGAGGAAGGTATAGATTTCGAGGAATCTTTTGCACCTGTAGGTAGATTAGAATCTATTAGGTTGTTATTGTCATTTGCATGCCATAAAGATTTCAAACTCTTTCACATGGACGTAAAAAGTGCGTTTTTAAACGGAGATGTCGTTGAGGAAGTTTATGTTTCTCAACCTCCGGGTTTTATAAATGAAAAATTTCCAAATCACATTTTCAAACTTAAGAAAGCACTTTATGGTTTGAGACAAGCTCCTAGAGCTTGGTATGACCGCCTAAAGAACTTTCTTTTGGATTTGGGTTTCAAAATGGGTGAGGTTGATTCAACGCTTTTTGTTAAGTATACAAACCATGTCATTATTTTAGTTCAAATTTACGTATATGATATCATTTTCGGTGCTACTAACTTCACTCTTTGTGAAGAGTTTTCTAGTGTTATGAAGGACCAATTTGAGATGAGCCACATGGGTGAGCTCAAATATTTCTTAGGACTCCAAATTAGCCAAATGAACGATGGAATCTTCATCCACCAAACCAAGTACCCGGTGGAGTTGCTAAAGAGATTTTGAATGGAGAATGCCTCTAGCAAGAAGACACCAATGAGCACAACTACACACATTGATAAAGATACATGCGGCAAAGATGTAGACATTCGTCTATATCGAGGTATGATAGGTAGTTTATTATATCTTACTGCTAGTAGGCCAGATATAATGTTTACAATATGTGTCTGTGCTAGGTATCAATCACAACCTAAGGAATAACACTTAATAGCGGTTAAACGTATTTTCCGTTATTTAAGTCACACACTCGACTACGGATTATTCTATCCAAAGTCAAGCACATATGAGTTAATCTCATATAGTGATGCATATTATGCTGGATGCAAATCTGACAGGAAAAGTACTAGTGGCACTTGCCATTTTATAGGAAATTCTCTTGTCTCTTGGTTTTCCAAGAAGCAGAATTTTGTATCACTTTCAACCATCGAGGCGGAATATATTGTCGCCGGTGCTGCATGCGCACATGTTCTTTGGATGAGACACACACTTAAAGACTTCGGTATAAACTGTGATACTTGCCCTATCATGGTGGACAACCTAAGTGCAATATGTCTCTCTAAGAATCTGGTACACCACTCCCGTACCAAACACATAGATGTTCGTCACCATTTTCTAGATGATCATGTAGCTTAAAAGGACATCATTTTAGTGTACGTTGAAACCCAAAGGCAAATTATTGATATTTTCACGAAACCACTCAAGGAGGATACCTTTGTGTGATTACGTCGAGAATTGGGGATTATGGGTGAATCCGATATTTAGGACTCATCCTTTATATGTGATCTTGCATCATAATGATATTCTTTACTCCTGTTGTATTTGCTGTGATTTTCTCATTTTAATGCTGGAGTTATGCTTGGTTTTACGATTTGCGCCATGGATTTATAATTTTCTAATTTTATGGGGTAGGATAAGTTCATATGAGAGTGTTTTGTTGGTGTGTCCAAGTGGTCTTTGGAGAGAACTCAAATTTCTAATTCTCAATTTTTTGAACTCTATTAGTCGGTCTCAGTTTATCTCTTGACCGACTAGTTTCTCTTCTAGTCGGTTAGACGTTGAACTCAGACCGACTAGTTCGTGCCCTATTTCTTGACCCACTTGTTGTTTACCATTTAGTCGGTCCCATTTCACTTACCGATCGACTAGAACTCGTTTTAATCGGTCATCTCTTTAACTCAGACTGACTAACTGGGCAAGGGCAGTTTGGTCTTTGGCCTTACTTAAATCGATTAGCCCCCTTCGCACCGATTAGAAATCATTCTAATCGGTGCGCTTTCTCTCCTAAAACCCTAATCCATCGAGCCGCTCTACCTCCTCCACCGACCATCGCCTTCTCCGGCTGCAACGAGTCGCTGCCAGTCTCCTCTCTTCCTCCAGAGTCGATCTCCTCCTTCCTAGGGTATCTCCTCTTACTTTCTCTCCGTATGTGGGGTTCGATTTCGCCAGATTTCCTTTGATTTCGTGCGATTTTGTGCTGTCTCGATTCAAGCTCATGGCGAGAACTCGTATCCCAATCCGTCCTACCGCTCCCTTTCCCATGACCGTAGATCCTCCATCCAACCCTAATCAACCCAAACGCCGCACCAAATCCGCTCGATCGCCCCCTTCAACGTCCACTTCTCCATCATCTTACTCGCCTCCTCTCAAGAAGAGGAAGGCGGCTCCCTCTAAATCTATAACCCAATCTAAACCCAAGCCCAAGACCAAAAAGATCTTGACCGAAGGCCCATATCATGCTCCCACTCCTACCAATTCACCCTCTGACTTCGACGATGACTATATCCCGGAGACTGAGGCTACCGAGAAGGCACCTACCCCTCCTCCTCGCCCTTCCTCTCGTAAATCTAAGGGGAAGGATCCCATGCCTTCTGGTGGGGTGGATATCTCCCTTTGTCGTAATGGCCCGATGTGCCTAGCCGCCTACAACCGTATCGAGCATTGCCCTTTGATCCTCGAGCACTTTGTCCAGTTTGCTGATTTTCCTCAACTCGCTGATCTCCTATCCTATAGCGGCCTTCTTGAATATCTTCGCTATGATCCCAAGGCGAATCCTTACCCTTACCCCCGACTTGTCAAACTCTTCTATGACAATCGATTTCGGGGTGAGTATGATGATAAGCAATGTATTGAGACCACTGTCTTGGGGACACCCATTGTCCTCACTGCAGAGATCTTGGGGTAGTTACTTGGGGTCTCCTCCTCTGGACTGCTTCCTTCAGATATCTCCGTGGA
Organism: Scilla litardierei; assembly: GCA_030789695.1. Classification (NCBI taxonomy): domain Eukaryota; kingdom Viridiplantae; phylum Streptophyta; class Magnoliopsida; order Asparagales; family Asparagaceae; genus Scilla; species Scilla litardierei. The sequence goes on from CM061140.1 coordinate 109,346,771, forward strand.
TAATATCTATGATCTCGATCAGTCCCTCTTGACCGACATGTTCCACGTTATTCCTCCCGCCATGATTGGCGTTCCATCTAAATCCTTCAAACCGAATGCGTGGGTCCTGAATTTGATTCTGAAGTCGTGTCTTCTCCCGAAGTACGGCTCCTCCAGCTTGCCATCCCAGCCTTTCCTGAAGCTCATCTATGCCCTTTTTGATGGGAGCGAGATAAATTAGGCTCCCATCATCTTGGACAAGATGGACTCATTTGAGTGCATCAGGAAATCGACCAAGGCCGCTCATATTCCTTATCCGTGTCTCCAAACTTTGGTCTTTCGTCACTTCGGAGTTCCTCTCCCTCCCGATGATCAGTGTCCCTTGGGTCCTCCCTTAAACGCGACCGCGGTCAAGAAGTCTCTTGTAGCCTTGCGTCACGTTCAGCGGACCACCCCTTCAGTTCCTCCTCCATCGTCTCGCACTTCCTCTTCCACTTCCACGAGCCGTCAGGAGGCTCACCTTTTGCATTGTGAGGCGATGCTCGTGAGTATCTATGAGCATTTGGGCGTTGAGATCCCTCCGTCAGTCTCTGATGAGGAGGCTATGGATGCTGCTATTTGTATCTATATATATATCTACATCATGTTGTCGTTCATCTCTGTGTGCTCATTATACTTATGTCTTTGATGTTTACTTCATCACTCGTCGATTCTGTTGACTAAATAGCTTTGGTTGAATGGAAACATGAATTGTTTTCCATGCACTCAATTTGCTAAAAATGTTGATATTGGAGAGTATGTTCCTTTCATCAATACTTGGAATTGATTTTGGTTTTGATGATTTTTTCTTTTCGACTATGGTCTCGTTGGCACACTTTGATTTTGTTTTCGATGTTTTTCTCGGTGCCATTTGGGCCGTCGTCGTTTTCTTCGTCTCTCTTGTTTATATATTCTTTTAGCCTTGGTTGTTGCCATTGTTTCCTCTCGCTCTTTTTGGGTAATGCCAAAGGGGGGAGAGAATTAATAATGACTATGTGCTAAATGATAATTTAAACAATTACTGTGAATCTAATTTCATATGTTAGTTTGAGAGGGGAGTGAAGATATAAAAATGGATTACGATCCCATATTTCTATAATTGGATCATGTTTTATACCTCTCTTTTCTGCTTGATGCTTATGTGTATTATTTAATATGGAACTAACGAGTCATCAATGCAGGGGGAGTAAGTAAATTTCATTTGTATCATTATTATTGATTTATATTTATGTTGGTTTGTCATCACCAAAAAGGGGGAGAATGTTGAGTATTGATTCCCCTGATTTGGTTTTGATGATGAACAAACATAAATATTGGATACTAATTATATTTGAGCGTAGTTATGAAGATCGTCGCCAAATTACTGTGTAGATCTCAAGCGACGTCCCAAGACTTCTTTAGAGTGCGTAAACGATGTGCCTGAAGCTTCATTGAAGCTCAAGGAGTATTACTGAAGTCGAGGGATTCAGAATCTTCATATTAAAGCTTTGGAAGACGGTGTGTATTGTTGATTTTCATTGTCTTCTAGAATGTTAAGCCTTAAGTATTACTTGCCTTCAATATCCTCTTATTTATCGTATCTTATCTCTAGGATTGTCTTAGAAGCCATTAGGAAGTTTTCCGTAGCTTATCGCTTCTTCATTTGACTTTCTGTGCATTTTAGTTGGTTCAAGTAGAAGGACCAACCGACTAGATGTCAATCTAATCGGTTGGAAATCCTTCTTGAACCGACTAGTCTTACTTGTGTTTTTCAGCCAAGTTATTGTTGATCAATTAGTCGGTCCAAGAAGGTTCACCGACCAACTAGTTGTCAAACTAGTCGGTTGATGTTTCTTCTTAGACCGACTAGTTTATCCTCCTTACTTCACTGAATTCTCTGTCAACCTTATAGTCGGTCCAAGAAGGTTCACCGACCGACTAGTTCTCAAACTAATCAGTCAGTGATCCTTCTTAGACCGATTAAGCAGCTTTATTTTTCCAGCCGTTGGAGAATTTATTTCCACGATTTTTCTTGATCTGTTTTGATTCTCTCCATATCTGTTTGACTCGTTTCTAACATGGAAATATTTCTAATATGAGAAAAAAGTTCAGATCTAATTTTTCATCATTCGTTTATCAATTTTCAAAGGTTTTCTCTCTCGAAAATCTCTCCCTCTCATTTTGTGACCTAATTTCTCAAGGAGATTTTCGACGGTGTGGGTTCATATTTCTGAAGGATCAGATCACGATTATCATCATCGTCCTAGCCATTTTCACGTTGCTCATTATTGCTAGGGTTTCATGCTCACTCTTTCTCATCTTCCTTCCTTGCCCTAATTCGTAAGTATCTCAAGCCATAGGAATTTGTGGTGAGTTGTATTTATTTCATTTGAACCATTTATTATAAGTTTATCTCTCGGGTTGTGAGAGAACTTTATGATCCCGGTTTGTGGGAGTCACAATTCATTCATTGTATTGTTTGATCTTGTAATAGTTTTACCAAGTATTTTGTGGCTCCAATAATAAGATAGAGAAATATTTTTCTTTTTCTTTTTCAACTTTTTGTTTCTCATTTTTCTTTTTGGATTTTTGTAGGAGCTATATGATTTGTATTTTTGGTTTTTGACTCCTTTTTGGATTTTTGGATTTTTTGGAGCTAACTTTTTCTTTTATTGGGATTTTTGGGAAATAGATGCGATATAAGTAGCTTTAGGAGGTGAACTCAAGTGACATGTAAAGAATAAAAAGATATATGTGGAGAAGGAAATGGTGTAACACTCGGTTCACTCTAAGATGTGCACAAAAGGTTAAATAAGATAATACATCAACTAAACTCATATGTAAGCATGGATATTCTTAATCATTTCAATAAATAGTGAAGTCAAGCAGTAAAGAGTACAATCAAATCAAGCATGCAACAGAAGGTGAATAAGACAATAAGGCAGATGCTTCCGTTATACAATTGATGCGTGAATCTTGGTGCGCTTCCAACAAAAGCATACTAAACACTAATCCATACATTTAGCTTCAATTAATATCATGCATTCATATAGAGGAATCATCAAAAGAATATATAAGCAAGCATATGGATAACAGGATACTGAAATACTCCAAATAACATGGCAAGAATAGTAAGCATCGTAATGGCTATTAAAGCAATAAGATATATCATCATAAGAAACATATCTAGCAAAAGGAGGAAAATAAAATAATGAAATAGAAATAAAAGAGAGGAAAGAAAAGAAAAACAAGCACACAATATGATGCTTGAACACACATAAAAGAAAAATAAGATGAAAAAATCTAAAAAGAAGATGCAAAAATTTTGAAAAATTCTAAAAACCCTAAAAATAGAGTAAAAGTGCAACTAAATGGCATAGAAATGCACTCATCCAAGCTTAAACTTCACATTGTCCTCAATGTGATCATAATGGAAGAATATGAGGAACAATGATTATTGAGTATTGATTCCCCTGATTTGGTTTTGATGATGAACAAACATAAATATTGGATACTAATTCTCTTTGAGCGCAGTTACGAAGATCGTCATCAAATTACTTTGTAGATCTCAAGCGACGTCCCAAGACTTCCTTAGAGCGCGTGATCACTGTGCCTAAAGCTTCCTTGAAGCTTAAGGAGTATTAATGAAGTCGAGGGATTCGGAATCTTCATGTAGAAGCTTTTGAAGACGGTTTGTAATGTTTATTTTTATCGTCTTCTAGAAAGTTAAGCCTTGAGTAGTACTTGCCTAGTAATTCTCATGTTTACCATATCTTATCTCTAGGATTTCCTTAGAAACCATTAGGATGTGCTCCTTAGCTTATCGCTTCGTTCCATGCTTTTCTGTGAATCTTAGTTGGTTCAAGTAGAAGGACCAACCGACTAGATGACGATCTAATCAGTCGAAAAGTCTTCTTGAACCGACTAGTCATCCTTGTGTATTTAGCCTAGTTACTGTTGACCAATTAGTCGGTCTAAGAAGGTTCACCGACCGACTAGTTGTCAAACTAGTCAGTTAGTGTTTCTTCTTAGACCGACTAGTTTACCCCTCTTATTTCACTAAATTCTCTGTCGACCTTCTAGTCGGTTCAAGAAGGTTCACCAACTGACTAGTTCTCAAACTAATCGGTCAGTAATCATTCTTAGACCGATTAAGATGCTTTAATTTTCCAGCCGTTGGAGATTTTATTTCCAGGATTTTTCTTGATCTGTTTTGATTCTTTCCATATCTGTTTGACTCGTTTCAAACATGGAAATTTCTCATATATGAGATTGAATTCAGATCTTATTTTCTCTCGATTCGACTATCATTTTTAAGGCGCTATCTCTCTCTCTCGAAAATCTCTGGTTCTCTTTTGTGACCTAATTTCTCCAAAGGGTTTTCGAGATCTTGAGCGATCATTTTTTCTGTAGGATTGAATCTCGATCATCATCATCGTACTAGCCATCTCCCACTGTTCATCTTATGATTTCTAGGGTTTCGTGATCTCCTCAATTCTTCCTTCCTTGCCCTAAATCCGTAAGTATTTCTCAAGACATAGGATTTTGTGGAAAGCACTTTCTATTTCATTAAATTTATTATTTGTGATTTTCTCTCGGTTTGTGAGAGAAATTCGTGATCCCGGTTGTGGGAGTCACGATACGAATTGTTATATTGTTTGATCTTGTAGTAGTTTCTACAAGAAGTTGTTTAGTGGAACCTTGAGTTAGTGGATTCTAACTCAAGTAGCCGGAAGGGATCTAGGTGTCTGGGACGTAGGATCACCGGGAATAAGTCGGGGAGACTTGGGTGGATCCGAACCCATTACATCGTTTGTTTGCGTTGTGATTCTCCTGTTGTACTTATTAACTTATTAATTCCGCATTGTTGTTTGTGATTGCACGATAATTAGGAATTAGACTCTTGATTATTTTAAATTACTATTCACCCCCTCTAGTACTTATGCCAGTAGCTTTCAGGGCATTGCATTTGGTATCAGAGCAGCTTCATAGCTATGAAAAACAACGAAAACAAGGCTGTTCGACCACCCTCCGACTACAGCCCCTACAAGAATCGTAAAGGAGCATCTTCAATCATCGAAGGACACTCCTCAACTAGGCCTCCTCACTTCAACGGTACCAACTATGGGTGCTGGAAATGCCGGATGGAAACTTTCCTCCGGAGCACATCACTATGGAGAGCCACGTTAACGTAGTATGTTGAGCCCACTGAAGAAGACTTCACAAAGTGGACTGTCGCAGAGGTCGCCGCGGAGGTGAACAATTCCATGGCAATGAATGCCTTACAATGTGCACTGGAGCCTGAAGATTTCAACAAGATATGCACTTGTAAGAGTATATATCAGATTTGGAACCAACTCCTAATCTTACACGAAGGAACAAGCAGGGTAAAGCACTCTAAACTCACTGTTGCTAACAAAGAATTCGAGTTATTTCACATAGAACAGGGTGAAATAATTAAGGAGTACTATGCTCGCTTCGTGGATATAACCAACGAGTTGGAAGCCCTTGGGAAGATCTATACCCAAGAAGAGAAGGTCGCTAAGATCATTGAGGGACTTCCTTCGAGTTGGGAAAAACTAACTTACGCTATCGAGGAAGGTAATGATATGTCAAAATATACTGTTGTTCAACTAATGGGTACCTCGATGTCATATGAGGTATAAAAGGACAGCTAGATCAAGATGCAGGACAAGATGAAGGCATTCTTGAAGCAAGAAGAGCCGAAGAAAAAGGCGATTGCTTTCAAGGCCGCTCCTACCACTCCTACCGATAGTGAAGAATCGGAAGATGAGTTGGACATGGAATCTTTGGCCCTCATGGCAAAGAAGTTCAACCGGTTCTTCCGAAAAGGTAATTTCAAGAACAAATCTAAAGTTGGTTCTACTAATGCCTATGCTCCTTTGTGTTTCAAATGCAATAAGCCAGGACACATCAAGGTCGATTGTCCTCTAAACAAACAAAAGGAGAAGTGGAAGGCACCCAAATTCGACAAGTCAAGAAAGTACAAGAAGGAGTACAAGAAAGGGCTTGTCAGCACATTCACCAACTTGGAAGAGGATTCCTCAAGTGGAGAGTCAGATGAAGAACAAGTGGAGAAAGCACACATGTGCTTCATGGAAAGAGAGTAACATGATCAAGAGACCGCTTCAGATGAAAGCGAGGATGAAGGTGAAGAGGTAACTATGGATGATCTAAGATTAGCTAATGAAAAAATTTGGTCTAAGTATTCTAAATTGGTAAATAGATATACTAAAATCAAAGATGAGCTAACTAGTCTTCAAAACACACCTAAGCCTGTCATCACCAACAACGACACTGTTGTTGAAACCTTGAGAACTGAGATTGTAAATCTCAAGTCTCAACTTGAGCATATTGACCTTGAGGATTCGGATGAACACGAGATAGCCGATTTGATTTCTCGAAACTCAACTTTGAGTATTGAGAATGAGAATCTCAAGTCACGTGTTTGTGAACTCACAACACAAGTGTCCACTTTGGATGCTAAAATACTTTCTCTCACTGAGAAATATGTGTCCACAATAGGCCGAATTGAAAAATTCAACAATGGCAAAGACCATTTGGATAATATTCTAAATGACTTACTTCCGGCCAATCATCGTATTGGTTTGGGGTATAAGAAGGAAAATTCATCCAAATCTTCCACCACCTTTGTAAGGCCATTCTTCGATGCCTCAACTAGTGGGAGTAAACACCCCATGGGTAGTTCATCTACCAATGGTACTTCCACTAAGTACACATCCCCCTTTGGAAAGAAACACACTTTGGGTGGACCTCCAAAGAAGGGTCATGCATTTATGTACACAAATACTATGCCAAGTAGGAACACACCTCCTACTCCACAAGTTCACAATTATGATGATTTCTATGCTCCACATCCTCGAGCACGTGCACACCAAGTGAGACACACTCACGCATGTGTTACCCTATATGCATATGTTCACCAACATAATTGTTACATGAATGATTACCATCATGCACTGTATCATATGTTGCCACCACCATTTCACCATGTGTTGCATGCTTATCCACATCATGCATACACTAGGCCACTTCCTCGTAGAACACATGCACCACGTAGAAATCAACCACATATGCATGCTCCCAATAGGAATAGGGCTCCCAAGACATTCACTATTTGGGGCCCGAAGGACACTAGCATGCATGAGAAACAAGCCTACATAAACTCATATTTTATGAATGTCGTGCACAATGATGATTACATTGGGAAGTCTAAGTCCAATTGGACTTGGCCTCCAAAGGTCTAATCCTTAGGACCCAAGGACCTTGGGTACCATGATACGATATTTTTATCTTCAGGTACTCAAGAAAAAGAAAAGGAGCAACAAATCTAAATCTAGCTCCAAGAACGGTGGATATTGATAGCGAATGCTCAAAACACATGACTGGTAAAGATCAGTTGCTATCTGAAGTGGTACCCATCGAAAATGGAAACCGAGTGGTCTTCGGAGGCAACGAGAGTGGAACCAACATAGGTGTTGGAAAAGTTGGTAGCCCTTCTAAACCTCTTATAAGTGATATTTACCTTGTTAAAGGCTTAAATCATAATCTAATCTCAATAAGCCAACTTTGTGACAAGGGTTACAAAGTTAGCTGTAAGAAAGGAATGTGCCATATTAAAAGATATGATAATAATAATAATGTGTTGTTCTCTGGCACACGCCATAAGGACATATATATATTAGATATTCCAAATTCACATGAACAATGTCTTATTGCCAACACAAGTGAACAACACTTATGGCATCGACGTTTTGGTCATACGAATTTTGGAACACTTTTCAAACTATCCAAGCTAGATTCTATTAAAGGATTCCCTAAGCTTTCCTTCAATAAGAAAAGCTTTTGCGTCTCATGTAAACGAGGCAAACTTCCAAAATCGTTTTTTAAACCTAAGAAAAGCATATCCTCTAATCGGCCTCTAGATCTTTTACATCTAGATCTTTTTGGGCCAACTAGAGTTGCTTCATTAGGGAATGCCCGATATGGACTTGTCATCATTGATGACTTTTCTAGATTTACTTGGGTATTTACTTTGATTTATAAAAATGATGCTTTTGAATACTTCACAGTATTTGTTAAGAAAGTACAAAATCTCATTGGAACCACCATTGTCACTATTCTTAGTGATCATGGAGGGAAATTTAGAACGATTCTTTCTCAAACTTCTGTGATGAGGTTGGTATTACTCACACCTTTTATTTCCCTTGCGCACCCCCTCAAAATGGTGTTGTTGAGAGAAAGAATAGGACGCTAGTGGAATGTGCTCGCACTATGCTTGATGATAGCCACCTTGGCCATCAATTTTGGGCAGAAGCGGTACATACCGCTTGCTATATGTTTAAGAGGATACTCTTGAGGCCCGGAACTAAACAAACTTGTTATAAATTGTTGTTTGGTAGGTTACCTTAAGTTAAACATTTTAGAGTTTTTGGTGCAAAATGTTTTATCAAGAACACGTATGGTAGTTTGGAAAAATTTGATCCAAGATCTGATGAGGGGGATATTTGTTGGATATTCCTCCCGTAGCAAAGCCTACCGGATATACAACAAAAGAACATCAACGATCGAGGAATATCTTCATGTTTCATTTAATGAAGATTTTGTCCCTCCTAGAATTATCGATGACGATGATTCTATGGAAGCAGTTAGTGATTCTATTGACATATCTAATGTTATTGATTCTGTTGAAACTAACCCTACTAATGATTCTCTTGAGAATGTTCCTAGTGACCAGGGTGTTCCCAGAGAGCTTCCAACAGTTCGTGACCATCCCCATGAGCAAGTTATTGGCAACATGGAAGACGGTGTCAGAACAAGATCACAAGTTAACTTCTTCGCTCAGTTTGCCTTTGTCTCTTCCCTGGAGCCAAATAATATCAATGAAGCGTGCGAAGATAGCTCTTGCATCCTAGCCATGGAAGAGGAGCTCATTCAATTTGAGAGGAATGAGGTCTGGGAGCTAGTTCTGTTGCCTTCGAAGAACCACAACGTTATAGGAACGAAGTGGATTTTCAAGAACAAGACAGACGAGAACCAAAATGTCATCCGGAACAAAGCCCGGTTAGTTGCTCAATGCTACAGGCAGGAGGAAGGTATTGATTTCGAGGAATCTTTTGCACATGTAGCTAGATTAGAATCTATTAGGCTATTATTGTCATTTGCATGCCATAAAGATTTTAAACTTTTTCAAATGGATGTAAAGAGTGCGTTTTTAAGCAGAGATGTCATTGAGGAAGTATATGTTTCTCAACCTCCGGGTTTTATAAATGAAAAATTTCTGAATCACGTTTTCAAACTAAAGAAAGCACTTTATGGTCTGAGACAAGCTCCTAGAGCTTGGTACCGCCTAAAGAACTTTCTTTTGGATTTGGGTTTCAAAATGGGTGAGATTGATTTAGCGCTTTTTGTTAAGTATGCTAATCATGATATCATTTTAGTTCAAATTTACGTAGATGATATCATTTTCGATGCTACTAACTTCACTCTTTGCGAAGAGTTTTCTAATGTCATGAAGGATCAGTTCGAGATGAGCCACATGGGTGAGCTCAAATATTTTTAGGACTCCAAATTCGCCAAATGAACGATGGAATCTTCATCCACCAAACCAAGTACACGGTGGAGCTGCTAAAGCGATTTGGAATGGAGAATACTTCTAGTAAGAAGACACCAATGAGGACTACTACACATCTCGATAAAGATACGGGCGGCAAAGATGTAGACATTCGTCTATATCGAGGTATGATAGGTAGTTTATTATATCTTACTGCTAGTAGGCCAGATATAATGTTTGCAGTATGTGTTTGTGCTAGGTATCAATCACAACCTAAGAATCACACTTAATAGCGGTTAAACGTATTTTTTGTTATTTAAGTCACACACTCGACTACGGATTATTCTATCCAAAGTCTATATGAGTTAATCTCATATAGTGATGCAGATTATGCTAGATGCAAATCCGACAAGAAGAGTTCTAGTGGCACTTGCAATTTTATAGGAAATTCCCTTGTCTCTTGGTTTTCCAAGAAGCAGAATTCCGTATCACTTTCAACCACCGAGGCGGAATATATTGCAGCCTGTGCTGCATGTGCACATGTTCTTTGGATGAGACACACACTTAAAGACTTCGGTATAAACTGTGATACTTGCCCTAACATGGTGGACAACCTAAGTACAATATGTCTCTCTAAGAATCCAGTACACCACTCCCGTACCAAACACATAGATGTCTGTCACCATTTCCTAGATGATCATGTAGCTAAAAAGGACATCATTTTAGTGTACATTGAAACCCAGAACCAAATCGCTGATATTTTCACGAAACCGCTCAAGGAAGATACCTTTGTGCGGTTACGTCGAGAATTGGGGATTATGGGTGAATCTGAGATTTAGGATTCATACTTTTTATATAATCTTGCATGATAATGAGTTTCATATGTTTTTATTGGATTTGTTGTGATATTCTCAATTTATGCTGGAGTTATGATCGGTTTTTCGAATTGCGCGTCGTTTTTGTGGTTTTCTGGATTTACGGGGTAGAATAAGTGCGTAAAAGAGTGTTTTGATGGGTTGTCCAAGTGTTCTTTGGAGAGAACTCAAAATTTCGATTTCACAAATTTTTGAACTCACTTAGTCGGTCCCAGTTCATCTCCAGACCGACTAGTTTTACTTCTAGAAGGTTAGACTTTGAACTCAGACCGACTAGTTCGTGCCCTATTGTTGACCTCTCTTGCTGTCTACCATTTAGTCGGTCCAAGTTCATTTGCCGACCGACTAGAATGAGGTTTAGTCGGTCAGCTCTTGAACTCAGACCGACTAGATGTGCGAGGGCAAATCCATCTTTGGCCCTACTGTGCACCATATACTGCTATCTGCTGATGATCAATATTTTTTTTGGTAGTCTGGATGTCTCAATTTTGATGTTTCTATATGAATATATACATCCAATTGATGTTCGTCTCTGTGTGCACATTGTACTTTTGTCTCTGATGTTTACTTCATCGCTCGACGATTCTGTTGATTATATAGCTTTTTAGGATGGAAACATGGGTTGTTTTCCATGCACTCAATTCGCTATAAATGTTGATATTGGAGAGTATGTTCCTTTCATCAATACGTTGATTTGATTTTGTTTTTGATGATTTCTCTTTTCGATTTTCGACTATGGTCTAGTTGACACACCTTGTTCTCTTCGATATTTTCCTTGATGTCACTTGGACCGTTGTCCTAGTCTTCGCATCTCTTGTTTATATTTTCTTTTAGCCTTAGTTGTGGCCGTTGTTTCCTCCCGCTCTTTTTTGGGTAATGCCAAAGGGGGAGAGAATCAATAAAGACTTTGTGCTAAATGAGAATTTAAACAATTTCCGTGAATCTAATTTCATATGTTAGATTCAGGGGGAGTGAATATATAAAAATGGATTTCGATCCTATATTTCAATAATTGGATCATGTTTCATACTTTTATCTTCTGGTTGATGCTTATGTTTAATATTTAATATGGAACTAACGAGTCATCAATGCAGGGGGAGTAAGTAAATTTCATTTATCTCATTATTATTTATTTATATTTATGTTGGTTTGTCATCACCAAAAAGGGGGAGAATGTTGAGTATTGATTCCCCTGATTTGGTTTTTATGTTGAACAAACATAAATATTGGGTACTAATTCTCTTTAAGCGCAATTAAGAAGATCGTCGCCAAATTACTTTGTAGATCTCAAGCGACGTCCCAAGACTTCCTTAGAGCGCGTGATCACTGTGCCTAAAGCTTCGTTGAAGCTCAAGGAGTAATAATGAAGTCGAGGGATTCAGAATCTTCATGTAGAAGCTTTTGAAAACGGTTTGTAATGTTTATTTTTATCGTCTTCTAGAATGTTAAGCCTTGAGTAGTACTTGCCTAGTAATTCTCATGTTTACCATATCTTATCTCTAGGATTGCCTTAGAACCATTAGGATGTGTTCCTTAGCTTATCGCTTTGTTCCATGCTTTTCTATGAATCTTAGTTGGTTCAAGTAGAAGGACCAACCGACTAGAAGACGATCTAATCGGTCGGAAAGTCTTCTTGAACCGACTAGTCATCCTTGTTTATTTCAGCCTAGTTACTGTTGACCAATTAGTCGGTCCAAGAAGTTTCACCGACCGACTAGTTGTCAAACTAGGCGGTTAGTGTTTCTTCTTAGACCGACTAGTTTACCCCTCTTATTTCACTAAATTCTCTGTCGACCTTCTAGTCGGTCCAAGAAGGTTCACCGACCGACTAGTTCTCAAACTAATCGGTCAGTAATCCTTCTTAGACCGATTAAGCTGCTTTAATTTTCCAGCCGTTGGAGATTTTATTTCCACGATTTTTCTTGATCTGTTTTGATTCTTTCCATATTTGTTTGACTCGTTTCAAACATGGAAATTTCTCATATATGAGATTGGATTCAGATCTTATTTGCTCTCGATTCGATTATCATTTTTAAGACGCTATCTCTCTCTCGGAAATCTCTGGTTCTCTTTTGTGACCTAATTTCTCCAAAGGGTTTTCGAGATCTTGAGCGATCATTTTTCTGAAGGATTGAATCTCGATCATCATCATCGTCCTAGCCATCTCTCGCTGTTCATCTCGTGATTGCTAGGGTTTCGTGATCTCCTCAATTCTTCCTTCCTTGCCCTAAATCTGTAAGTATTTCTCAAGGCAAAAGATTTTGTGGTAAGCACTTTCTATTTCATTAAATCTATTATTTGTGATTTTCTCTCGGTTTGTGAGAGAAATTCGTGATCCCGGTTTGTGGGAGTCACGATACGAATTGTTGTATTATTTGATCTTGTAATAGTTTCTACAAGAAGTTGTTTAGTGGAACCTTGACTTAGTGGATTCTAACTCAAGTAGCCGGAAGGGATCCAGGTGTCTGGGACGTAGGATCACCGGGAACAAGTCGGGGCGACTTGGGTGGATCCGAACCCATTACATCCTTTGTTTGCGTTGTGATTCTCTTGTTGTGCTTATTAATTCCGCATTATTGTTTGTGATTGCACGATAATTAGGAATTAGAATCTTGATTATTTTAAAGTACTATTCACCCCCCCCTCTGGTACTTATGCAGTAGCTTTCAGGGCATTACAACGATAAAATGGGGGGATGAAAAATGATGAAATGAATGGCATGAAATCCTAATGCAACTACATGCACATACAATGATGCATGAGAGCGCTTCCCCCAAGCTTATGTCAAACAATCCTATTCAAATGACTCGATCAAAAATACCACGGCTTTGCTAAGCGAGATCGAGTCAAACGAATAAAAATGTGAGTATTCACTTGAAAGAGATGCTCGATGGTGGTGAGCAAAAAGGATGTGACACATCAAAATGTGAAGATGGCAATTAATATAGCATATAAACGGTATGGTGTAAATGATTATTATAGCCGTCATATGAGGTAATATTTATTCTGAACAAACTAATCAAGCAAATCTATACGGTCCTCTCGCTGTCGAGAGGATTCGTGTTCATTGAAAGCATGAAATACTACATTACTGGAGTGATGTCACCTATAGCAAAAGGCGGATCCAGTATCTTTGTCAGTGCAGGCAACTGCTCCAACTGCTCCTTCCGTGGCTCCGCCAGGCGCATGTGTCCATGAACACCAACGAAATCCAGCAATGTGATCACTCCTTATTTTACACCCTTTTTCTTCATGTTTGCATGTCATTTCAATCACACATACTGCGTTTTTCACGATTATTCGACGATATCGAGTTGCTTTTCACTATTTCTTGTTTTTTGTCGGATTTCAGGAAATATGGAGCGATCTGGAGCATAACTGTAACGACCACTTTTCGAAGTACTTTGATCGTGCAAGTGCTTTTGGCTGTGCACGTGTATATTTTAGACTTTGGATGGTTGCGAATACTTTGTTGTGATATGCCATTGTGAACGTCTCTGAGAGTATTAAATAGTGGCACTAATTTGGAACGACATTTCTCGAGTCGTTTCGCCACAATTTAATCTTATTCAATGTGACGTTGTGATTCTCACTTTTGACGGGGGACGTTTCTATTTTTAGTTTCGTCGTCCGACATGGAAATTGAGATCTGTCTCCTTAGTTAGCTCACTTTCGTCATCGCGATCACCCCGATATTTATTTTATAATTTTTGGAGTTTATTTGACCACTTTTATATTTTTAACAAAGTTTATAATATTTTTAATAATTAAGTTTTAAATTATTTTCGGCCAAATAAAATTTATTTGGGTTTCAAACGTTTTAAATAATTTTTGATCCAAATCTTAGCCCCTATCTTGGCCGCACCCAATCCCTATGTGATTAGGAAGAGTAGATTTAAATTTTAAATTATTTTAAACTCCTAATCCCATTAGGATTAGCCCTAGACTTAGTCAACCCATCTACACTATATAAACAACCTTTAGGAAGACCTATTTTCGCAAAAGAATAACCCTAGCCGCTTCCAAAACCCAAATTTGACGTTGCGACGAATCGTCGCAACGTTGCGACGAAGATCTCCCGCACCGACCGAGGAAAACACGCCAAAACCCCCGCTCCGACCGGTAGCCCCGCCGCACCAAGCCAGCTCCGCACCCGCTGCTGCCGCCCACTCCGTTCGCCCGCACCAACCGAGCGAAGCTCTCGGTCTGACCGAGAGCTTCGCCCGCTTTCCGCTCCGCACAGCCACCCGCACCAAGTCCTGCTCTGTCGCACCGCTCCGCACCGTGCCCGACCGAAGCCCCCGCCCGCTCACGCCCACATCGCCGCATGTTGCAACGTTGCAACGTTGCAACACACCCGCCAAGCGCCCGACCGGCGCTGTCTCCCGCTCCGACCGAAGCAAGGCCCCGCACCAAGCACACCCCTGCACCGCTGCACACCCCCAAGCACTGCAACCCCGCTCCCCTAGTGCCCGACCGACGGATCTCCCCGCACCGAGACTGTACGACCGAGAGCCATTCGTCGCAACCCCGCACCCGTCGCACCACTTGTCACCGTGGGCCCCCCAAGTTCTCTAGAGGTATTGTGGGTCCCCCATAAGTCCCTAGGACTACTGTGGGCCCCACCTAGGTGCTTGCTATTCGAGGAATTGCCGCGTACGACGTTGCGACACGTCGTAGCCCGTCGTCGCACGTGCTAGCTTTGGAATCTGGAATCGTTGCTCCGGTTGATTGCTCTGAACTTTCCAGCGAGGAATCTAATAGGAATCAGGACTTGGAGCGCGTTCTTTTATTCCAACCCCTGGCGTCGCTACCCGACGCCAGTGTAGCTTTTGCGTCGTGTTGAGGTAACGCTTTGCACCCCTAGGACCCCCAACCCAATGCATGCTAATCAAGACTAAAATCAACGTTTTTAAAGTATTTTAAATGTTTTAAATTCACTAATCAAGATTAATAATATGGACTTTAGGCCGGTGGACTTGTGCACGTAGGTTATTTGTGACTTGGACTCTCTTGGACGGTGTCTCTCAGACGTTGTACTTGCAGGCAAGTGAAACTTGCCAACTCTTGTGTAGGGCCATGTTTTTAGGCCACTTCCTTGCTTTTAGTGTAAAAGAGACTAGTCAGTGAAATGATAGCTGGCTAGACGCCTACTTGATCTAGTTTGACAACGAAACTAGATCCGTCACCTAAATTGATCTAGCTTGACAACAAAGCTAGATCCAACTCTTTAATCTTGTTAATCATACATACTAAACTGTCACGTTTACTTTCCTTACTTGTACGCTTTACTACTTGCCATGTCATGTCATCCATGCATTGAATGTCGCATTCGTAGCACATGCTACAATACTTGTACTCGTACTTCCTTGTCCGGCTAGGTGCACACATATGCCATACTTGTTAAAAACACTTCCTGGCTCGTGATCCAGAAGCGAGCATTCCGTGTTCGGGGGTAAGGCCCTGGCTCGATACACGTGGAGGGGTAGGGATAAACGGTCACTTGAGCTTAGGAGTTGGCCCGATCAGCCACTCTAGCCAAAAGGCGGAATCTCTGTGCACGAGGTGCTTACTTTACTTGTCTTGTACTAGTGAGTGTTACTTGTATAACTTGTCATCCATGCCATGTGTAAATGCCATGCCCGTACTTTACTTTACTTCTCCTTACTTGTTGCACTCATACTTTAACTGCCATGTCATTGCATTCATGCTAGAACTGCTAGGTTGCTTACTTCCACTTTCATTTTCCTTGCACAAGTCTCTTGTAGACTTGCTGACATGTGCCCCTTGCTCTTTTGGGTGTCACATGTTAGACCCTGAGCCAGAGACCGTAGCTGTGTACGTGGTTGTTGCTGACGCTGAGCCTGAGTCCATGTCTGTCCAGGAGGAGTTTTGCGGCCATCGATGACCCTTGCTGAGTTTCCTTTTGTTTTAGGATTTCTGTTAGCTATCGGTACGTGGCACCTTTGTTTCATACATTGTACTTTTGTTGGCCATGTTTGGGCCCTTAGATTCTTTCTTTCAGCCTGGTGGCTTTTTCTGTGATGTTGAAACTTATTTTATGGATATTCTGAGATATGTCTTTTGTCTCATTTTCTTTATTATTATCTTGTTTCGTTTTGCGTTGCAAGGACCTGCAGTTTGAAGTTGATTGACGCTTATCGGACTTGCGGCTTTGTAGCTTCAAGTCTGAGCGGGCCTTCTCACGTCTCGCCTCCATATTTTTGGGAAGCAGGGCGTGACAGGTTTTGTTGGTGGCCCATGCAGGTCCAGTCTTGCAATTGCAAATTAACGGAGCAACGATAATAACGGAATATCCATTAAATAAATTGCAACATCCGAGTCATAAGCCCTGAGTCTAGTCGTTTTTTTATGACACTAGGTGGTAAGAAGACTTAGTTAGACATCGGTGTTTGCTAGATAGAGGCCCTGATTGCTAGTTAGACTCCCTGCTAGCAATTAATTTAATCGTCGTAGGAGTTACCTTAGTGGTCCTTGTCTACCCCTGACCATAGTAGACTTCTAGAATACCTTCAGTCGTTCGTTTGGGTTCATCGATTTCGGACCAAGCTGAACGCATTTCATTACCGTCTAGCCCCTTAAAGAGTCTTAGCGCTTAGCTTCTTAATACTTAGTTGGTCTACCGTAGGAGTCTCCCCGTAGACTTTCCTGATTCATATCCTAGGCGTATGTATGTGTGACCATCCGACCATTTTCCTTGCCTCGATTCACGAGACCGCCTCTTGACGATCGTCATCAATTTTCGAACCTCTCCGTTACAAATCTTGAATCTTCTGAAGGTATTTTTCGATTTCCTCTTTCCCTAAGTTTAAATTTGTTCAAAATTTTTAATATATATATACTTATATTTCATACTCCTTCGTTGATTTAAAATTTTAAAACTTTTGTCGGAATTTTTGAACACTAGTTTATAATATTTTTCCAGCCTATATTTTCGTACTTATGTAAATGCGTTGTCCCTTCATATATTAATTTTATTCTGAACCGTACTTTGCTTTGCCCAATTCGATTTATAATTTTCCTTCTTACTTGTGCCATTCGAATGATACGTCGTGTTTACTTTAATATAATTTCAAGTCACTTTGGATTCAGCTTTCAGCAAGTCAATGTTATGCTCAACGTTTTCTCTACTTCAGATTTTTGTAAAATTACTATTTCATGACCATTTCCTGATTTAGACCCTCCATGATTTGATTTTAAAGCTTTGCTATCAATTTTGATAATTCTACTACCAAGTTATTATTATTATCTTTCCGCTCACCATACATACTTTTAGAATAATTTCTAAACTAAATTGAATTTCAATTACTTTTATATCCGTACCAGGTTCGTTGTGCTCGAGCTTTGTGTAAACCAGTTTCATTTTTTGGCAAATCCTGGTTCCTCTAAAAGTAGTTTCAATATTGATCATTTTAAATCTTCCCTAGCCTAAAGGTTTTGAAAGTATTTAACATAAGTTTAAATTCTTCAGTTCATTTAATTTCATTCTTTGAATTTCAAAACTTTTGCCAACATTATATTAGAACTACTGACGTATGATATTTTCTAAACCTCGTCCTTAATATTCGTGTAAATGATTTTACTTCCTTTTATAATGATTTTATATAGATCAATAGACCATTTTCTCTTATTATGAATATTCGACTCAAACTTATTTTGAACAACTCGTTTTATCGATCTCCAAATATTTCTTTACAGACGATGATTTCAACTTTTGAAGTACGACAGTTTTCAAACTCCACGTGTTCTAGCTTATGCTATTTACCCTCTTTTCTTTCTGTATCCTATATAAGCATCACTACATCTCCCTTTCCTCTACCTAAGCATTCACAATTGATTCGCTGTTTCACCTAATCAGGCTGTCTCCTTTTAGTCGTCCTATCTGAACTCGTGCTTATCGATCTTTCCCTCGTCACGCTTTCGACCTCGACCCCCCCTTTGTTGCGTAGACTTTAGTGCCCGTCAATGTCTGTGTCAACTCTAAGTTGTTAGTAGGCCCTTGGACCTTGTGAGGTGGTCGTAGTGCATGTACCTAAGTTACGTACGTGAGCTTGAATGAGTATAACCCCATAGTATATTGATGCTTGCCTAATGTGTGATATATATATATATATATATATATATACTCGGAGTTATTTGTGATATTATGAAGTTGTTTGTGTGTTAGTACTTATAGATTTGTGTGTGGTTAGCTATACCATACTAGGGGTGCCTGTGTATATAAGAGCTAGTGTTGGAATATCTAATGGAGTGTACGTAGTTAGAGATACTTGTAATGGTTGAAATAAAATGATTGGTAAAGCTATGTGTATGATAGGTGTGATCATAATAAGTGTACGTATAGTTAAGTGAGTAGGCCTATTGAGTGACCCATATATTAGTACGTGTGAGTATGTGCTCGTAGGTAGATATGTATTGTGCTTGGACGTAAGTAGTTATGTTTTGCTGCATGAGTATATAGGTGATATACATATGGTAGTAGGATTATAACTTTGATGGGTATTGCTTGCTTTTACGGGATGTTGCATGCGTGCATACCGTGAGGTATACACGACTATTGCACATCTTAATTATGTATGTATAGATGTGTTAGTATACTAATTATAGGTAGTAGGCTATGGTGTGAATATATATGTTACGTGTGTGTGACTATAAGGTGAATGCATGTAATAGAGAGGGTATTATAATAATACGTGTGCCGATGACTGTAATATTATTACGGTATATAAAGTGATTGAAGTATGTGAGTGTTACCTGACTAGATATTAAGTATGAATGACATATGGTGTGTATATGGTTATATTGGTAGACATATATATATTTGAGTGGTATTGGTATAGGTATGAATGTCATGATGCATATATAGAATAATCTGATATGTGTATTGAGTCCCACTCAAGCTCGAGTGGGTATACTCTAAGTATATTGATATGTATGTCTGAAGTTTGAATATAGCGACGTTTGATGTATGTATAGTGATAGGAGTGTTTGTGCCTGGTTGTGTTACGCACATGATTGTGGGTCGCTACACCAGTATATAGCTAGAGGTGTTGGTATTGTGGTATAGTTAATTACTAAGGACTTGCTCGTGTGAACGTATGTATGCTAGCTAAACTAGGTGTAGATGAACTGGATATATGATGGTATGATTGGTGTATGTAAATGAAATGTTAGCGTGTATGGGTGTGCACCATGCACAGGTAAGTATGTGCTTAGTTATAGTTATTGGTGACTATGGTATATGTGGCGTGTCGTAAATACAGTTATAGGACCGTATGTGATGTGAATACATGGTGAACTATTTGCATGCATTTGAATGACTATATATTGTGAAACTATAGTGGTGGTGAATATATATATTAGATACATTGAAACTGGATTTAATTATGGTATGGTGTGACTACATGAGTTGATGTGTTGGATGTATACTAGGAAATATTAGGGAGTAGTATACCCATGTTGTTTGTGCACAAGTAGCTATCTATACGTAGAGCAATGATTGTATTTGCTAAGTGTGAGACTATCCTTATGTGAGTATCTGAACTATTGTTTTGTACTAGGTAAGTAGTAGTTATATAAGGTATGTATGCTTATATATGATTGAAATACGTGTATGAAATTGACAGACTATAACGGGTATAAGTGTATAACGTACGTGAATATATATACATGTTGGTAGTGCTAATGTTTGACTACCTAGTGCATATATAAGCACCTGTAATGACTATACCTGGTTTGAATTATAATGACTTGATTGGGGTATTTACTAAAGCGACTAGATATATTAGAAAGTCTGAGGACGGACTTTATTCTAAGGTGGGGAGGATGTAACGACCACTTTTCGAAGTACTTTGATCGTGCAAGTACTTTTGGCTGTGCACGTGTTTATTTTAGACTTTGGATGGTTGTGAACACTTTGTTGTGATATGCCGTTGTGAACGTCTCTGAGAGTATTAAATAGTGGCATTAATTTGGAACGACATTTCTCGAGTCGTTTCCCCACAATTTAATCTTATTCGATGAGACGTTGTGATTCTCACTTTTGACGGGGGACGTTTCTATTTTTAGTTTCATCGTCCGACATCGAAATTGAGATCCGTCTCCTTAGTTAGCTCACTTTCGTCATCGCGATCACCGCGATATTTACTTTATAATTTTTGGAGTTTATTTGACCACTTTTATATTTTTAACAAGGTTTATAATATTTTTAATAATTAAGTTTTAAATTATTTTCGGCCAAATAAAATTTATTTGAGTTTCAATCGTTTTAAATAATTTTTGAGCCAAATCTTAGCCCCTATCTTGGCCGCACCCAATCCCTATGTAATTAGGAAGAGTAGATTTGAATTTTAAATTATTTTAAACTCCTAATCCCATTAGGATTAGCCCTAGACTTAGTCAACCCATCTACACTATATAAACAACCTTTAGGAAGACCTATTTTCGTAAAAGAATAACCCTAGCCGCTTCCAAAACCCAAATTTGACGTTGCGACGAAGATCTCCCGCACCGACCGAGGAAAACACGCCAAAACCCCCGCTCCGACCGGTAGCCCCCGCCGCACCAAGCCAGCTCCGCACCCGCTGCTGCCGCCCACTCCGTTCGCCCGCACCGACCGAGAGAAGCTCTCGGTCTGACCGAGAGCTTCGCCCACTTTCCGCTCCGCACAGCCGCCCGCACCAAGCCCCGCTCTGTCGCACCGCTCCGCACCGTGCCCGACCGAAGCCCCCGCCCGCTCA
The DNA here is from genome assembly GCA_030789695.1 of Scilla litardierei. Taxonomy (NCBI): domain Eukaryota; kingdom Viridiplantae; phylum Streptophyta; class Magnoliopsida; order Asparagales; family Asparagaceae; genus Scilla; species Scilla litardierei. Next base: position 109,367,998 of record CM061140.1, read on the forward strand.
TGCCCGCATCGCCGCATGTTGCAACGTTGCAACGTTGCAACACACCCGCCAAGCGCCCGACCGGCGCTGTCTCCCGCTCCGACCGAAGCAAGGCCCCGCACCAAGCACACCCCCGCACCGCTGCACACCCCCAAGCGCTGCAACCCCGCTCCCCTAGTGCCCGACCGACGGATCTCCCCGCATCGAGACTGTACGACCGAGAGCCATTCGTCGCAACCCCGCACCCGTCGCACCACTTGCCACCGTGGGCCCCCAAGTTCTCCAGAGGTATTGTGGGTTCCCCATAGGTCCCTAGGACTACTGTGGGCCCCACCTAGGTGCTTGCTCTTCGAGGAATTGCCGCGTACGACGTTGCGACACGTCGTAGCCAGTCGTCGCACGTGCTAGCTTTGGAATCTGGAATCGTTGCTTCGGTTG